>JAKSZT010054387.1:3964522-4026391 GCA_026826555.1 Tolypeutes matacus | reverse complement strand
AGGGGATGAGCAGTTGAGATACAGGGGCTTCTTTGGGAGTTGGAGGTTGTCCTGAGTACTGTTATGGCGATGGATGTGGGCCATTTTGGATCAGCACACACCGCTCAGGGCTGAGTGGGGGAGAGTGTGGTCTGCGGTGTGGACTGTGGTCTGTGGTTGGTGGCGGGGCTCCAGGATGTGTAAGTTCATTGAGGTTGGTGGGCCACACTGTGGGAGATGTTTGTGTGGGATGTGGTGGGAGGTGTGGGAGGTGGGCAACATGGGAATCCCAGTGGATTCCGTGTAGTGTTTTGGGTAATCTAAGCACCTCTTAAAATATATGCATATATATATATGTAAATAACATTTTTGTAAGCAAATACACATATATGCATATATATTTATATATCATTTTACAAATGTTTGTATGTATTGTGAGAATTTTGATTTTTACCCATAATAAAAAAAAAATAATAATAATAATAATTCCTGTATCTCTTCAGGATATTTGGTTAGTTCTTTTGGGTGGGTCATCTCTTCCTGTTTTCTAGTGTGGCTTATTATTTATTTATTTACTTATTTTTGCTGATGTCTAGACATCTGAATATGTTGGTGAATTTACTCTGAGGGCCTATTTCTCTCTCTTGTGTATTGTTTTTTTTTTTCACCACTTCTTTGATATTTCATTCAACTTATTCTGTATTTAAAATTGCCAAGCTTAAGTTATCAAAATTGGGTCAGAGACTCACTAGTGGTGTGCAGATTTTCTCCCAGGGGTAGGATACAGAGAGTATCAAGAGCAGTTTTCATCCATGCAATTTCCAGACTGGCCAGCACACATTACCATGGATGCATTTCAGTATGGGCTTTCCACTGTTCCTGTGTTGAATCTCCAGAATGGAGATTCTAAGCTGGGTCTGCTGGTCAAATTCACTGAAGGAAAAAAAAGCACTCCAACTCCCCCTCCATTTTCCCTTGAAACAGCTGACATGGAGGTAGATATCTGTTCCCCTCTCAGTCAACTACAGTGAGCCAGGAGTTTTATCCCAGCTTAATATCTTGGAGTGGGGGTGGGGAGCCCTTCCCAGCTGCTGAGGGGTCTTGGTAACTTAAATATGTTGTTTCAGATTCTTCATCTCTCTGTCCCTCAACTTCTTGGGAGTTGTGTAGCACTGTCCTAGTCTGCTGACCCCCAAAGCAGGTTCCTTGGACAGCCTTTGGCTCTTTCTCCTTTGTTATGTGAGAGCTTTGAATTCTGCCTATTAGTCTGATGCCATATTCCCAAAATTCCCCACTATATGTCTTTTAGGTCTAGTTGGTTTAGTGGGCCATTTGAGTCCTGTACTTCTTTAATGATCATCTGAGTAGATGTTCTCTCCATTACAGATAGTGGTGTGTTAAATTTATACTACTATTAACATAAATCCATCAACTTCTCCCTTCAAATATGTCATTATTTATATCATATATTTTGGGGCTCTGCTGTTAGCTGCATGTATTTTATAATTGTTACATCTTCTAGAATTGTCACATTTATCAGTATATAATGATCATCTTTGTCCCATGTAACAGTTTTGACCTATTTTATCAGATATTAGTTTAGCCATTCTGGATCTCCTTTGGCTAATACTTGTATGGTGGATTTTTTCCACCTTTCCATCTTCAACATAACTGTATATTTACTTTAAGGTGATTCTCCTGCAGGTATCATAAGGTAGGGTCATGCTATTTATCTATTCTGCCAAACTCTGCCTATTGACTACAGAGTTTAATCCATTTGTACTTAAAATCACTACTGACAATACAGGACATTATTCTGACATTTTTGTGTTTAACCGTTGTAAGTCTTTACGTTTTTGGTACTTCATTTTCTTTTAGAAGCTGCTTTTAAAAATTTAATTGCCATTTCATGTTGTACCATACTGAGTGTCTTCTCATTTCTATCTTGATATATTTTTCATCCATTTTCCTTGTGCTTACAGTGGGGTTAAATTATCATTCTAAAAACATAACAATTATGTTTGGTTTGCAACCAACTTAACTTGAATATCATGCACATATGCATTTCCTGTATGTACTGTTTCCCCACAATTTTGATGTTCTTGTTATCACTTATAACTTTGTACTTTGTATGCCAAAAAAACAAGATATATTATTACTTTTTAAGCATTTTCATTTTAGCTCCTGTAAGAAGTAAGAAGTAGAGAAACAAATGAAAAAATACAAAACAAAGATATTGGCCTTTATAATTGTCCAATATATTGCATTTACTGCAGGTCTTTATTTCTTTGTGTTGCTTTGAACCACTGTCTAGCATTCTTTCCTTTCAGTCTGAAGAACTGTTTTTAGCTTTCCTTATAGGGCATGTCTAGTGGTGATGAACTCTCTCAGCTTTTATTTATATGAGAATGTCCTAACCTCACCCTCATTTTTGAAAAATAATCTCATCAGGTAATAACCTTGCTGGTCAGTTTTTTTTCTACCACTTTAAGTATTTCAACTCACTGCCTTATTTCCCCTCTGGTTTCTGTTGAGAAAATGGCACTCATTCTAATCGGGACTACCTTCTACTGAACATGTTGCTTTCTCTTACATGTTTCAGAACATTGTCCTTGAACTTAGCTTTCAACAGTGTGATCAATATATTATAGGGTGAAGAAGTTGGCATCAGTTTAGGAGGGCACTCACTGACTAGCTCTCTGAAGACAGCTGACTGGTGACAGGGTCTTGCCCAGGGGTCTGTGTTGTGGGCACACAGAGTGATAAGTTTGAGACATCTATCTGTAGGCAGCTGGAAGGTGTTGATTGCTTGGTAGAGATTCATGAGTTTTAACCCTGTCCATGGAGCTTAACACAGATGGCTGAGCCCCACCCTCTGGGAAAGACTCTGGTTTGAGTTGCAACTCCTGAGGCAGCCCAGGAATATAGAAAGAAGCAAGGAAATAAAAGAAGAAGAAAAAGTGTCAAAGAGAAAACTCAACACACACACAGAACCACCAGCTAAATAAAACTCTAGAGTAGAGAGAGAAGCTAATCAACTGAATAAAACCATCAAGATAAAATGATGACTACAGGGCAACAAAAAGTTACAAGCCACACTGAGAAACAGGAAGACATGGACCAGTCCAACGAACAAACCAAAATCCAGGAAGAGATTCAGACCATTGATCAACTAATCAAAGCTTTCCAAACAAATTTCATGGACCAACTTAATGAAGTGAAGGAAGAGATTAAGGATATTAAGAAGACATTGAAAGAACATACTGAAGGAATTGTAAACATACATAAAAAATAATGGATATGATTGTGATCAATGACACAATCCAAGAATTCAAAAAGACGCTGGATTCACATAACAGCAGATTTGAACAGGCAGAAGAAAGAATTAGTGTTGTGGAAGACAATAGAGCTGAAATCAAACAGATAGTAGAACAGATAGACAAAAAAATAGAAAAAATCCAGCAGGGACTCAGTGATTTAACTGACAACACAAAATGCACAAACATATGCATTATGGGTATCCCAGAAGGAGAAGAGAAGGGAAAGGGAACAGAAGGAGTGTTAAAGGAAATAATGGCTGAAAACTTCCCAAACCTATTGAGAGAGATGGATGTGCAGACACAGGAAACAAAGTGCACCCCAAACAGTATAAATCCCAACAGGCCAACTCCAAGACATATACTTGTCAAAATGTCTAATGCTCAAGAAAAACAGAAAATACTCAAGGCAGCAAGAGAAAAGAGAACCATCACATGTAAGGGAAGCCTAATAAGATTAAGTGCTGATTTCTCATCTGAAACCATGGAGGCAAGAAGACAGTGGTATAACATAGTTAAAGTATTAAAAGAAAAAAATTTCCAGCCACAAATTCTCTATCTAGCAAAACTGGCATTCAAAAATGATGGAGAGTTCAAAATATTCACAGATAAACAGAAATTAAGAGACTATACTAATAAGAAACCCACACTTCAAGAAATACCAAAGGAAGTTCTACAAGTTGAAAGGAAAAATCAAGGGATAGACAGTTGGAGGAGAGTTTAAAAACAACTCAAAAGACAGAAACAGAAACAAAACAATATATGACATATATTAACCCAAAGAAACTATGGCTGAGGTAAGAAATTCGTTGTGAGTAATAACACTGAATGTTAATGGATTAAATTCACTAGTCAAGAGACACAGATTGGCAGAATGGATAAGGAAATATGATCCATCTATATGCTGTCTACAAGAAACCCAAATTTGACCCAGGGATTCAAGGAGGCTGAAAGTGATGGCTGGAAAACAATTTTACAGGCTAACAATAGCCAAAAAAGGGCAGGAGTAGCTATTCTAATATCAGACAAAATAGACTTTAAATGCAAAACTATTGTAAGAGACAAAGATGGACATTATATATTAGTAAAATGGGTAATCTCTGAAGAAGAGATAACAATCATAAACATTTATGCATCTAATCGTGGTGCCTAAAAATACATGAGGCAAACTTGGAAAAACTAAGTGGAGAAATAAATGCCTCTAAAATTATAGTGGGGGACTTTAATACACCATTATCATCATTAGGCAGAACATCTAGACAGAGAATCAATAAAGAAATAAAGACTCTAAACAATACATTAGAGGACCTGGACTTAATAGACATATACAGAACACTATGCCCAAATACAGCAGGATTTATCTTTTTCTCAAGTGCACATGGATCATACTCCAAGATAGACCACATGCTAGGCCACAGAACAACTCTCAATGAATTAAAAAAGACTGCGATTATATAAAGTAATTTCTCTGAACACAATGGAATGAAATTGGAAAACAATAAGGGCCAGAGAATCAGATTAGGCACAAAGATATGGAAGTTAAACAACACACTATTAGACAAAGAGTGAGTCAAGAAGGAAATCTCAAAAGAAATCAGTAACTACCTTGAAACTAATGAAAATGAAAATACAACATATCAAAACCTATGGGATGCAGCCAAAGCTGTCCTGAGAGGGACGTTCATAGCCATAAATACATATATTAAAAAAGAAGAAAGAGCTTAAATTGAAGACATAACCGCACACTTAGAGGAATTGGAAAAACAACAGCAAACTAAACCTAAAGGAAGTAGAAAAAAGGAAATAACAGAGATTAGAGCAGAACTAAATGAAATAGAGAAAAAGAAAGCACTAGAAAAAATAAACAAAACCAAAAGCTGGGTCTTAGAGAAGATCAATAAAACTGACAAATCCTTAGCCAGACGAACAAAGATAAAGAGAGAACAGATGCAATTACAAAAATTAAGAATGAGCAAGAGGATATCACTACTGACCCAACAGAAATAAAGAGTATCGTAAGAGGATACTTTGAAAAATTATATGCACACAAGAATGATAATTTAGAGGAAATTGACAAGTTTCTAGAATCTCACAAACAGCCCACATTGAGAAAAGAAGATTTTGATGAACTCAAAATTCCAATTACAAGTAAAGAGACAGACTCAGTCATCAAAAATCTCCCAACTAAGAAGACCCCAGGACCAGATGGCCTCACAGCTGAATTCTACCAAACTTTCCGGAAAGAGCTAATACGAATTCTTCTTAAGCTCTTCCAAAAAAAGAAGTAGAAGGAATATTGCCTAACTCATTCTACATTGCCAATATTACCCTAATACCATAACCAAACAAAGACACCACAAGAAAGGAAAATTACAGACCAATTTCTCTAATGAACCTAGATGCTAAAATCCTCAACAAAATACATGCTAATAGCATTCAACAGCATATCAAAATGATGAAACACTATGACCAAGTGGGTTTCATCCCGGGTATGCAAGGATGATTCAATATAAGAAAATCAATTAATGAAATGCACCATATTAACAGATTGAAAGAAAAAAATCACATGATCATCTCTATAGATGCAGAAAAAGCTTTCGACAAAATACAGCACTATTCCCTGATAAAAACACTGCAAAAGATAGGGATAGAAAGAAACTTTCTGAATATGATAAAGGGTATATATGAAAAACCCAAAGCTAACATCATCTTCAATGGTGAAATCCTAAAAGCCTTCCCTCTGAGATCAGTCACAAGACAAGGATGCCCACTATCACCACTGCTATTTAACATTGTCTTAGAAGTAATAGCTCGAACACTGAGGCAAGAAAAAGATATAAACGGCATCCAAATTGGAAAAGAAGAAATAAAAATTTCATTGTTTGCAGATGACATGATCCTATACGTAGAAAGCCCTGAGAAATCTACAACAAAGCTTCTAGAACTTATAAAGGAGTTCAGTAATGTTGCAGGCTTTAAGAACAATGGTCAAAAATCAGTAGCATTTCTGTACACCAATAACAAGCAATCTGAGGTGGAAATCAAGAAAAAAATACCATTTACAATAGTAACTAAAAGATTCAAATACCTAGGCATAAATTGAACTAAAGATGTAAAGGACTTATATACAGAAAACTATACAACACTGTTAAAGGAAATCAAAGAAGACTTAAATAAATGGAAGAATATTCCCTGTTCATGGATAGGAAGACTAAATATCAAGATGGCTATTCTACTGAAACTAATCTACAGATTTAATGCAATCCCAAATAAATCAACACTGTATTTTTTAAGGGACGGGAAAAACTAACTACAAAATATATTTGGAAAGGTAAGAGGCCCTGAATTGCCAGAGACATATTGAAAAAGAAAACTGAAGTTAGAGGTATCACATTACCTGACTTAGAACATACAACAAAGCTACAGTGGTCAAAACTGCATGGTATTGGCACAAGGGTAGACCTACTGACAAATGGAACTGAATTGAGAGTTCTGATATAGATCCCCACATACACAGTCATCTGATATTTTACAAGGCCACCAAGACCACTCAGTTGGGAGAGAATGGCCTGTTTTACAAGTGGTGCTTGGTGAACTGGATATCCATATCCAAAAGAATGAGAGAGGAATACCATCTCACACCTTATACAAAAATCAACTCAAGATGGATAAAAGATCTAAATATAAGAGCCAAAACCATAAAGACCTTGGAAGATAATGTAGGGAAGCATCTACAGTACCTTGTGATTGGAAATGGTTTCATGAACTTCACACCCAAAGCACGAGCAGCAAGAAACAAATAGATAAATGGGATCTCCTCAAAATTAAAAACTTCTGCACCCCAAAAGACGTTATTAAGAAAATAAAAAGGCAGCCTACCCAATGGGAGAAAATATTTGGCAAACATATATCTGATAGGAATCTAATGTCCTGCATATATAAAGAAATCCTACACCTCGAAAATAAAAAGATGAGCAACCCACTTAAAAAAATGGGCAAGTGACCTGATAAGACACTTCTCCAAGGAAGAAATACAAATGGCTAAAAAGCACATGAAAAAAATGCTCGACATCACTAGCTGTTAGGGAAATGCAAATCAAAACTACAATGAGATACCATCTTACACCCATCAGAATGGCAGCTATTAAATAAAGAGTGGACTATAAGTGCTGGAGAGGATGTGGAGGAATAGGAACCCTCATCCACTGCTGTTGGGATTGGGGAATGATCCAGCCACTGTGGAGGACAGTTTGGTGGTTCCTCAGAAAACTTGGATCTTCCAGATGATCCAGCAATTCTACTGCTGGGTATATACTCAGAAGAACTGAAAGCAAAGACACTAACAGATGTATGCACACCAATGTTCTTAGCAGCATTGTTCACAATTGCCAAAAGTTGGAATCAGCCCCAATGCTATCAACAGATGAATGGATAAACAAAATGTTGTGCATACATACAATGGACTATTACTCAGCTGTAAGAAGAAATAAAGTGGTAAAATATGGAATAACATGGATGAATCTTGAAGATCTTATGTTGAGTGAAGCAAGACAGGCATTGAAGGATGAACATTATATGACCTCACTGATTTAAATTGAGGAAAATGAGTAGTCCCCAAGAACCATTGTCTGAAAGATAGGTTAACAAGGGAGAGAGGAGAAGAGAAGGTTGTGAGCCATCACTCATATGGACATAATCTATGGTAAAGTGATAGGGTATAGTTGAATATTGAAGGGTTAGAAAGGTGGGTAGTGATATTACTGGGATTTTTGGTGCAGGGTCGACAAGTGGGTAGATTAGGAAGGGCAGGCTAGAATACCCAGGATACTGGGAGAAGAGATGGGAGGGGGACTAGGTACCTAATAAGGGAGGATAATCAGCTTGTCAAGACCTCTTGTAACATGTAACTATGAATCTTGTCATCCAACGAGTCATGACAGGGGAGTGTTATGTGCCCCAGGGAAATGGGGAGGAAGGAACAGAAAAGATCAAATGGGGTATTTGGTTGTCAGGGGAAATGTTTTTCATTACCTTACAGTAATGGGCACAGGACATGGTAAATATCATAAAAAATTATTAAACTGTACCATCTAAATTGTAAACTATACTGTAATCCATTGACAATGTTTAGTAGCTATGTTTCACTACCTCTATAACAGTTATAACAATGCCACCATCCACATAAAAAAGGTTTTAATATGAGGTGAGGAAAGGGGAAGGAGGTTGGGTATGAGAGTCTCTAATATTCTGTGTGTGACTTTGCTGTGACCTAAAGCTTCTTTGAAAATTAAATGAAAATTTTGGAGACCCTGGGGAGTGAGAGGGAGAAGGTGCCACGGTACAGACTGGACATCCAATAATGCAGTGATAAAAGGAAAAAATAATAATTAAAATTTTTTTTCCCATTTTTTGAATGTCCCAATCCTTTAATTTAATTTTAATTTTAGGGTTTTTTTTTTTTTTCTGAGTTTCCATGTATTTTATCTCTTACATTTAAGCTTATCATTATTATTGCATTTTCCTATTAATTGTATTTGGCTATTATATGGGCTTCATCTTCAAGGAAGGTTAGATCACAGAAGTGTTACAACGGGGGCAGTAGAGCATTATTGTTGGGGGGGTGTCTGGGATGGGGGTTTCATGGGAGGAAGTTCACATGAATATGCATGAAAGATATAGAAAAATGTTCAAATGATTAAGGGGTGGGGCATGGTCACAATGGGTAGACAATCACTCAATAAATGAGGGAATACTAGCCTGGAGAGCTCGGCCACATTCTCCAAGGGAGCAGCAACAGTCCCCCGAGTGCAATGTCAGCGTCTGGCAAAGGAGGATGATCCACTGATGGTTTCTTGTTATTGATGACTAGTCTTACGAGTCTTTGCTCTTGTAATTGAAACTCAGCCTACTGTTATGGGGTCCCAAAGGGTTGCCTCCTGAGAGCCTCCTTGTTGCTCAAATGTGGCCTCTCTCTAAGCCAAACTCAGCATATGAATGCATTACCTTCCCTCCAACTTGGGACATGACCCCCGGGGATAAGCCTCCCTGGCAATGAGGGATTAATACCAAGTGCCAACTGGCAGTACAACTGGAAAAAGACCTTGAATAAAAGGGGGGAAAGGTAAAGACAAATGAGTTCACGTAGCTAAGAGACTTCAAAGAGAGTTGGGAGGTCATCCCAGAGGTAATGCTTACACACATTTCAGTAGGATCTCATAGACCACCAAAGTGTATATCATCCCACACAGAGGGGCTCCTGAGGGCTCTGCAGACACCCAGGTCCTATATGGGGAAGGGGGGATATCTCCAGAGATTGATGCCCTATCAGTGGGCTCTACTTTGAAATCTGTGCTCCTGAGAGTGACAGAGTTGGATTCAAATAAGTCCTCCCTGCACATGGTCCATCATTCCCTCTATTCAAACATATATGTGATGCTGGAGTTTGTAGGTGTACTTGCGGGGAGGCTTTGTCCTGCCCATGTGCCACCTGTGCCTGGAATTTCGGTGGAGCTGCAACTCCTACTCTACAGCTTAATGGACTTACCCAAGTCACCTGGTGAGGAGACGATGATGAATAATGGCCATCCCAGACAATGGAGAGAGCCTGAAGCTGCAAGCAGGATAAACACATCCATCATATCCATGCAATATGGGCCCCCTCTCACTTGGAGGTGGAGTGGTCACCACCATCCCAAACTCCTCAGGATTTGGGGAAGAGCTATGAACTAGAGTGGACTTAATGATATACTGTTGTAGATATATTATGATTCAAGCAATGGAAGAATTTAAAAGAATGAGTTGGAGCCAGTGGCCACTGGATGCTTTCAGGGCAGGAAAGGGAAAAGCAGTTGTAATACAGGGGCTTTTTCAGGACTTGGGAATTATCCTGAGTGATATTACAATGACAGATATAGGCCTTTTTACATCAGCATATAACATGCAGATTTGTATGGGAGAGAGTGTGGTCTACAATGTGAACTATGGTCCATGCTTAGTGGCAAAGCCCTAGGATGTGTATATCCATTGCTGGTGATGTGCCACACTAATGAAAGATGTTTATATGGGATGTTAGGAGAGGTGTGGAACATGGGAATTCCTGTAATTTTTGTATAACATTTACGTAATCTAACCATCTTTTAAAATATATTTTTTTAAAAGTACCAAACAAATACAAAGTATCAACAATAGCAGAGTATATGTGAACATTGTACTTTTCCATGAAATAGCTGTAATCCTGTAATGTATCTAATGTAAAAATAATAATATTTCAAAATGTTATACTGACAGAAAAAATAAACTGCTTTAAAAAAATAAACATTAGCAATTAATTTTTCATAAAAAGTTTTGCAATTATTAAAGTAATGTTTAATTTTGAAAATATTGTTTCAATGTGGCCTACAAACATACATTTTACTTTCATTCCTGCCACTTGATTTTGAAAGAGATATTATGATTTTTAACTAATTGTTAGAAGTACATGTATTTGCATGCTATATGATAATGTTTGCCTAATCAATTACAGCATTTTATCCTATTAAATACAGTAATCTATTAAAATAGTATTTGTTTTTAGGTTCTTTGCAATTTTCATATATGTATAACATATATATATATATATATATAAAACACACACTTAATATTTCAGATGTATATGCATAAATTTATATATGCATATATGTTTATATGATTAGTATTCCTATGGAATTTTTCTCCTGATAAATATTCAGAAATTAAAATAATGCATCCAAATATATCACTACTTTTTAAATGTATATTTCCTAAATTAATTTTTTGTGTTGTGGTCATTTAGGACACAGCAAAATAAATTTATGGGTATAATGGGCATGTTTTTTTTTAATTTTTATTTTATATAGATTATCTTTTTTTTAAACTTTATTTTGTACATTTAATAATTGAAAACATAAACAATTAAAAACTAAAAAGTAAACACAGATGAATAAATATATACATTTCTCAATTAAATGTAATGGATACATATAAATTTTTTTTTAATCAAACAATATATTACACAATATATTTGGTGCATAGAAATCACATATCTGATAAGGGTTTAATATCCAGGATATATAAAGAGATGTTACAACTCAACAATAAAAAGACAAATGACCCAATTAAAAAATGGGCCAGAGACTTGAATAGACATTTCTCCGAAGAAGAAATACAAATGGCAAAAAAACACATGAAGAAATGCTCAACATCACTCATGATTAGGGAAATGCAAATCAAAACTACAATGAGATATCATTTCACACCTATCAGAATGGCCACTGTTAAAAAGACAGAGATCTACAAGTGTTGGAGAAGATGTGGAGAGATAGGAACACTTCTTCACTGTTGGTGGGAATGCAGGATGGTACAACCACTATGGAGGACTGTTTGGCAGTTCCTAAAGAAGTTGAATATAGACTTGCCATGTGACCCTGCAATACCACTACTGGGTATATACCCAGAAGAACTGAGAGCAGTGACACGAACAGACATTTGCACACCGATGTTCATAGCCACATTATTCACCATTGCCAAAAGTTAGAAACAACCCAGGTGTCCATCAACAGATGAATGGATAAACAAACTGTGGTCTAGTCACATAATGTGCATGTTTTGTAAGACTATGTGCTACCCATTTCACAACAGGATTAAAGATAGTTTTATCCTTCTGATTTTAAAAATTAATTATGTGAGTGAAAAGGAAACTTATTAGAACTGCAATAAATATTTACTTATTTTGACACATACTATTGAAATTGTGTGTATACCTTGTAACCTTTTCCTTTGGTATTTTTTATGATGGATTTTAGCCTTATTTTGTATCTCTTCTTCATATTTGCATATATATTTGACAGATTGAGTTTTTTTTATTAGTATTATCAATGGCAAAAGTACCTATACATTATCTCTCATAATTTAATGTTATCATCTGTTAGATATCTGAATTTATGCTACTTTCATTTTTGGATTTTTTATAAATATGTCTCCTCACTCCACATTACCTGTTTTAGAATTCTATATTTTCTTGGTAGTGGTTAGTCTTTTTCTTTTATATTTTATTTACTATTCAACATTCATCAAGTGCTATAGTATACAATCCTATACCTAAATATCCATCTACTTAATTTTAAAAAATCAGTAAATTTCTGTTAATCCTTAAAAGATTAATTTTTGGAGCAGAACTGGCTCACAAGAGCAATTAAACAAACAATTATAGAAATGTTACTCAGCAATAGCAACTGAATCTTAATTTAACTTTTTATAGTATTTTGCTAATATTTGATATTGCTTGTCTTATCTCTGTTTCTAGGTTTTAACAAACATATCTTATGGCTTATTAATTGTAGGAAAATTGGCCTTATGAAAATTTTCTAGAGCAGTGACCTTTTAATGCATAACTCTGAAAAGAGAGGTTGTTTAGTAAATATGAGATAAAATAATTTGAAATATGTGTTAAAATTTTTGCCTGCACAAAATTTCTATGTAGAAATCCACTACCATTTCACTTTATTTAATAATTTCAGTTTCTTCACATTCACCAGATAGCCAATATTTTAAATATTTTAAATAATATAATTCTAATAGCAATAGCTCAAAATTAAATAAAATGATGTGGACTAAATACCCCAAATCTTTCTTTCATAGCCACAGACATATCTTGAACCCACCCACAGGATATCTGCATCTTCCACTTAAGTGCAATGAAAAGGACTATTCTTATTTTTAATCTATTTCTGTGGGTGTGAATCTATTATAAATAGCACCCTTTGAAGATGCCTTAATTATGGTATGACCCAACTAAATAAGTTTTGGCATTAATCCTATTCCCGGAGGCTATATGAAGGTAAATGTATATGGCAGAGCCAGAAGCTGGATGTTAACAGAACCCACGAAACGACATCACAATGTGAAAGGAAAGCTAAGGAACCCAAGGGTTGCCAGACAGATAAAGAACACTGCTGACATCTAGAGGAAGCTAGACTTCTAGTTTCTGAAAACATGAGTCAATAAATTCCTGTTTCTAAGCTACCTCTTTGTATGGTAATTGTCATAGCAACTAGGAAATAAAGACAGTCTTTGGTATTGGAAAGTGGGGTGCTGTTATTGCATACACATAAAAAGGTGGAAGTTGCTTTGGAATTGGGAAATGGGAAAAGAATGGAAGAATATGAAACACTTCAAAGAAAAAGCCTAGATTGCTTTGAAGAGACTTTTGTTGGGATTAGGGACATTACAAAAACTTTTGATGAGTCTCATTGCAGCATATAAAAATATGTTAGAGGAAAGTAATAAGCAGAAAAATAAACTATTAAGTACACAGAAAGCAGAAATTACTGATTTTGAAAATATTCAGACTCTCCAGATAATATGATCTGAGTGTTGGGCCAGATAGGTCTCTAACAGGGACATCCCTGAGCATTGAGGAAGTTATTTCCAGAGAAATGGGTTACATGCAAGGGTTTAAGTGAACAACCATTTTGTTAAAGAAGGTATACCTGAGCATGGATCCAGTGAGCCATTTCAGTTGAACAGGATTTAAAATGCAGTTGTCCAGAAAGTAGTTCTCAAAAGTCCTTTTATCTGATGTTTGGCCCCCTTGAGCTGCATGCAAAGCTGATAAGGTTTTGCAAAATTTTTTGTGAACAGAAGCATTACCACCCTGGACTGAAATGGACAGAGAAGGGACACATTGAAAGTAGATGGACTTCAAGGCCAGAAACATTGGCAAAATGTCTGGACCCAAAAGTACCTCTCCTGCCAAGACAACATATCCACTCACATTTGTGGAAACAGCAGGTCATCCCTGTGCTTGAAGGGGACGACAGGCCATTTTCCCTGGCACTTGGATTCTGATGTTAAGAGAGAATGCCACCACCCCAATGCTCCAATATTATGGGGCCTATATCCCTACATTCAGGCAGAGTTTGGCCACAATACCAATTTTGGAGAAGGTGGAAGAAATATGTTTGGGGAAGGAATGGACATTGAACAAGTTCTGGGAGAGCATGGAGCTGCTGCCCCATGAGGACTTTGGACAAATCACTGGTCCACAGATGACACTCAGACCTTGTAATCTAATGGAATCTGTCCTGAGATGTTTCAGACTTGTTTGGGACACAAGACCCCTGTTTTCTTTCCAATTACTCCTTTAAGACTGGGAATGTTTATCCCATGCCTGTCCTCACCATTGTGTTTTGGAAGGGAATAATTTGTTTTCTAGGTTACACAGTCCCATCAGACAGAATAGAATTTCTTCCCAGTATGGAGCATACAGGTAACTAATTTTAATTATAATTTGAATTTGGAGTTATTGCTTAAATGATTTAATGATTTTGAGATGTGATTGTTTGGGAAAATTATGTCTTTCTGGGTCCAGAGCCTGGATTGTGGAAGTCTGAATTATATACCTTATGGGGCAAAATAAACAAAACAAAAACTCGCATTCTTAATGTTAATCTATTAGTCTGGGTGTGTAAATAGGACTTTTTCAAAATGGTATTTTCAGTTACATTTTAGCCCATCTGAATTATGCTTCTTGTAGAGAAAAGGACTTTGAGTAGTGATGTAGGAAATCAGCCAGATCTGGAAAAAGAAAGAGAGGACATTGCCATATGATAAGAAACTAAGGAAACCAGAGAGTTCTGGTCAGCCAAAATGCTACCAATCCTGAGAGGATAGAAGACTACCAAGTCTTCTATCCTCTTTCCTGTTTTAGGGCAATGTGCTGTTGTATTTGTCAAGCAGTGAAAAAAATGAGACAGAATTATTGGCCTATTCACCTCAATTCCTTTTTATTAGTTATATCAAGTCTAGCTTTCCAAAACAAAAATAAAAGGCATTCAAAAAGGCAAACAACACAGTTTGCAGATACAGAGTGAGGAGTAGCAGGATCTCTATGACAGATATGCTAGTATTATCAGATCAGGTATTTAAATGGATGTAATAAATATACTAAGGATTATAATGAAAAAGTGTACAATATACAAGAACAGACAAGTATTGTAAACAAATAGAAACATACTTTAATCATACACCACTTATTCTTTCACACAAATTGTGTTTTCTCAATCATTTTGTGTATTACAAAAGAAGAATCCTTAGTTAGATAATTTAAGTATTTTATTAATTTTATTCTTTACCTTCATTTTCATCCAACACAAATTTGTGATAATTCAACAGGTCCTCACTTTAAAAGACAGATTTTAATTTACATGTTTAAGATAATTTCATCATTTAATTTTTTGCAAAAAAAATTTATTCATATAAATATATATAAATATAATTTTACAACTTCACAAAAATAGAACACCCAATGAACCATCTACCCACATAAAAATGGAATAACATTGACAAGCCTCATAGTTGTAATGGTCATCTTAATTTATGTAATTTTATTTAAATTTTTAGGTATGCCATTTTTATTTTACTTTTATCAATTTTATTTATCCACACTCCATATTCAACAAGTGTACATTTCCTCTTATATTCAGCCCCCAACCAAACCATGGTAAACTCCAACCTACCCCCTTTAACTTTTAATTTGATATTTCTAAAATGTCATATTTATATCATACAAACTTTGTCCTTATGTGTCTTGTTTATTTCACTGAGCATGTTCAGAAGTTTCTTTCAAGTTGCAGCATGTCTCAGGCTTTTATTCCTATTGTTGAATATTATCTTTTGTGTGTGCAATACATTTGTTTACCTACTCATTTGGACTGTTTCTAACTTTTGGTCCATTTTCACATTCTTTTGTGCATTTAGCATTTGTGTTGTTTTTCTTTTTGTTGTCATGCTATAATCATTTTTATATATTCTGGATTTTAAACCCTTCTTTGATAAAAGGTCTGGAACTATCTTCTACCATTCTATACATTATCCTTTACTTTCATTAATATGTCCTTTTATTTACCAAAAAAAAATTGATTAAATCAAATTAATCTATTATTTTTTTGTTGCTTATATTTTTGGTGTCATATTTAATGATCTATTTACCTAAGCCCAGGTTTTTAATAGTTGCCTTTTGTTATCTTTTAAGTGTTTTAAACATTTATCTCTTATACTTAAGTTATTGGGCCATTTTCATTGAAAATTTTTATGAGATTTTAGGTAGCCATTTCACTTAATTTATTTGCCTGTGGATGTACAGTTGTCCAACAAATTTGTTGAGGAAACTATTTTATTCCCACTGCAAATACATAGCTCTCTAGCCAAAAATCAGCTTATCATAGTTATATGGGTCTATCTTTCTATATTTAATTCTTTCCATTAGTCTTTATGGATCTTTGTGGCAGTACCACATTATTTTTATTACTGTAGTTTTGTATAAAATTTGAAAAGTGAAAGTGTGAGTCCTCCATTTTTTCTTTCTAACAATAGTTTTGGCTATTCTTTGTCCCTTTGCATTCCATATGATTCTGGGGATGTGTTTTTCTATTATTGCAAAAAAAAAAAAAATTCTGTAATTTGATAGGTATTGCATTGAACTTGTAGATAACATTAGATCATATTGACATCTTAACAATATTAAGTCTTCTAATCAATGGAATGGAGTGTCTTGCCATTTATTTCAGACTTAGGTTTCTTTTAGAAGTGTGTTTTAGATTACAGTGCATAAAATTTTAATATTCTTAGTTAATATTACTCTGTAATATTGTATTCTTCTTAAAACTATTATAAATGAAATAAATTTCTTAATTTACCTATCAATTTTTCTTGTTTGCATATGCAAATACAGTGATTTTAGTGCTGATCTTGCGCTGTCTTATTGACAGAGTCCCTTTGTTGAAATTATTTATTAGCTCTAGTGGTTTCCTGTGCGCCTTTGGATATTTTTTTATATACAAGATCATTTCATCTGTAAATAGGGATGGTTTTATGCCTTCCCTTCCATTTTGTATAACTTAGTTATTTTTTGTCAAGTTTCTCTGGCTAGAATTACTGGTACCTTATTAAATAGCAGTGATGACATTGAAAAACCTTGACTTGTTCCTGGTCTTAAGGGGAAGGCTTTAAATCTTTCACCATTGAGTGAAAAGTTAGCTGTGGATTTTTCATATATAGACTTTATTGTGTAGAAAGTTCCCTTCTATTCCTAGTGCACATGCATTATTCTAAAGTAGAGACCCTTTGTTAGGGTATAAGAGAAATACCAAAAAATTTAAAATATTGAAATTTTATAAATTAAGTGCTTAAAGCACCATGGAGTGAGGCTAGCAATCAATAAAAGAAAGAAAACTATAAATTTACAAATATTTGGCTATTAAATGGCAAGTTTTATCTACCAATTTGTTAAGAAATTACAAGATAAAGTAGAAAATACATAAGGATGAATGAAAATGTAGACACTGCATACTAATATTTATAGATGCAGGAAAGGCAGTGCCATATGGAAATTTATAATTATGAATATCTGTATCAAAAATGATGAAATTCCTCAAATTTGTTACCTAAATAATATACAAAGTAGAAAAATAAGAGCAGAGTAAACCCAAAGGTAGCAGAAGAAAATAAGTTTAGAGTGGAAATAAATGAAATAGAGAATGGAAAATGATTCAGGCAAACAAAAAATTTAAAAATTGCTTCTTTAAAAAGATCAATAGAACTAAATGTCTTTGGTACACAAAAATAAAAAAATAAAAAAACAAGAGAAAAATGCAAATTGCAAAATCAGAATTAAACATGGTGCTAATATTACTGACCTTAGAGAAGTAAAAATGGATCATAAATTTACTAAAATCAATTATACACCAACAATTTAACTAATTGGCTCAAGTATAAATAGAAATCCTCAAAAACCTAATAATAAGTGAAGAGATTGAAACAATAACAAAAGCCTCCCTCCAAGGAAAATTCAAGGCGATGAGGGGCTTCACTGGTGAATTAACATTATTCCTTTTTAAAATCTTCCAAAAATGTATTATGTGAAAAACACTTCCTAATTCATCATATGATGCCAACATTGTCCTGATACTAAAGCCTGAGGATATCACAAGAAGTTAAATTTACAGACTTATTTCATTTATGAATTTAGAATTATTAGCAAACAGACTCCAACAGCATATTACAAAAGTTATTCACAATGACCAGGTGTGATTGATCCCAGGAATGCAAGGGAATTTCAACACACAAAACAATGATCTACATAATGAACTACATGAATAGAACATAGGAAACACATACACACACGGCTATCTCCACAGATGTAGAAAACCTTTGACAGAATCCAGCACACTTTCTTGATAAAACCACAAAGAAAACCAGAAACAGATGGAATTTTTTTTGCTTTTTAACAAAAGCATTTACCAAAAATATATAATTCTGAAAAAATGGATGGAGTATACATTTGAATATTTTTATTTTAATATAATTTAAACCATTTTAACTATCTTTTCTTTTTCTTCTTTCCTTTGCTTGAAATTTTGCTAGTGATATTCTTCCCAGCCTTTATATTTAATTATATTTTATTATAAAATCTTTACCTTTCATAAAATGAACATAAAAAAAATTATTTGATATTCTTCTATTGGTGGACATTTGGATGGCTTCCAGTTCTTTACAATTTTGAACACTCCCACTACCATTGATGTATGTGTCTCCTGCTACTAATGGACACACAGTTTTTTAGGGAATGCCTATGAATATATTTTCCATGTCAATAGGTATGCTAATCTTAAAATTAAATAAGGAAAGTCAAACTGTTTCTAAATTTAGTTGTATTAATTAACACCTTCTACTATAGGAGTTCCCATTATTTCAAAACTATAAACAATGTGTTCTTTAAGATTTTAAAAAATCTATGGGTTTCATAACTTTTTAATACTATGTCCTTGTAGCTTTATTTTGTACAATATTCGTGTTTTTAACCATTTGTATTTCATTTCAGTACTTGCATTGTATTATTTTGCTTTTCTTATGTGAATGGGTTCACTCTTTTTTCATTGACTTTTAGATTTTTGTTTAATTTTTATTTTTTTAAAGATACTCATATTACATAACTATTACATAAAAGAAATAGGGGTTTCCCACTTGCCTGCTCTGTACATCTCGCAAACTTTCCCATATTAACAACATTCTTCATTAATGTGGTATATTCACTGCAACTGAGGAACACATTTGGAGCATTGCCACAAAGGAGGGATTGCAGTTTAGATTGTAGTTTACACTCTCTCCCACTCAATTCTGTAGGTTATGGCAGTATATATAATGGCCTATATCTGTCATTACAATGACATTGAGAACAATTCCCAGGTACCAAAAATGCCCCCATATTACACCTATTTTTCCCTTTCCCTGCACTCAGAACCTCCAGTGGCCACTGCCTCTACTTCAATGATATAATTTTTTTCATTGCTAGAATCACAATAAGTCTATAGTAGAATACCAGTAAGCCTACTTTAGTCCATAGTTCATTTCCCAATCCTGAGAATTCTGGGATGGTGATGTCCACTCCACCTCTAAATGAGAGGGGGTTTTGATCCCATGGGTTGATGGATGGGACTCCCTCAGTTCTTTGGTATGGTGGTTGCCCATCATCACCTCCACGTTAGTTGTCCTGGGTGAGAAGTTCTTTATTGAATCTCATTTCAAGTCCTTTTACAGTTGCAACTGCAATAAAAATATTGCTCCTGGGGGACGGATGTGGCTCAAATGGTTGGGTGTCCGTCTCCCATATGGAGGGACCCGGGCTCGATACCCAGGACCTCCCGGTAAAAAAAAAAAAAAAAAAATATTGCTCCTGGGAAGTGGATTCTTACCTTCTGTCTTAGTTTGCCTCAGGGGTGACAATGCAAAGTACAAGAAATAGGCTAGGTTTTATAATGGGAAATTTATTAGTGGAAAATCTTAAAGTTCTGAGGCAAAATGTCCAAATGTCCAAATCAAATGCATCATCACAGAGATTTCCCACCAAATGTTGCTGGTAGCAGATCCTGGAGTCCTACCACATGGCAAGGGAAGATGGTGGGTCTGCTGTTCACTCTACTTCTCCTTGAGCTCAGCTGTGGGTAATGAGACATCTCCCCCATGCCTAACCTACTTGATACTCATAGGGTTTCTCTGTCTCTGCAACTGTAGGCAAACCTGGCATCCTCTTTCTCACTGGAGTCCTCTTTCTCACATGGCAGAGCCAATATAGCAGAATTGTCTTTCTCTGTGTGTTCTCAGTTTATATGAGACCCAGCAAGAAGGCAGACACCCAACCTGGGTCATGCCTCACTGATATAATCCAATCAAAAGCCCTAAAGTAGTCTAGTCAAGTGATCTATCAAAGCCCCTTAACTTAATTTAATGCAAAGGGCCCCACACCCACGTGAATGTATTAGTTCAAGAACATAACTTTTTCTGGAATTGACAAAATTCAAACTGTCACACTCTTTGAATGTTGACATTTATGAACAATTATCATTAGTATTAGTGTAGCCATATGCTGCAGAAGATCTATTCCAAGCAAGGACAGGTAAGTGACCAGGGTCTATGCAGTTATACTCATAAGGTAAAAATTTTACCCAAGATAGACTAGATGAGTAGACTCGACCTTCTCTGCCTTTGCTTGCTTGATTATTCCATGCTGAAAGGTATGTTAAAAGATAAGATCCGACCAGTATTCTACAGCAACCATTTCATAGATCAGTGTTGTCACTCTGAAAGAACTTGGCTGACATATCCACTATCACTTCCTCAGAACTATTAAAAAATTTCTACCCTGAAAGAAAGGCATGCAGTCAGAACAGAAAGCTCTGTAATCTCCTAAATGGGACTGAATTTATTGGGAGTGTAAAGAAATTCAAGCCTAAAGGTGCTGCCAATAAGAATGTAAATATTGTGTCTTACAATTAGAGAAGGTTGGTAGGTCTATGATATCCACAATTTAAAAAATTAGAAATGATAGAATATTAATAAAGAATAAAGTTAAATTGACTGCCATGAAAAGGCTACCTTTGGTCACAGCAAGCCTTAAACACTCCAAAACACTGCAGAACACAACAGAATATCATGTGTATCTAGTTGAGCTGAATATGTGGGTATGATATTAATAAAGGCAGATCACACAGGAGTTACAGCCACAGTTATCTCATTGATTTTTGCCTAATCTATCCAGGCTAATGAATAAAGAAGGAGAGAATCGGGAGATGGATTAATCAGACCACTGGAATGGACTTTGCTCTAATGGGACTATCTACCATAGTCAAGTCCTCAACCTTTTCTTCTCTCTCATCTCTTTGATGTTTCTTTTGACCCCTGTTGGTGATGTTATCATGATTTTCATTTGATTGAACTCTCAACTGCTTATGCCAATGTACATCATTCTCAGCCAACTTTCCATCATGGACCTCTTGTATAGCTCCACCTTTGTCCCTAATAGAGCCACTGATTTCCTTACTGGGAAAAATACTATCTCCTTTAGTAACTGTGGCATTCAACCCATCCTCTTCATGACACTTGGTGAAGCTGGGTGCCTTCTGACAGTCATGGTTTACAAAGACTGTGTGGCTATATGCCATCCTTTCTGTTACTCAGTTCTCATCTGACCTATAGTCTGTGCCTTCATGGTGATTGGAACCAAAGGCTCTATGCCTTTACCAATATTATATATACTCTGAATCTTCCTTACTATGCCTCCTTGGAAATCCACCATTTCTTTTGTGAGGTCCCAGCAGTCCTGGAAAAAAGTTTGTGCTGATATATCTCTTTATGAAATTGGTCTTTACATTAGTGATGTGATACTCTTCATTCCAATCTCTCCAATTGTGGCCTCATATGGGAAGATACTTTCTACTGTTTTGAGATTAGTATCAAATTTAGGGACAGAAAGGCTTTGGTAACCTATTCCTCCCAAATGGTTGTGTTGTCTCTCTTCTATGGATCAGCCATCATCAAGTACTTTCTTCCCAAATCCTATCATACCCCTGAGCAGGATAAAGTAGAATCTGTGTTCTTTACTATCATCACTCTACTATGCTTCAACACCCTCATCTACAGTCTTCAAAAGAAAGTTGTGGCTGAAGTCCTGAGGAAAGTACTGGGAAGGTAAACTTCCTTAAAATATTTATATCTATTGAGAAAAGACATGAAAGAATGGATCTCATATACAGAAAGGTCATACTATAATAGAGATAGACAAAAGAAACAATCAAACTTCTACTTTTCTGGGGACACCTCATGGATAAATTCATTCAATCTACCTTTAGTAAAATGATAATTGATCAGATCACCCCTTCCTGCTCAGTCTCATTTGAGCTTCACAGAACTGTAAGCAGATTGTAGTATGACAAAAGTGACTGAAAATTTACAGGTGCTAGCATACAGTAGGGAAGAGAAATGCCTTTGAATATTAGCAAAGATTAAAAATGCTTAACCTAGGCATTATTGACTCTATGCTGATTTTTCACTTATTTTCTTTAAATAGCAGTATTGCAATATTGTAACATCATTTAAAAATGAGTATTAGTAATTAATTGCTCAAAAAAGTTTTGCACTTCTTAAGGTAACATTTAATTCTGAATATATTATTCTACTGTGGCCCACACATGTACACTTTCCTTCTGTTCTCACTTTACTTAGGAAATGATTGTTTTAGTTTGCCAAAGAGCTGCTGATGCAAACTACCAGAAATGGGGTGGCTTTTATGAGTGGTATTTATTTGGGGTAAAAGTTTACATTTCTGAAGCTGTGAAATGTCCAGATTGGGGCACCATCAAAAGTGTTTTCTCACAAAAGTAAGCTGGTAAGTAGTGAAGGAAGTTGGATCCCAAACTCTGTTGAGGTCTCCACCTTTCCCTACAGACTCTACCATCATTACCTGGAGCTCAGCTGTGGGCACTTAGGCATAGGGCTTGTCTTTTTCCAGGCCACCTTCATAGATCAGTCTTGGCTTCTCTGCTTTATCCTGAGTTCATTTGCCAGCTATCAGGCATATGGCTTATCTCTCCCTGGGCCTCAGCTCTTTGAGCCTTTCAAGGCCCTCTCTCCTTGATGTTCAACTATAGGTGAAATTGGAGTCTTTTTTCTCACATGGCAGGATCAAAGATGGTGGCTCCCTTTTCCTGTGTATCTGCTTTTAATCAGACACAGAAAGAGAGCTGAGACTCAACCTGGGTCATGCCTCACTGATGGCCGTTTGAAAGGTTATCACACCCACAGGAATGGATTAGTTCACACACATAATCTTTCTCTTTTTTGGATTCATAAAATAAATTCAAACTACCATAGTGATATTCACATATTTACGAATATTCTTACACTATTTAATAATACTTACATAATCATCTTCAGAAACTTAACTTTTTATATAGTAATCTACTGAAATATTATCTCCATTGTCTTTCCAATGTGTGTGTTTATATGTGTGGATTCAGATGAATACATATATATATGTATACATCCATATACAATCATATATATATAGATGCATACAGATGTATGTGTGTGTGTATGTATGTGTGTATATATATATATATATATATAGCACTTTCTATGGAATATTCTTCCTGATAAATATTTAAGAATGGACATGATGTGACTAAGGATATCATTATTTTTCTTGATATATATTTTATAGCTACATTTTATGTTATATACATTTAATACATAAAAAAGATTTATGCATATAATATATATAGAATTATGTAAGATTGTAGGCAAACCCAGTTCACAACAAAATTTAAGATATACACTTTTATAATTAACAATTTTTAAAATTAGTTTTGTAAGTGAAAAAGGGACCTTGCTAGAATTGTAATGAATATTTAATTATTTAGTTATGTACCATCAAAATTGCATATGTGCCTTGTGAATTTCTTCTTTGGAGTTCTTCTATTCACAATGACTTTATCCTTCTATTAGTTATGATCTTCATGTTTTCATGTATATTTGAATGATTAAGTTTCATTTCTTATTAATGAAAAATTTTCTAATCCATTATCTCTCTTATACTTTAGTGTTATCTGTTATATGCCTGAATTTATGCAACATCCATTTCTCAATTTTGGTTATAAGTATGTCTAATCACTCCACATTATTTGTTTTGTAATACTATTTTTTCTTTGCAATGTTTGTCTTTCCTTTAAAATTTAACTTGCAGTCTCAATTTCAACCAGCTGTACAGTACACAAATCTATGTCTAAATATTTTTCTACTTAGTTTTAATAATCAATATGTATTTAATAATCAAGACATTGACTCTGATTATCAAAATATTAATGAGATAATAGAACTGGCTCAAAAGTGCAATGAACAATTATAAAAATGCTGCCTAGCTATACCAACTGTTTCTTATATTTCAGTTTTATATTTTGCTAATATTTGGTATTGCTTATCTCTGTTGCTTTATTTTAACAAATTTTAGCCTGTGAATTACAAATCCTAACCCATAGTGAAATACATAAACATGTTATATTGGAACAGCCAATTATTTTCTCTATTAGCCTAGCCATGATTAATTACTGTTATAGGAAAGGACGTATATTCAAGTCAAGATGAATTGGTCCCTTCCCTGGGATTTCATATTTCAAACTGTTTGGCAAATTAGGGGATCCCAGATTTATCTTCCAAGGAAAGTATTCAACTTGTCAAAAACTTTGGTTAGCTTTTTCATTTGTTTGAATACCTATGCAACCAATATTGGCAGCTGTCACATACAAATTTCTAATAGAAAAATATTTACATTCTGCACAAATTGGTCTCTATCCACCCATAGAGTTATCAGATGCCAATTATAAGATGCTGTTCTTCAACCAGGAGAGGCTTTCAAACATTCACTACCCTTCTTAGCTGTCCCTTTTTTACCATGAATATTATGAACAAGAAATCTTTGGAAACTCGGTTTACTGTGCCATTTATAATAGCTTCACTATTTTTTGAGGAATAAATCATGAAGTTTAACTACTGAATGAGATATGAATATGATTAAGCATTTTTATTCTCTTTTTTTAATTATTAATGAAGAGACTCTGGCTACATGATTTAACTAATCTGTGTTCATCTGTATATCTCTTTGAACACTGGTAAACAATTGAGTTTGTTGCTGGAATTAGATGAGATAAAATTTCTGGACAGAACATTTTAGGAGTAATGTTTCCATAATTGTTGAGCTGCCTTTTTTCTCAATTTTTTTTTTTTTTTTTGAATTTGAAATAAAGCTTGGATAAAAAATTGGACATTAGACATTCAAAAATGCATTGTGGTTTAAATTCTAAGAAATAGATGTCATCCAGAGCAAACACATATGAGCTCAATGAGTAAGCTGGATACTTTCTGCATTATATTTAAATATAAGGAAATAGAAGAAAATATTAAATCCCAAGGAGAAATTTGCTGAATTTCAACTATGATTTTTTTCTAGGTTAACACAGAAAAAAATATATAAGCAGCCCTGCTTAAGAGTGATTAACTGCAGACACTTATTGGTGTTAAAAATATGCTATTTTATCACACTTGTGTATCATTTCAGGTAAGACAACAAATTTGCAATATTTCTTCGATTTAGAATTTAACTCTCTGAACAGCATTGTGTTCCATTTATACTTTAAAATCTTATTTTTAATTTATTGGTATGTGTTTGCCATCATTATTTCCTTAATGAATGTTGATATATCTGCTTTGTATTGTGTTATTTTGTTTGATTAAAGGCTATCAATCAATATATATTGTGGCTGTGACCCAGTCTTATTTAGCTACTCTTTTGAATTAATTATTCATGTTCAATGTATGTAGCCATACTATTAAATATTAAAATTATTTTCAGAAGATTTTTAATGAAATCTTAAAATAAGTTTAGGATATTGATATATTTGATTTATTAAAATGATATTCAAAAGAAATTTTGGCATTCTTTCTGCATACCTATTCAGTTTGTAACTTTATGGTAAAAGACTGGTAGTAATAATAATTTGTTAAGACATCTTTGGAACCAGTAAAAACTCAATTTTGTGAATATTTATCAGATGTTTGGAAATAAAATGCATTTCTCAGACTTCCAGTTCCTGGTCTGGCATGTAAACCTCTGGGAAATCACCATTCTCATTTGAACAGCATTGAAAATGCTGCATAATCTGAAAAACAAGAAAATTTCTCTTTTGTCAGAGAATTGAAGTCACAAGACAAACTTCTGCCCTGAAAATAGAATAGAAGGAGTTAATGTGAATCACTGCTAACCTGACGGAGATGGAAAGAAATGGAAGTTCTCTGTCAGAGCCAGTAAGAGTAGTCATGCTTGAACTCTAGTTGATCAACTTGTCAATGCTCAGTGTAGACATTCTTAAGACATAAGAACTCTAGGAGAACCAGTCTTGGGACCATGTTTTCTTAAGTTTTATCTGTGATCACACCACCATTTATCTACTGGAAAGACTGGAGAACAACCCCCTTGTACTTCCAGTGGAGAGAGGAAAAAGATAAATACTTTGAAATATTTGACCTAACATCATCTGTTCTTCTTAAAGAAAGACTGCCCTCAAGGAAACTATTTTACCAGAGCCTAACAGAGTTTGGTTTTATCAGTGTCTATGTAATGTGGTGGAAGGGAAATACTGAATTGCAGTGAAGTCTACCCTTTTTTGTTGGAAAAAGAAATACTAATAAGTATTCCTCTAGTTTTTGATGTGTTGTAAGAGCAATACCTAACAATAGCCTGCTCTATATTTTTTGTCTCCCCTGGGAGATAGGGTTTACAAGGCTGTGAAACACTTGTGAAAGTTACAGCCCAGGGACACAGGTTAAATAAAAGATGGAGATCCAATCATAGAATTATAGGGTGCTTACCCTCTATCCACATTTCAAAGACATGAATAAATTTCCTATATAATGAAAATGGATTACCATGAAAGATATGTAAGGCTGAGACATGATTTAAGAAGTAATTAGAAAACAAAAACCGAGGAAAGCAGTGGAAAAGCTAGCAACTAATAACTTCCAGCTAAAGCAAACCATAAATTCAGCCTAACTCCTAGCTAGAGAAATAAAAATCACATTTGGGAATGTTAAATTATGTACCTCCATCAGAGATTGTTCTTAATTTTAATCCTTTCCTATGGGTGTGAATCTAGTGTAACTAGGACCTTTTGAAGTTAATGCTTTTTAGTTAAGTTCTGACCAAACTGAATAATGTTGGCATTTAATGCTATTCTTCAAGACTTTATGAAGAGAAAACCAAATGGCAGAACCAAAAGCTGGAAGCTAACAGAACCCCAAAGGGAAAGGAGAGGACATCAACATATGATAGGAAAGCTAAGGCATCCAAGGATTGCCAAAAAAGGCACTGCCATTCTTGAAAGTAAGCTAGCCTTCTAGCCTCAAAAAACATTAGCCAATAAATTCCTGTTGATATGCCAACCTGTTCTGTGGTATTTTCATAGTAGCTAGGAAACGAACTTAATTTTTGGTATGTGTATTTGGGTTGCTGTTATTACAAAGACTTAAAAAATATGGAAATGGCTTTGGAATTGGGGAATGGATAAAGTATGAAGAAATATGAACAGTTGAAAAAAAAAACTAGATTGCTTTGCAGAGACTGTTGGTAGACTTATTGACATTAAATTTACGTTTGACTAGAAATTAGAAGGAAATGATGACTGTGTTATTGGCAATCCTTGTGATAAAGGCAGCTGAAATTTGGTGAAATTGTGTCCAAATGATGGATAGAAACTGGCACTTGTAAGTAATGCCCTTGGCTATTCAGGTGAAGAAGTTTCCAAGCTATGTGTAGAAGATGCAGAATGGTTTTGTGTCCATTCAATACAATTTGACATAAGTCAATGTGTTCTAGCTTTAAAAAGCAGTTTTTAGATTAAATGTTTATTATTTATCATGATTTACTATTTAGCAAAAAATTTATTCATATGAATATAATTGCCAATGTAGATAAAAATAGAACACCCAAGTACCACCAGCCCACACAAAAAAAGGATAATATAGACAAATCACATACACTTGATTACTCCATTTTGATCAAAACACTCTGCTTCCCCATAAATGAAATGGTCTTCTGAATTTATGTAATTTTATTTCCTTTTTGGGGGGTGCTATATTTATTTTACTTCTATTAATTTTATTTATTCATACCCAAAAATGTACATTTCCTCCTCCCCACATCTCCTAAAATCAGGGTAACCTTTAACCCGTTTTCTGTATCTATGCATTTCCTCCTCATCGACATATCTTGTATTGATATCATAAATCTCTGTTCTTATTTGTCATGTTTATTTCATAATGTGGCCTTCAATCCTACTGCTCAAAAAATTAACATTTTGTGTATGCAATACATTTTGTTTATCTATTAATCCATAGATGGAAGTTGTATTGTTTCCAACTATTGACCAAGTTTTGGCCATTTGTTTTTGGTCATTTTGTATTTATGTTGTTCTTCTTTTTGTTGTCACATGGTAATCAATTTTTATATATTCTGGATTCTAAGTCTTTCTCTGATATAAGGTTTGCAACAGCTTTTTACCATTCTGTTGATTGTCTTTTACTTTCTTGATAATGACCTTTCATGTATAAAAATGTTGTTTTCCCATACCACTTGTTGAAGACACTATTCTATTCCCAATGCATGTACATAGCCCACTAGCTAAAAATCAAGTGATCATAGATCATCTGGATTTTAAATTATGTCTCAATAGTTTGTTTAATTCTGTCTCAATAGTCTATGTGCCAATAGTCATTAGTATTATAGCTTGTAGTTCAATTTAAAAGTGGGAAGTGTAAGTCTTGCAATTTTTTTTTTCTTTTTAACAATTGTGTTTGCTCTACTCTGTCTTTTGCTTTCCATATGATACTGGGTATATGATTTTCTATTATTGCAAAAAAAAAAAAGCTGCTGTAATTTTGATAGTGATTGTATTGAGTTTGTAGATTACTTTGGATAATATTGACATCTTAAAATTATTTATGTTTCCAATTCATGAAACAAAATGTCTAACCATTTATTTAGGTCTTTAATTTATTTTAGCAGTGTTTGAAGTTTTCAGGTCACAATTTTTAATATCACTGTTTAAAATTATTCTGTGATATTTTGTTCTTTGTATTTCTCTTGTAAATGAAATAATTTCTTAATATGTTCTTCAGTTTGCTCACTGTCAGTATATAGAATTGCAGTTGATTTTGAGTGCTGATCTTGTTCCCAGCTACATTGCTCAAATTTTTATTAGTTTTGGTGGTTTTCTTGTGCATCTTTGGATTTATAATACATAACATGTCATTTCTGAATAGAGATAATTTCACTTCTTGCTTCCTTATTTTTATAAATTTTCCATCTTATTTCTGGCCTAATTTCTCTGTCTAGAAATTCTACAATACTATTGAATAGAAATGTTGACAGTGGACATCTTTTACTTTTACCTAATCTTAAGGGGAAGGCTTTAAGTCTTTCGTCAATGAGTATGATGTTACCTGCAGGTTTTTCTTAAATGGTTTTTATAATATTGAGAAACTTCCTTTCTATTCTTAGCATACACACATTATTCTACAGTACAGATCATTTTTAGGGCACAAGAGAAATCTCAATAAATTTAAAAATATTGAAGTGGTACAAAGTAACTTCTTTTACCATGATGGAGTGATTTTAGAAATCAATAAGAGAAAGTTAACTGTAAATTACAAATATTTGCAAGAATGTCCTTCTGTGAACTAGAATGGATGTGCATCACCATTGTAGGCTGGTGGGAATGTGGAGAAGCATGAGAAAATGCAATTAATGTAACCTATGGACGATAGTTAACAGCAATACTGTAATATTTTGTATAAATGCCAAAGATATACTGTGGCAATAATAGGGGGTATGGAATAATATGCCAAATATTTGCTAGGGACCATAGTTAGTGATAATAGCCTGATGATATTATCTCATAGTGTGTATCAAATGTTCAATCACAGTGTGGTGTGTTGGTGAAGGGGTGTTGTATGGGAATTCTACACATGTCCCTGATTGTTTTGTAAGTTCACAACTACTGTAATAAAAATTCTTTAAAAAATTAAATGGAACTCTACAACTACCATTTTTTAAAGAGGAAATTACAAGAAAAATTAGAAAATATATAAGTAAGAATGAAAATAAAGAAACAACATATCAAAACTTACAGGATATATCAGAGGTAGTGCCAAAGGAAATTTTTAACTGTGAATGCTTATATTAAAAAGAAAGAAATATCTCAAAGTAATTACCTAAATCATATATTGGTACAATAGAGAAAGAAGAACAGTAAACCCAAAGATTGCAAAAGAAGAAAATAAGAATAGAATGGAGATAAATGAAATAGAAAATGGAAAACAATTCAGGGAAATAAAATAGAAAACATAAAAAAATTGTTTCCTTGAAACTGGTCTATAAAATTAACAAATCATTCAATAACTGACAAAGAAAATAAGAGAAAAGATACATATAAAAAAGTCAGAAATGAATATGGTGATATTACTATGACCTTAGGGAAATAAAAATAATATTACAAGAGAGTATAAAGAACAATTATATAAACTAGACTATCTAGATGAAATTTAAATATCTATATTTACACACAAATCATGTAATTGACTCAAGTAGAAATAGAAAACCTAAGAAAACACTATAACAAATATAGAGGTTGAAAGAATAACCAAAAGCTTCCACCGAGGATATATCCAGGAACAATGACTTCTCTAGTGAATTAAAACCAATCTTTTCCAAGCACTGCCAAAAGATGGAAGCAACCCAATTGTCCAGAAAGCATTTTATGGACACATAAAAGGTGAAGTATACATATAATGGAATACTATTCATTCATAAAAAGAATAAAGTCCTGATACATGTTACACCATGGTTAAAACTTGAAGATATGTTGCATGAAATAAGCCAGGCACAAATGGACAAATATTGTTAGTTAGTCTATATCTAGGTTTTACATTTAAGCCAAAAAATAATAAGTTAAGTAATAGGTATGATAAAGATATTCTTTTGTGAGTAGTTCCTTCATTTGACATTATCACAGTTGTTTTCCAATACAGCTAAAAGTAATGTTAAATGATTATCAACTTTAATTTTGAGTCAGTGTAAATATAAGTTAAATTGAACTGCTCTTATATACCAGTTCTTTTTATTTAATGTGTGCCTGGTTCTATACATCCATCAGAGATTCTTCAATAACAAGAGAACAAAAATTGTCTCAAACAGTACTTGTATAATAAAAATATAGCATTAAATCATAATCTTGAATATATTTAAAAGAGACAGTTCAGGAATTTTAAAATTAATGAATTGATGTATTTATTTGCCTCTGTAGATTCATTTTAGAAATAATTTTAGAAATTTTAAATGTGAGAATTTTGAGTTTATTAAATTACAAAAATTTCCTGAAATTTTATATATTTACTTCAGGAAAAACATTAGGCACAATTACATTTTTCACTACCAGGAGTATTTAAGCATAAGTGAAACTGTATTTGATAGATTAATTATACAGAATTTTTAAAAGTACAAATTAACCTCTTGAAATAAAACCTTGAGCTTTTCATACTCTAAGATCCTATTAGTTACTTCAAATGAATAAATTGACTCATCAGATTCAAGCATACTTTGTTTTAAAAAGTATTAATAAGTATTAATTAAATAATATATTGAGAAGAAAAATAATCTTTTCACCAAATTATGGATCATTTTCGGGAATCACTCAAAAATGTAAGGTAACATTCATGTTAATACTAAAACCACAGTGTGTGATTAGGTTTACCTCCTTACATATGGATTTGCACTTTAACGCTATTAACAAGAAGAAAATGTTCATTTCCTAAAAGCTTGTCAATCTAGATAATAATATATAAAGTTATTTTTGTTGGTAAAGAAGGAAGAAGAGGCAATAGGAAGTAATCAAAACAAAAATTCTTTTTGACTGTGAAAAGTCTCTGAATAATTCTATAAAACCATGTTGTTTGATGGAGAATATTACAGTAAGAGATGATTAAACATAAAGCAAAAAAGCCTTTAAAATATTAACAACATTATATTCCTTGTATCTTACACAGTTTACAGCTGCATTTCTCTAGTTGACACAGGTGCTGCTGATTTAGAATGACTGAGTCCATTTATATATATTTATTTATATATTATATATATATATAATAGAGTAATTATATAGATGAAATTAATTTACTCAAGGGAATACACTGTTTTGTTTGGCTGTTGGTTTGATTTTTTAATTGAGACATTGTTAGTCCTACTTTCCTTTATTTTTATGCCAAATGCAAGCAGTTTCAAAAATAGCAATAGGAAAGACGCAATATAGGAAAAATTGCAAATAAGTCCTGAATAGAGAAATTTTTCTTTTGAGTTGACTTGTGGGAAAAAAATGCATTAGTAAATTAATTACTCAATTTCTAATAATCAACAGGAAAAAATATCTGAATATATATCATGCATATTGTTTGTTAAAAATATTTTGTTTTACATTTTAATTGTGCTATTTAAGTCCTTTAATATGACTTTATAAAACCCAAGTTTTGTGTAAAAAATTACATGATTGAAATACACATCAGAACTCATATATATTTATCAGTGAAGAGCTTCCGTGAGATTAAGTCAAACTAATGAGTGTACAGTGTTTTGAACTACTTCTGATCAGGTAATTTTTATTTCTGCAATTAATGACAGTAGCAGATATATAGGTTTATACCACTTGAAATAAACATATATAATATAATGCAATATTCTTATAACCAAAGTTCATAACTGATAAGGGGATAATGTCAATTATATGGAATTGTAAGGAATTTCTTAGACAGAGGACCATAATAAATGGGGATGCTTTGACCCATAAGAAGCAAGTCACTAAAGAGTAAGGCAGCCAATGACTTTGACTATAGTTTTCCTGGAAAGAGGCTAGTCTTCTGTGTTAAGTGAAATTGATTTCTTGATGTTATTATAGATGTTGCATTTTAAAATGAGCCAATTTTCGAGGAAAATCTTGAACAATGTAATTCATGCACATTCTCAAAATTAACCAATCTACTCCCGTTTTTCTTCAACAAAATAGCATATCAGTCAATTGAAGTTCTCTCTATTTGTCCCCTTCAGACCAAGTTATTGCTCCATTGTACAAGATACACTTTTGTTGCCTTCTCACAGAGCTATATGGGTTCTTAGGCAGGGATCCATGAACCTCCAAGGGTCAGTGGAAAGATTTCAGGGGGTCTGTGAGCTTGAATTGAAAAAAAATCAACTTATTATCTTTATTTCCTCTGACCTCTAACTGAAATCTAGCATTTCCTTCACTTACATATGTATGCAATAAATAGATTTCAGTAGTATTCATTTCACCTGCCTGGCTAAGGGATCTGTGGAACAAAAAATGTGAAGAACCCCTGGATTAAGCAGAGATGAATAACTTTACAAATCCCTCAGGCCAAATTATATCACTAATAGAATTGTTTTTGCTTTTTGTTCTTAGTCAGTTTTGCTTTTTGTTTGTTTCTGTTGTTTTTGTAGGTTGTTATATCATCAACCGTCTTTTAAGTATGTGAAGTCAAATTACTGAATCTCAACCAGCTGGCACCTTGTTTGAGAGTGAGATTCTTTTGGTCCAATTTGGATGGTCTTGTTTTCAGTTGTCAAATTACAAATAAAGCAAAGAAAGATTTAACCATTTTGATTTCAAAATAAAGAACACATACAAAAGAGTATTCTTTAAAAAAAAATTTTTTTTAAAGATACTTAGATTACATAAATTTTACACAAAAAATATAGGGATTCCCATATGCCCCACCTCCCACACCTCCCACAACCTTCCACATAAACATCCTTCATTAGTGTGGCATATTAATTGCGATTGATTAAGCATAGACCATAGTTCACATTGTAGACCACATTCTCTGCCATACAGTTCTGCATGTTATATGATGATAGAAAATGGCCTGTATCTGTCATTGCAATGTTACTTAGGACAATTCTCAAGTCCCAAAAAATCCCCTGTATTATAACTGTTTTTCCCTCTCCCTGCCCCCCAGAACCACCAGTGGCCACTGGCTCCACATCAATGTAAAGGCCATATTATGTAAAATGCAAAGGAAAAGATAACCTGGAAATATTTAGATGTGATTATGGTCCTGGTTAATTAACTGCTGTGTATAAATACACAATATTAACTGATTTCTCTGAAAATCAAAATTGCCTTTGGAAACAAGAAAGTAATCCATTGCATAACTGTTATAATGTTAATATGCCATAAGTAAAACAACTCTTATTCTCTACTTCTTGCAAAAGAGGACAAAGCAAAACCATGAAATATCTTGAAGTATCTGTGAAGTTTATAGCCATATGTAGTGATAAAAATATAGATGGGGAAGCAGATGTGGCTCAAGTGATTAGGATCCTATCTACCGTATTAGAGGTCCAAGGTTCAAGCTGGCCCATGCGGTGAGCTGGCCCAAGCAGAGACCTAGCAAACATGCACTGCTAGCCCATGCAGTGCTGGTCCATGCAGGAGTGCTGGCCTGTGCAGGAGTGCTGGCCTGTGCAGGAGTGCTGGCCCATGCAGGAGTGCTGGCCCATGTAGGAGTGCTGGCCTACACAGAAAGCTGGCACATCCAGATGACACAACAAAAAAAGACACAAAGGAGAGACAATAGGAGACAAAGACCAGGGGTCTAAGGTGGCACAAAAGATTGAATGCCTCTCTCCCATTCTGGAAGGTCCCAGGATTGGTTCCCCATGCTGCCAGATATCAAAGAAGAACAGTGAAAAAAATTGCCAAGAGAGAAATTAGCCATCAGATTAAATTCAACAACATATGTAGATGCCTAGACATCAGCAAAAATCACTAGCCATACTAGGAAACAGGAGGAGATGGCCCAGCAAAAAGAACAAACCATGTATCCTGAAGAGATATAGGATTTATTACAATTAATCAGTGTTAATCACACAATTCTCCTAAATCACATCAAAGGATTTAAAGATAATATAACTAAAGAAATAAAGGATATTAAGAAGACACTGGGAGAACATAAAGAACAATTTGAATATCTGCAAAGAAAAGTAATATAGGAATGAAAGACACAATGGATGAGAGTAAAAATATATTAGAGGCACATAAAAGCAGATTTGAACTGCTTGAAGACAGAATTTATGATTTGGAAGGTAGAACATCTGAACTGGAAAAGACAGGAGAACAGAAAAAGAAGAGAATATGAAACATGGAACAGAGTCTCAGAAATTCAATGAAAATGCAAAATGTAAAACATTCTCATTATTGGTGCTCCAGAAGGAGAAGAGAATGGAAAAGGGGCAGAAAGAATATTTGAAGAAATAATGACCAAAAGCTTCCCAACCCTTAGAAGGTTGGCCTATGCAGGAGAGCTGGCCCATGCAGGAGTGCTGGCCCACTCAGAGAGCTGACACAGAAAAATGATGTAACAAAAAGAAACATAGAGGAGAAACAATAACAGATATTGCAGACCAGGGAGCTGAGGTGGCACAAGAGATTGAGTGCCTCTCTCCCACTCTGGAATGCCCCAGGATTGGTTCCCAGTGCTGCCAAAAGAGAAGACAAGCTGACACAGAAGAACACAAAGAGAGCAGGCAGCAAGAACAAAAAAAAGTGAGGGAGGACAAACAAATAAAAATAAATCTTTAAAAAAATTTTTAAAAATAAAGTGAGGTAGTGAGAGGACTTCAAATTTGTTCTTCTTTTTCAAGGTATTTTTGCTATTTTGTGCTCCTTACCCTTCCAAATAAATTTGATTATTGGCTTTTCCATTTCTGCAAAAAAAATGATGTAGGGATTTTTATTGGGATTGTGTTGAATCTTTAAATCACTTTGGGTATAACTGACATCTTAATGATATTTGTGTTCCAATCCATAAACACAGAATGTCCTTTCATTTATTTAAGTCTTCTTTGTAAATTCTTTTAGCAATGTTTTGTAATTTTCTGAATACAGGTCCTAAATGTCCTTGGTAAAGTTTATTCCTAAATATTTGATTATTTAGTTACTATAATAAATGGAATATTTTTTTCTGATTTCCTCCTCAGATGGTACATAACCAGTGCATAGAAATTCTACTGATTTTTGCATATTAATCCTGTATTCGGCCACTTTGCTGAATTCATCTATTGATTCTAGTAGCTTTGTTGTGGCTTTTTCAAGATTTTCTAGCTATAGGATCATTTCATCAGTGAACAGTGAAAGTTTTACTTCTTGCTTTCCTATTTGGGTGTGTTTTATTTTTTTTTGTCTAGCCTAAATATTCCAGTTAGAATTTCTAGCACAATATTCCAAAACAATAGTTACAGTGGGCATCCTTGTTTTTTTCCTGAAGTCAGTGGGAAGAAGCTTTCAGTCTTTCACTGTTGAGTTTAATGCTAACTGTATGCTTTTTGTACATGTGCTTTACCATATTGAGAAAGCTTCCTTCTCTTTCTAATCTTTTAGAGAGTTTTTATCAAGAAAGGGTGCTGTATTTTGTTGAATGCCTTTTCTACATCTATTGAGAGGATCATGTGATTTTTCTTCCTCAGTTCATCATTGTGGTTTATTACACTAATTGATTTTCTTGTGTTGAAACACCCTTGCATACCTGCAATAAAATCCACTTGAACATGGTGTATAATTCTTTTAATATGCTTTTGGATTCGGTTTGCAAGTATTTTGTTGAGGATTTTTGCATCTATATTCATTAGGGATATTGGTATGTAATTTTTTTTTTTTTTTTTTTGTAGTATCTTTATCTGGTTTTGGTATTAGAGTGATGTGGACTTCATAGATTGAATTTGGTAGCATTCTTTCCTGTTTAATTTTTTACAAGCACTTGAGCAAGATAGGTATTAGGTTGTCTTTGAATGATTGGTAGAATTCAGCTCTGAAGCAGTCTGACCCCAAGCTTATCATCTTTGAATTATGACTTTTTCAATATCTTTAATTGTGATTGGTTTGTTGATATCTTTATTTCTTCTAGAGTTACTGTTGGTGGTTCATGTGTTTCTAAGAATTTGTCCATCTCTTGTACATTTTCTAGTGTTTGGGCATACAGTTATTTATAGTATCCTCTTACAATCTCTCTCATTCCTGATTTTATTTATTTGCATCTCCTCTCTTTTTTTCTTTGTCAGCCTAGTTAAGGGATTGTTGATTTTGTTGATCTTCTCAAAGAAATAACTTGTTTTTTGTTGATTTTCTCTATTGTTTTTATGTTTTCAATTTCATTTATTTCTGCTCTGAGCTTTACTATTTCTTTACTTCATCTTGTTTTGGGATTAATTTGCTATTTTTTTCCTAGTTCCTCCAGGTGTGTAGTCAAGTCTTCAATTTCAGCTCTTCCTTCTTTTTAATGTAAGCATTGGGTGTTGTACATTTCCCTCTTAGTATTACTTTTGTGGTGTCACATAGGTTTTGATATGTTGTGTTCTCATATTCATTCATCCCAAGATATTTGTTGTATTCACTTGCAATTTCTTCTTTGACCCACTGATTATTTTAAAAGTGTATTGTTTGATCTCATATATTTATGAATTTTCCCATTTTCCATCCAGTATTTTTTCCCAACTTCATTCTGTTATTATCAGAGAAAGTGTTTTGTAAAAATTTCACTTTTTAAAATTTATTGAGACTTGTCTTGTGACACAATATATCGTCTATCTTGAAGAAGTATCCATGGCCACTTGAATATAATGTATATCCTGTTGTTTTGGGGTTCAAGGCTCTATAGATGTCTGTTAGGTCTAATTCATTTATCATATTATTCAAGCTCTCTGCTTCCTTATTTGTCCTCTGTCCAAATGTTCTATCCATATTGAAAATTAAACTTACATTGTGTCAGCTTCTCCTTCTCCATCCTCATTCTATCTCTTAGTAACCTATATGCTGGAGATTAATTTCATGAGTTTACTCATCCTTAGATAATATTAGTGAGGCCACACAAAATTTTTCCTTTATTCTGCTTTATTTAATTAAGCATAATGTCTTCAAGGTTCATCCATGTTGTCATATGTATCCCAACTTCATGTCTTCTTACTGCTGAATAGTATTTCATCTTATGTATATATTACATCATATGTATAGAGCACATTTTGTTTACCCATTCATGGACAAACATGGAAACATGGTTTGTTTCCATCATTTAACAATTGTGAATAATGTGTCTTTGAACATTGGTATGCAAACATCTGTTAGTGTCCCTGCTTTCAGTATATTCTGCATATATTCCTTTTAGCAGGATTGCTGGATCATAAGGCAAATCTATATTAAGCTTCCAGAGAAACAGCCACATTGTCTTCCACAGAGGGTGCAATATTCAACCTTCATAACAACATGGAAGAAGTGTTCCTAATTCTGCACATCCTCTCCAGCAATTATAGTTTTTTTTTGTTTGTTTGTTTGTTTTTTTAATAATGGACATTCTATAAGGTGTAAATGATATCTTGTAGTTTTGATCTGTATTTCCTTAATAGTTAGTGCTACTGATGTTTAACAACTTTTCATGTGCTTTTAGCCATTTGTATTTCCTCTCTGGAGAAATGTCTATTCAGGTATTCAGCCCCCCCCCCGGTTTTTTAAATGCTGCTTGTCTTTATAACATTGAGTTGTATAATCTATTTATATAATATGGAATTTAAGCCCTTTATTAGATATGTGGTTTACAAATATTGTCTCTCATTGAGTAGGCTTCCTTTTCATTTCTTGATAGTAATTTGAACTGCAAGTATATAGATATATTGTGATTCAAGCAATGGAAGAAATTACAACATTAATGTGGATCCAGGGCCACTGGAGTCTCTGGGGGCAGGGAGAGGGAAAAGCAGTTGTAATACAGGGGCTTTTTGGGACTTAGGAATTGTCCTGAGTGACATTGTAATGACAGATATGGGTCATTTTATATCATCATATAACATGCAGAAATATGTGGGAGAGGGAGTGGTCTGCAATGTGAACTATGGTCCATGCATAATGGCAAAGCCCCAGGATGTGTTTTCAATCACAATTAATGTGCCACACTAATGAAGGATGCTTATGTGGGAGGTTGTGGGAGTTGTGAGAGGGGGGCATATGGGAATCCCTATATATTTTGGGAAATATTTATGTAATCTAAGTATCTTTTAAAAAAATAAATAAATAAAAATTCTATGAAAACTTCAGTAGGGAAGAAAGGAAATTATTATTGTTTATGGAATGAAATCTGTTGTTTATGTGGTTTGCCAATATTTATTTGTTTTAGCATGTGAAATATAGTAATATTTCTTGATTGGAATATTGTAGCTATCCAATTTAAGTTAAAAAAACCCTCAAGACTTGGCATTAATCATTCATTTTCTATTTAAAAACATGTCAAGTGGATGTGTTTGTGTGTGTGTGTATGTGTGTGTACCTACCCATATGCAAAAGGAATAACTTGGCTTTGCAATAAAAATATACAAGTGCCCCAAGCCAAAGATAAACAGTACAGTAACAAGAGTTCTGTATCATTCAATGTCATATTTGCCTTGATGCAGCATCCCATTAAAAGTCTCATAAATTATAAAGAAAAAAAGAAGAAAGAGCTAAAATTGAAGACCTAACTGCACACCTGGAGGAACTGGAAAAACAACAATAAAATAACCTGAAAGGAAAGAGAAAGAAGGAAATAACAAAAATTAGAGCAGAACTAAATGAAATAGAAAATAAGAAAGCACTAGAAAAAATAAACAACACCAAAAGCTGGTTCTTTGAGAAAATCAATAAAATTGACAGACCTTTAGCCAGACTAACAAAGAAAAAGAGAAGCAGATGCAAATACACAAAGTGAGAAATGAGGAAGGGAATATCACCACTGACCTCACAGTAATAAAGAGGATCATAAGAAGATACTTTGAAAAATTATATACTAACAAGAATGATAATGTAGTGGAAATGGACAAATTCCTAGAAACTCACAAGCAGCCTACATTTATGTAATCTAAGTATCTTTTTTAAAAAATTAAAAAAATAAAAACAACCTTTTTACCAATTCTGCACGCATTAAAAAAAAAGAGAGAAGATATTGATGAACACAACAGTCCTATTACAAGAAAAGTGATCATCATAAAAAACCTCCCAACTAAGAATAGCCCAAGACCAGACGATTTCACAGGTGATTTCCACCAAATATTCCCCAAAGAGGTAACGTCAATCCTGCTTAAGCTCTTCCAAAAAGAGAAGTAGAAAGAACATTGCCTAACTCATTCTATGTTGCCAACATTACCCTAATACCAATGCAAAACAAAGATGCCACAAGAAAAGAAAACCACAGGCCAATCTCTCTAATGAACCTACATGCTAAAATCCTCAACAAAATACTTGCTAATCACATTCAACAATATGTGAAATTATTATACACCATGACCAAGTGGGTTTCATCCTGGGTATGCAAGGATGGTTCAACATAAGAAAATAAATCAATGTAATACACCACATAAACAGATTGAAAGAAAAAAAATCACATGATCACCTCTATAGATGCAGAAAAAGCATTCAACAAAATACAGCACTCTTTCTTGATAAAAACACTGCAAAAGATAGGAATATATAAAAGGCATACAAATTGGAAAGGAAGAAATAAAAACTTCAGTATTTGCAGATGACATGATTCTATACATAGAAAGCCCTGAGAAATCTACAACAAAGTTTCTAGAAATTATTAATGAGTTCCATAAATTTGCAGGATGAAAGAGCAATGCTCAAAAATCATTAGCATTTCTGTACACCAATAATGAGCAATCTCAGGAAGAAATCAAGAAAAAATGCCATTTAAAAGAGTAACTAAAAGTATCCGACACCTAGAAATAAATTTACTAAAGATATAAAGGCCTTATATACAGAAAACTACACAGCATTGTTAAAGAAAATCAAAGAAGACTTAAATAAATGGAAGACTATTTCATGTTGATGGATAGGAAGACTAAACATCATCGAGATGTCTATCCTACTCAAACTAAGCTAAAGATTTAATGCAATTCCAATAAAAATCAACAATGTATTTTTTAATGAATTAGAAAAACTAACTACAAAATTTATTTGGAGGGGTAATAGGCCCCGTATCACCAAAGACATATTGAAAAAGAAAAATGAAGTTGGAGGTATCACACTACCTGACTTTAAAACATACTACAAAACTACAATGCTCAAAACTGCATGGTATTGGCACAAGGATAGACATATAACCAATGGGACCGAATTGAGAGTTCTGATATAGATCCTCACATATACAGTCATCTGATATTCAACAAGACCACCAATCCTACTCAGTTGGGAGAGAATGGCCTCTTCAACAAATGATTCTTGGAGAACTGGATATCCAATTCAAAAGAATGAGAGGGGAACACCATCTCACACGCTACACAAAAATCAACTCAAGATGGATCAAAGATCTAAATATAAGAGCCAAGAGTATAAAGACCTTGGAGGATAATGTAGGGAAACATCTACAGAACCTTTGAATAAGAAATGGTTTCATGAACTTCATACCCAAAGCATGATCAGCAAAAGAAAAAATAGATAAATGGATGTCCTCAAAATTAAAAACTTGTGCACCTCAAAGGACGTTATCAAGAAAGTAAAAAGGCAGCATACTCAATGGGAGAAAAAATTTGACAACCATATATCTGATAGGAGTTTAAAATCGTGCATATATAAAGAAATCCTACACCTCAAAAATAAAAAGAGAAACAACCCATTTAAAAAATGGTCAAGTGACCTGAAATGACACTTCTCCAAGGGAGAAATAAAATTTGCTAGAAAGCACTTGAAAAGATGCTCAACATCACTAGCTATAAAGGAAATGCAAATGAAAACTACAGTGAGATACCATCTTACACCCATTAGAATGGCAGCTATTAATAAAACAGCAGACTATAAGGGTTGGATAGGATGTGTAGGAGTGGGAACGCTCATACACTGCTGGGTGGATTGTGGAATGCTCCGGCCACAATGGAGGACAGTTTGACAGTTCCTCAAAAAACTAACTGTAGAACTTCCATATTATCCAGCGATTCCATTGCTGTGTCTATACCCTGAAGAAATGAAAGCAAAAACATGAACAGATATATGCACACCAATGTTCATAGAAGCATTGTTCACTATTTCCAAAAGTTGGAATCAACCCAGGTGCCCATAAACAGATGAATGGATAAACAAAATGTGGTACATACATACAATAGAATATTACTCAGCTGTAAAAAGGAATAAAGTGCTAACACATGGGATAACATGGATGAATCTTGAAGACCTTACGTTGAGTGAAGCAAGCCAAGCATTAAAGGATGAACAGTACATGACCTCACTGATATGAATTAAGGAAATTGAGCAGTCTCAGAGAGCTATTGTCTGGAAGATAGGTTACAAGAAATAGAAAAAGAAAAGAAGGTTGTGAGCCATCACCCATATGGACCTAATCTATGGTAAAGAGATAGAGTGTAGCTTTGTACTGAAGGGATAGGACAGGAGGGTAGTGAGAATATTGGGTTGGGTGATGAAGGGTCAACAGGTGGGTTGGTTGGGAAGGGAAGATTAGAAGGTCCAGGATACTGGTGGGAGGGCTGGGTGAGGGACCAGGTGAACACTGGAGATTCGTGGGTATCCGGTTGGAAGTACAGAGGTGGGAATGCTCTTATGGCAATATGACAAGGAAGGGTCACTGGTGTAGGGTGTTGATTGGGGTGGGGCACTCAGGACAGGGTGCACTGGATCAGGCTTCTAGGGAGTGTGTGAGTGTTCATTCTGTCATAATGTGTTGTATCAGTGGGTGGAGACCTACATAATGAGAGGGAAGGAGTTGGACTCCCATCTTTAGGAGAACCAATTTGCTCAGAAATAGGCAGGCGGGAGTATCTCAAGAGCAAGGGCATTTCCTAATAGGTGATGACAAACCTGTGTGTCAAGACCTCTTGTATATAGCTATGAATCTTGTCATCCAATGAGCAAAGCCAGGGGGTCATTATGGGCCCTGGGGAGATGGAGTGGGAAGAATAGAATAGATCAAAAAGGGGGTATTTAGTGGTCAGTGGAAAAGTTCTTCTTTACCATACAGTGATGGATATAGAACATGGTAAATATCATCAAAATTTATAAAACTATACGGTCTAAAATGTAAACCATAGTGTAACCCATTGACAATGTTTTTAGCTATGTTTCACTATTTGTATATCAGTTATAACAATGCTACCATCCACATATAAAAAGGTATGACTATGGGGGGTAGAGGAAAGTGGGAGGATGTTGGGTATATGAGAGTCTCCTGTATTCTTTGTGTGACTTTGCTGTGACCTAAAACTTCTTTGAAAACAAAATGATAAATAGTGAGACACTGGGGAATGAGAGGGGAAAGGTGCCACGGTACAGACTGGACACCAGATATTGCAGTGATGACAGGCAAAAAGTAAAAGAAAAAAAAATTATATTTTTCATTTTTTTAATATCCCAATCTTTTAATTTAATTTAATTTTTAGTTATTTTTAAAATTTTTATGTATTTTATATCTTACATTTAAACTTATTATTATTATTTAGTTTTCCTCTTAATTATATTCAGCTATTGTAATGACTTCATCTTTGAAAAAGCTTTGGATCACAGAAGGGTTAAAACTGGGGCAGGGGAGGATCATTGGTGTGGGGTGTCAGGGATGAGGGATGCATGGGAGGAAGTTCACCTGAGCAAAAATATAAGTTATATAAAAATGTTCAAATGTTTATGGGGCATTGTCACAGTGTGTCCAGAATCAGTCAATAAATGAGAGAATACTGAATTCCCATCCTGGAGAGCTCTGCCACATTCTCTAAGGGAGCAGCAATAGTCCCCCAAGTGCAGGAGCAGTGACTGGCAAAGGAGGATGATCCATTGGTGGGCCCTTGATATTGATGACTAGTCTTATGAGTCTTTGCTCTTGAAATTGAAACTTAGCTTATTGTTATGGGGTGCCCAAGGGTTGCCTCCTGAGAGCCTCCTCATTGCTCAAATGTGGTCTTTCTCCAAGCCAAGTTCAGCATATGAATGCATTACCTTCCTCCCAGCATGGGACATGACTCCTGGCGATGAGCTTCCGTGGCACCAAGGGATTGCTACCAAGCACCAACTGGCAATGCAACTGGAAAAAGACCTTGAATAAAAGGGGGAAAATGTAAAGACAAATAAGTTTATATGGCTAAGAGACTTAAAAATCAGTTGGGAGGTCATCCCATAGGTAATGCTTATGCACATCTTCATAGGATCTCATAGAATTCCAAAGTGGATATAAACATAGTGGGGCTCCTGAGGGCTCTGGAGACACTCAGGTCAGGGCCAATAGCTCCAGAGTTTTGGTGCCTTTTCAGTTTGGTGTCTTGCCAGTGGGCCCTACTTTGGAGTTTGTGCTCCTGAGAGTGACAGAGTTTGACTCAGCTATGTCTTCTTTGTACATGGCTCATCTGTCCCTTCTATTCAAAACTATATTTTATGCTGGAGTTTGTAAGTGTTCATGCAGAGACTTGAGACTTTAGGCTGTCCATGTGCCAGCTGGGCCTGGAACCTTGGTGGAGCAGCAACTCCTACACTACAGCTCATTGGACTCACCCATGACAACGGTCAGGGAGATGATGATGGACAATGTCCATCCCAGGGAATGGAGAGTCTGCAGCTACATGCAGGATAATACCAGCCATCTTCCCAATGGGATATGAATTCCCTCTCAATTGGAGGTGGAGTGGAAATCACCTTCCCAGACTCCTCAGGAAGGGGAGAAGAGCTAGGGACTAGAGGGGACTTACTGGTATTCTGCTATAGACATATTGTGATTCAAGCAATGGGAGAAATTACAACATTGATGTGAAGTCAGTGGCCACTGGAGGCTCTGGGGCCAGGGAGAGGGAAAAGCAGTTTTAATACAGGGACATTTTTGGGACTTGGGAATTGTCCTGAGTGACAATTGTGGGGGGTGGGTCATATGGGAATCCCTATATTTTTCATGTAACATTTATGTAATCTAAGTATCTTTTTTAAAGAATTTAAAAATTAAAAAAAAAAAAAAAAACAGCAACCGATTTTGGTTATCTGCATCAGTACCCCTTTGGCTGCAATAATACAGGGTGGGAGGGTTGGGTTGGCTGTATATGGACCTGGAGGATGGTTAGGTGAAGGGGCATAAGAGCTTTGGGAATTTGCATGTCTTTGGCTTAAACTACAACGTTGGAAATTTTCTTTTGGCAAATATTATAGGAGAGGATTACAGGTGTATTGTGTTCAAATTGGGGAGGTGCATACCGGATAGGGTGCATCTGGGACATGCTTCTATGGAGTATGTAAGTGTTCATCTTGTCATAGTGTGTTATATCAGTGGGTTGAGGCCTACACAACAAAGAAAATATTAACCTTCTGTCCTGGGGAGTCATGCTATGTTCTCAAATAGAGAGGAAAGAATCTCTTGAGAACATAGGCAGTGCCTAATAAAAGAAAACCCATCTATATGTCAAACCCTCAATATTATTGTGAGTAACTATGAATTGTATTCTTCAAAAATTAAAATTTAATGGTTATCATAGGTCCTGAGGAGAGGGGAAGGGAAGAATAGAATAGATGGAACATAGGGCATTTTGAGGGCATTAGAATTGTTCTGCATGATCTCACAATAATGGATACAGGCTATTTTAAATTTCTTTAAAATTTATAAAAGTGCATGGTCAAAAATGTAAATCATAAGGTAAAGCATTGACCATGGAAAGTAGCAATGATTCAATATTTGTGCCATCATTTGTAACAAAAGTACAATCCTCATGTAAAATGTTTTAATAAGGGATAGAGGAAATGTGTAGGGAGTTGAGTGCATGGGAACCCCCTATATTCTCTATATGACTTTTCTGTTACCTTAAGCTTCTTTGAAGATAATTTTTTTAAAAAAAGTCACTGATGGAATATATGGAAGAAAATCCCACTGTACATACCAGACAACAGATCTTACCGTGATGAAAGACATGTTGTCTAAAAAATTTATTAATTTTTACTTTATATTTTTTAATATTTTTTTGTATTTTGTGTGTTATTTTTTAAAGTATATCATTATTTCATTTTCTTATTATTTTTATTTGTTACTATCTTGGCTTCATCTTTGAAGAGGTTTTGGATTACAGAAGTCTTACAAATTTAGCATGGTAGGAACATTGGCGTGGGTTGTCAGTGATGGATGGATACATGGGTGGACGTTCATCTGGGGCATGACTCTAAGGCATATGAATGTGTTCAACTGTTCATGGGGCCTTGCTATGTTGGGTGTAGATCCACAGAATAACTGAAAGAATATCAAATTCCTATCCTAGGGAGTTCTGCTACATTCTCTAAAGGGACAGCAAGAAATCTCCCAAGTACAAGGGCAGTGCCTAGTGAAGGAGGATGGACCATTGCACCAAGCCCTTGATATTGGTAATTGTACTTTAGAACATTTTCTTTTGAAATTGAAACTTAGCTTAGTATTGTAGGTTGCCTAAGAGTAACTTCCTAAGTTCCTCCTTGTTGCTCAAATGTGGCTACTCTCTAAACCAAGCTCACCACATAAATGCACTACCTTCCTCCCTGGGAATGGGCATGACTCCTGGGGATGTGTTTCCCTAGTACTGAGGGATTATTATCAAGAGACAGCTGGTAATGCATCTGGAAAAAGACCTTGACCATAAGGGGGGAGATGGTAAATACAATTGAGCTTTTATGGCTAAGAGATTTCACAGTGAGTCAGGAGGTCACTTCAGAGGTTAAGCTTATACACTTCTCAGCAGGATCTCATTGACTATGACAGTAAATATTGCCTCAAATAGTGGGGTTCCTGAGGGCTCTGTAGACATCCAGACACTATAGACAGGGAAGACAGGTCAGGAGTTTGGTACCCTGCCAGTGGAACTTATCTTGGAATTTATGCTCCCCATTGTGATAGAATTGGACTCATTTGTGGTTTCCTACACATGGCTCTTCAGGCCCTTCTATTTGAAACCATAGTTAATGTGTGCTTGATACGTGTATATCCTAGAGACTTAAATCATTGTTCTCTCCATGTGCCAGCTAGGCCCTGAATCTCAATAGAGTTACAACACCTACTCTCCACTTCATTGGACTCCCCCAGGACAGCTACAATGGTGATGATGATAGACAACAACCATCCCAAGGAACAGAGAGTGTCTGTAAATGAAAGCAGAAGAGTTCCATTCATCTGGTCCATGGGATCTAGGCCCCCTCTCAGTTAGAGGCAGAGTGGGCATCACCATCTCCAAATCTCAAGATTGGGAAATGAACAATGTACTAAAGTAGACTTGCTATTATTCTACTATTGACTTATTGTTATTCTAACAATTTAAGAACTTTTATCATTGATGTGGAGGCAGTGGCCCCTGAGGTTCTAAGGGGAGGGAACAGGAATGATGAGTGTAATACGGTGGCAATTTCAGGACATTGGAATTGTCATGAATGATGTTGTGATGATGGATGCAGGCCTTTATATGTTTTGTCATAGCTTACAAAATTGCATGGGACAGGGTAAGACCTATAATGTAAACTATAGTCCATGGTTAGTGGTAATGCTTTGATATGTGTTCTTAAATTGTAACAAATGTACCACCCTAATGAGGGATGTTGTTAATGTGGGAAAGTGTGGGACAGGAAGGGAGAAATCCTCTATATTTTTTATTTAACATTTGTATAATCTAAAGTTTCTTTAAAATAAATACATTAAAAAGCAGCCTAGTAATGAGCTGGTGATGGCAGTGGCTCTTCCAGTTCTCTTGCAGCAGAAGAATAGGATCAGAGAGTATTTGGATAGGGCCCAGGAGTTATGACACTAAAGCAGCAGGCTGCGAGGCATGACCAGAGGTAATGTCTCTTGAGAGAAAGTTTAAGGGCAAATGCATGAATCCTTACAAGGACCCATAGTAAGGCCTGCCTGTGCTGCTGGCTGCTAGAGCAAGTGCACAACTCCTCATTCTAGGAAGAATGGGCAGGCCAGCATTTCTGAGGATCGGCTTTCACCACAGGTGGTGGGTACTTCCTTTGCACTGAACCCCAGTGTGCTCCATCCTAGCCCTGCTGCCCTCTCCAACCAGGCCTGCAATGTGGGAGAGTCAGGGAAGGCTTAGGCATGGCACAGGAGCCAGAGACCTTGGGAGATGAGGACACAGATGCCTGCACTGATAATTTCAATGCATTGTCAGTGAAAGAAGTAGAAAAAAACCTGAAGAACAAGTTCAAACAAAAGAAACTGGTAAAATTACTCAACAGCATTGAACCTCAACCACATAAAAGTGCCTTACTGGGGAGTATAGAGCCAGGGCTACCCCTCCTTAAGTTAAACACAGCCTGAAGCCTATAGCATCAGGTGTAAACTGGACACTGACTAGTTAAAAAGTAACAGACCTCCCCAAAGGAAATAATGTACTAAAAGTCCTATGTACTTTAATCCCCTCAAGGCTATAGTCTCCCTTCCTGTGATAACACCAAAAAACACCCCATTTATGTATTTCCTTTAACTTTTGCAGAATCTCTGTTCTCATACACTATGGGATTTCTTTGTCCTAAGATCCCTTATATTTCCCCTCCTTTTCTCACTTCTTTGCAGAGTGCTAACTTCATTCTTCCACTGGCCACCATGGAAGAAAAGTCTCTCCTGTTCATAAGTCCCAATAAAGCTCATATCTAATCATTGGTCTAGTGAGTTCTTTAGTCTTACCAAGCCCTTTAAAGTTGGATTGAAACAACTGGTGAGCCAACAACCAGGAGATTTAAGGACCACTGGCAGAGCTCTGGGAAGGAAAAATCCATGTGGAAAATCCCAAATTGTCCTGTAATGTCCATGTTGGGAGGGGTGGCTGACCTCCTGAATGAGAGGGGATCAGATGAGTGAGGGCCATTAAGAGAATATGGGTTTATTCACTTGCTTGAGTGTTGTGGAGCACCTCGTGATTATAGCGTGTGTATCAAGAGCAAAAGATTATGAAGTTCAGTAAAGATAGCAGGCATGCTGCCACAGCAGTCTGCTGGGGCTGGCCATTACTAGGGGCAGTATGATTAGCTACAGGAGATTGTCTCAAGGAAAAGAAGGAAATCCACCACTTAGAAGGAAAGTTAAAGCTACAAAGGGATTTGGGTGCTTCCACCTCTGCCTTAATATCAAGTCTCTCTGAGCAACTAGTTAAGAGATAGTGATTCAGATGTAGCAACCACAGAAGAATCTTTAAATCATTAATCACTTGTGAAAATATGGCTAAACCACAGATACAACATCCTGCACAAGCAGAAGTGCTAAACAGAGCACTTATCAGTGAAATCATGCTTGTAAAAAATTCTGCTAAAGAATTAACTGAGATACGGAAAACATTCCAACAGCAACTCCTCAAATCCCCTGCCAGCTGGAGTGACTGTGGGTTAGTGGGGGCTGAGAGAATTGATTTAACTGCTGGAGAAGTAGAAAAACTTAGCAACATTAATGTTCTCTATTCTGTTTCCATGTTAATTCTAATTGGGACTGGATAGCCACATTGATAAAATTATTGCTGTTAAAGCTTAGTAAATTTTGAACTGGAAATATCTATGAAAGTAAAAGGGAGAGGGGGAAAAAGGGGAAAAAATTCTGGCTGCTTTGTAAACTTGCAATTCAATCTTTGCTTAGCCCTGATAGCAGGTAACCTCCCCTGCTAACTTGCCTCCAAAAGTATTATTTCTAGGATTGCATTTTACTATGTATTTGAAATAAAGGGAAGTTATGTTTATATATAACCATATTGAACCATTATTCTGACAAGTTTGTTTAATGTTGATGGCAATTGTTTGTTGTAAGAGGTTTGCTTGGACACAGTATCCAAAATCATTTTGGTAACTTAAGTATATAAGGTATACAGGCTGTGTGTTCATTATTAAAGAAAAGGAAAATAATTTTGTTCTAAGATTAACTGAGTGGTTATTAAGAAAGAGTAAAATGTAGGACAAAAGTTGAATACATACAGAAAGCGCAGAAGGTTTGAGGAAAAGGAATTTTTGTTTTTAAGTTTGGGTAAGATTTAATGGGTCTATCTTTAAAGTTTTAAAAGCCTTCAAATCAAATAGTATACTGATGCAAAACTAATATTTGGTTCTTTCTCTATTCCAGTAACAAATTTTCTTAAATAAGTAGTTAGATTCCATGAAAGTTTATAAAAAGATTTATACTGAAAAAATCAGTGTACAAAGCAAAAATTCTGTTTCATCAAAATAGCTTCTTGTACTTTAAACTTATCATGTCCTTGGTTCTTTAAGGCAAACCAGTCTTCTAAATTTAAAAATATATATATTTATTTATTTCTCCCACCTCATTGTTTTGCAATCACTGTCTGTTCTCTGTATCATTTCACTGTGTGCTCTCTATGTCTGTGCATCTTCTTTTTCAGAGGCACCAGGAACCAATGCTGGGAACTCCCATGTGTGAAGAAGTTGTCCAATCACTTGAGCCACCTCCATTCCCTGCTTGTTGGGTCTCTCATTGTCTTTCCTTGTTGTTTCTCCTTGTTGTGTATCTTGTTGCATCATCTCATTGTGTCAACTTGTTGCATCCGCTTGCCATGCCAATCCATCATGTCAGCTCACTGCCTTGTTTGTCTTCTTTTGAAAACACTGGGAATCAAACTTGGGAACTCCCATATTGTAGGCAGTCACCCAACTGCTTGAGCCACATCTGATTCCCACTTCTCACATCTGAAAGAACATAACGTTCAAACCTGACAACTTTTAACATTTTGAGTTCTCAAAGTCAAACACTAGAAGTATCTTTATTTCAAAGTTTTGAAAAAGATTTGTTCTTTTATCTCAAAAAAGAGAAATGCTAAAAATATTTAAGTCCATTTGATATGCTATAAGTTGAATGAAAGTGTTTAGACAGTATTATAACATTAAAAGGAATTTTCTAGCCTTCTATTTAAGTTGCATGGATAAATGTTCCTATAAATACTTAAAGGTTGTATAAAATTCCTAAAGACTTAATGTTTCCTGCATAATATTAAATAACAGTCTAATGTTTTTAATCATTATTGTAATTATTTTAAAGACATTATATGTCACAGAATCAACTTCTCTGCCTGGGAATCAAGGGACAGATGCTTTGGTTCATATTTGTCTGCTTTGCCCCACCTCTGCTGAAGAAGCAGCCCTATAGCTACATAAAAAAGGGTGGTCTTGGGGATGTTTGCCTCAGGTTGCTGCATGATAATAGATTATCATGAATTAAATAAAGTAATACCACTACTATAGGCAGCAGTCCCAAACATTGTTAGTTTATTTCAAGAAATTAGTACCTAGGTATGTCACTATCACTTTGTTTTAGATCTTGCTAATGCTTACTTTAGTATCTCCTTAGACAAGTCAAGCCAGCCTGTACTTGCCTTCCTGTGGAAAGGCCAACAATGGACTTTTTTAAAAAGTGCTTCCTCAATGCTATAATCATATCCCAAATATCTGTCACTGCCTTTTGGCAAATGATCTGGCTGAGTGAAAGAAACCTGTGGCTGTAACCCTATTTCATTATATTGATGATATTATATTAACCAGTAATTCTTTTTCAGAATTAAAAGCACCAAAAACAATATTATCTCATCTAGAAAGCCTGGATGTTTTCCTACACCACTAACTCCAAAAAAAATTGACGACTTTTCAGGAGTTGTTGAGTTACTGGAGACCTTTCATCCCTAATTTAGTTCAGATATTAAGACCATTGTGTGTGTTAATCAGGAAAGGTCCTGCATGGAATGGGAGGACCCCCAGCAGGATGCTTATGAAGAAGTAAAGAAGGCAATAGCATAGGCTTAAACTCTGAGGGGGTGGACATGACTTACCCTGTGAATTGGGTGTGGCCAGCACCAATAGTGACTTTGGATGGGGTTTATGGCAAAGGCAACATTCTAATGAGTGAGTACCCCTTGGATTTTGGTCACAGTTGTGGAAAGGGGCCAAATTACAATATAGACTCTTAGAAAAGCAACTATGTGAAGCATATCATGCCTTGGTGAAAGTGGAGAACTTAACTTAATAGTGTCTGGTCACTTGGAAGACTGTCATCCCTATTCAGGGGTGGATTGCAGATACTAGGACTAAGACAGGAACAATGGAATGTCAGAGGCCACACTTTGGGGGAGAGATCTGTAGAAGGACACCAGGGACACCTGACAGCTATGACAGTAACTGTCTATCATGTCCCTGCGCACTCTTCTAACACCCATCTCAGAAATGTTGAGGCAGATACCCTCACAAAGATCTAGAACCATAGCACTGAGTCCCAAAAAAGTAGCAGAGTTGCTCCACAGGAAAAATGGATGTCATAGCTATCAGGCCCCATGGCAGCAGGTACAGTTGCCTGTTATTTGCCAACAGCTTGTGGACATCACTGATGAGTGCCTTCGTGCTCACTCCAATGACTGCAGCAATTACCTCACAGGATAGGACATATGGGTTTAGCACAAATTCCATTAGTACATTGGCAAGTGAATTACATGAGATCCCTCCCACTCTCAGAAAGAACAAGGTATGATTTCACTGCCACAGACACTGCCATGGGACTCTTGTAACCAGCAGGCTACTATTTACTACCTAAAAAAAGTAAGTGACCTTTACAGGGTGCCAGTCCAAATTGACACTTACTGAAAAACTCCATTTACAAATCACCTATGGACCAGAATATTGTTTGAACTTTCCATCTGCCTTATAACCCCACTGGTGCAGGTCTTATAGAAATGATGAATGACCTTTTAGAAGAACAGATAAATGCTAGTAATGAATTTTTACAACAGTGGACTATGAGGTTGTATCCAGGCTTAACTTATTTAAATTCAGAACCTTGGGCTGCAGTCCCTGCTCTTATTGAAATGTTATCAGCAGGACCAATGTAGACATTAAGATTACAAGTTAAATGATCAGCTGCCCTACTGATAAAAATGGGAAGTAATAATAATCTATTGTTGCCTGTGCCTCAAATGATACAAACTGGGGAAAATAAGACCCTTTGGCCATGGTACCGGCTTATGTAACTTTGCTGGTTTGAAATCCTTATTCCATGGGGGAATAGGAGTCACCCAAAACATTGTTTTAAGACCACTGTTTGCACAAAGAACATCAGTTAAAATCCTTATTAATAATCTAGTGTCTCCTATTCCTACATGGGCTCTATGTGTATCTATGTGAATTCTTCTTATGCCTAAACCAGTTTTTGATGTCACTGAATAAAATTCAGAGAATTTAGAAGGGGAAAATATATGGTATTGGAAGCCTTTTCATAAAACCACTCTAACTGGTACTTTGCTATCTACTTCATAATGTTGGGGAGGGGCCCCAGCTTTTTGGTGTTCTGATTGGTTGCCTTTAATCCCTGCCTGTTAGCTTTCAGGGGACCAATGGGAAGGCCTGTGTGAGGTTAACCAGGGCTTCTCCTTGAACCCAGAAAAAGCTCCAAATGGGATCTTGTAGGCAAGGTCTTGTGGCATCTTTCCAGTAGCCTTCCCCTCAGGAGTCAGGGTCTCACAGCCATGTGGTCTGCTGGCCATGCTGTCTGCCAAGCATGTTTACTGTCAGGTCTCTAGCTGTGACCCAAGTCTTCCCTTTCTCTATACTAACTTGCATCTACTCCCCTCAAAGTGCTTACACTCTTATTCTTAAGGGGGAGCTGAAGGGCAATGTTCGTTCTTCTGTAGCTTCTCCTTGCTGGTTGGGGAGAGTAGGCCCTGCCTGACAGAGTGTAAAACCCTCTGGCTATTCTACTAAGGTTGAGGGAAGATGGATCTGACACCATGGTTTGAACTGGATGAAATCCCTGCATGACAAATACGTTGTTTTGGAAGGTGTTGAATCTGGAATAAATAAACTTAGTTAGAATTTTGAAGATACATGGTCCTACTAAAAGGATAAAGAAAATGGTAGTAAACAGGCCCAAAAAGGGACCAGCCATGACATACTGGATCATGTAAGTAAGAAAGCCCAGGTGACTTCAGAGGCTACATCCTCCCAAAGTTGATGGGAAACAGCATTCTTCTTTAAGTTCTTTTATTCTATTTATTAATTCTAGGGAGAGATTGTGGTACACCTGCTGGGTTTGGTATAAATTACCAATCCCAGTTCCCATGGTGGTGGTTATGCCTAGGAAAGCTAGGAGAGTTATGAGGAGAGGCACTGACCTAGATATAAATTCACAAAGACAATATAAAGAACAAGACAAGCATATGAAAAGCAAAACAGACAGTAGTTAAAAGAACCAATTTTTTATCTTATAGCCTTGTTCATTTACTACTTAGAAAATGAATTAAATTTACCAAGATTTTTAACATATTCAGTATCATTCTGCATATGATCTAGAATAGAAAAGATATTATCTTCATCAGGTATATAGGTACAGCACTTAATGCTAATCAATGCACAAGTTCCTCTTTGAGATGCAGTTAATAGATCTAAGATTTTCCTTTACTTCTGGGATTTACTTACTTCCCATTTTGACTTTAACAAACCTTAGATTAGCAACAATAATTCCAGTGTATAATCACCAAAGTCATTGAAGTCTCAAGGAAAGTGTTTTCTCTCATGACTTGCTGCATTTAAGAACATCAACATACAAGATAGGAGGACCCCATTCCCCAGTCCTCAGAGATAACAGCACTCTGGTGGCCACTGGAAAGGAAGAGTGGATGTCCAAACACATGCACTGAGAATTCCAACAGGCAGCAATCTTGTCCACACATGGAGTCATGAGAGAAAGCATGGTTATTAACACCAGTGGAAGGACAGGAGGCAAGGGTGCCTCAAATTTTCCATTCCCTGAGCCATAGGGGGCAGAAATTACCAGGCTGCAAATGAGAGAATAGAGTATTTACCATCATAATGGTGAGCAAGTACAGACCAAGGGTGAGGTCAGTACTGAAATAAACATAAGCAAAGGCAAATGCAGTTTAGAATTACCATTACTATAGCAAGCACACACAAGGATGAGCTTAGAGGTGAAGTAGCCATAACCAAGGTAAACTAGTCTAAGATTATCATCACAATAGTAGGTCTAAGGAGAAGCTAGTCTCAAAATAAGCATAATAAAAGGTAAGTTCCGTTTATGATTACCACCACTATAGCAAGCACAAGCTAAACTTGAAGTAACCATAAATAAAAGTAAGTTAGTCTAAGAATCCTATCACAATATTAGGTCTAGACTAAATACACCCTGTTATAGCAGTTTCAGCTTTTGCTGTTTTATAATGAAAGGTATCTAAATAATGATCTTAGCACTTAGTTACAGATCCTAGTAAGTTTTTGCTTCAGAATGATTTGGGTACTTTTGTTTACTAACTAAGCAAATAGACATTTTTATTAGTGATATTAAAGTTGCTACATTTCTCTGTTTTTCCAGCAGTTGAAATTATTCCATGTGATATCGTTTTATACAATTGCAAGATAGTATTGACATTAAAAACTCATTTATAGGTTACCTTTCACCATTATCCAATATGTAACAGGTAAACACCAAACCTGATTCTTGAATTCCTAGGCATGAGCAGACTGACAATGTTAAAGTGAGCACAAGTTAAATGTAAGAGAAATTTACACACTTATAATAGGGAAAGACCTGATGGAAGTCATTTCTCAGGAACTTTTTAATCTTAATTGATGGTATATGTGGAGGTTCCTTATTCTACAGAAGACAGATGAAAAAGAGCAAACTCATTGCCCAAAGGCAACCTGCTCACTCTGTGAATGTGAGAAAAATATAAAGGTACAATCTTCTTCCTTGGATAATCCACGGAGAGAGAATACATGCGATACTATTTGGCAAGAACTTAAAGAAACAAAGAGTTGCTTGGACATCCTTTCAAAAAATATAAGTGAAAGAAAGGAAAAAAACAACAACCATTAAAAATGGACTTACATAAGAAAGCAATTGATTAAGCAAGGTTTTTCTTGGGGAATTTCCAAATGATTATATTCTATTTTGATGAATCTTGGTCACCTGCCTCAGTAGTAGGACAGACAGTTGAAACCATAGACATTTGAAGTTATTTAAGAAGATAATTCCCTAAGTTTTTGATATTTTATAAAAGATTTATTTTAAAGCATCTTAGTATTTTAAAATACTGACATCAAATTCTATTAAATGGCTATTGAGTCTTAACATTCAGTATTCCTTTCATAATTTTAGATAGAGTCCATGTTCATCTTGGTCTGAATAACTATTCAAACACAATAGCTAATAAGAGCCTTCCATCTTGAAACATAACTCATTGTCATTATGTGCAGTTTTTTTTTTAGTGAAAGAATAAATATCAAGTTAAAAACTAGTTTCAACAGTAATATTGATTCCATGTATAATAAAAATAAAATTTTGGTAATTCCTGAAAAAGTAATCTTACTTATTTCAGTTTAGCATGGCTTCATTTTGTAGACCATGATATTTTATACTTATCTGGGCTGGGTAAGTGTCATATTTTCTCTAATTTATCATCCAGACACTTATTCTATTTATGTATGAATGCAATAAATGTACTTAGAAAAGAAATGAAGTTTCTTTTCAGTCAAACACTGATACATTTATTATTTTCTAAATATTGTAAAGGTGTTTACAATACATAATGGGGAATTAATCACTTACCAGAGTCTGACCTCATAGTTACAACCATTATGGAGAAAATATACTTTAAATGCAAAACTATTGTAAGAGACAAAGAAATACACTATATATTAATAAAAGTGGACATCTATCAAGAAGAAAGAACAATCATAAACATTTATGCACCTAACAAGGATGCCTCAAAATACATGAGACAAATAATGAAAAAACAAAGTGGAGAAATAGATGCCTCTATAATTATAGTGGGGGACTTTAATACACCACTATCACCATTAGACAAAATATCTCAACAAAGACCTTGAATAATACATTAGAGGATCTGTACCTAATATACATTACACACAAATACAGCAGGATATACATTCTTTTCAAGGACACATGGATTATTCTGCAGGATAACACATGCAAGGCCAAAGAACAACACACAATGAATTCAGAAGTATTAAAATTATACAAAGTAATTTCTCTGACCACAATTGAATGAAGCTGGAATTCAGTAAGGAGCAGAGAAGCAGATTAGGCACAAAGTGTGAAAGATAAACAACACACTCTTGGGCAATCAGTGGAACGAGGAGGAAATTACAAAAGAAATTGGTAGCGACCTAAAAATGAAAGAAAATGACAGCACAATGTATCAAAACCTATGGGATGCAGCAAAATCTGTACAAAGAGGGAAATTCATAACCACAAATGCTCATATTAAAAAAGAAGAAAGAATTAAAATCAAAGACCTAACTGCACACGTGGAGGAGTTAGGAAAAGAACAAACTAAACCTAAAGGAGGTAAAAAGAAGGATACAACAAAGATTAGAACAGAGCTAAATGAAATTGGAAATAAGAAGTCAATAGGAAAAAAAACATAAAAGTTCATTCTCTGAGGACATTAATAAAATTGACAAATCTTCAGCTAGACTAACAAAGAAAGAAGAGTGAATATGTAAATTCATAAAATAAGAAATGAGGAAAGGGTTATAAACACTGACCCCACTGAAATAAAGTGTATCATAAGAGGGTACTTTGGAAAATTGTATGTCAACATGATGGGTAATTTAGATGAAATTGACAAATTCCTAGAAACACACAAGCAGCCTACATTGATGAAAGAAGAAGCTGATGAACTCAACAGACCAAACACAAGTAACAAGTTTCAATTAGTCATCAAAAATCTTTCAACAAAGAAGAGTACAGGAACAGATAGTTTCACAGGTGAATTGACCAAACATTCTGAAGAGAACTAACACCAATCCTGCTTAAACTCTTCTAAAAAATAGAAGTGGAGAGAACATTGCCTAACTCATTCTATAATGCCAACATAACCCTTATACCAAAGCCAAACAAAGATTCCACAAGAAAGAAAATTATAGACCAATCTCTCTGATGAACCTAGATGCAAAAATCCTCAACAAAATACTTGCTAATTGTGTTCAACAACATATCAAATAAATTATACACCAGATCAAGTGGGATTCATCCCTAGTATTCCAGGTTGTTTCAACACAAGAAAATTAATAAATGTAATATACCATATTAACAGATCAAAAGAAAAAACATCACATAGTAATCTCTGTAGATGCAGAAAAAGTATTCAACAAAAGACAACACCCTTTCCTGATAAAAACACTCCAAAAGATAAGAATAGATCTAAACTTCCTCTACATGATAAAGGGTATACATGAAAAGCCCACAGCTCACGTCATATTCAATAGTGAAATCCTAAAAACTTTCCATCTAAGATCTGGAAAAACACAAGGATGCCCAATGTCAATGCTCTTGATTAACGTTGTGTTAGAAGTACTTGCTTGAGCGCTTAGACAAGAAAAAGATATAAGAGACATCCAATTTGGAAAAGAAGAAGTAAAAATTTCTCTGTTTACAAATGATATGATCTTATACTTCCAAAGCACTGAGAAATCTACAACAAAGCTTCCAGAGCTTACAAATGAGTTCAGTAAAGTGGCAGATTATAAGTTTAATGTGAAAGATCAGCAGCATTTCTGTACACCAATAATGAGCAATCTGAGGAGGAAATCAAGAAAAAAAAATCTCATTTAAAATAGCAACTAAAAGAATCAAATACCTAGGATGTAAAAAAAAAAAAAAAAAAAAAAGAATCAAATACCTAAATACCTAAAGATGTAAATGACTTTTATGCAGAAAACTACACAACACCTGTTAAGTGAAATCGACGAAGACCTAAATAAATGGAAGAATATTCCCTGTTCATGGAAAAGAAGACTAAACATCATTAAGATGTCTATCCTACCCAAAATGATTTACATATATAATGCAATTTCAATAAAATTTAACACACAATTTTTTACTGACTTGGAAATGCTAACTATGAAAAATACTTGGAAGGGCAAGGGGCCCTGAATAGCCAAAGATATTTTGAAAAAGAAAAACAAAATTGGAGGAATCACAATACCTGACTTTAAAACATCATTTTGCAAATGTTTGTATGTATTGTGAGAATTTTGATTTTTACCCATAATAAAAAAAAAAGAAAAGAAAAAAAAACATACTACAAAGCTACAGTGGTCAAAACTGCATGGTATTGGCACATGAATAGACATACTGACCAATGGAACCAAATTGAGAGTTCTGATGTAGAGCTTTGCATATACAGTCAACTGACAATTAATAAGGCCACCAAGCACACTCAACAAGAAGCAAATGATCTCTTTAACAAATGGTGCTTGGAGAAATGGATATCCATATCCAAAATAATGAGAGAGGAATACTATCTCACAACTTACACAAAAGTTAACTCAAGATGGATCAAAGATCTAAATATAGGAGCCAAGACCATAAAGATCTTGGAAGATAAAATAGGGAAGCATCTATAAGATCCTGTATTAGGAAAGGGTTTCATGAACTTTACACCCAAAGCACGAGCAGTGAAAGAAAATGTAAATTAAAAGATCTCTTTAAAATGAAAAATGTTTGCACCACAAAGGAGGAGTTTGTCAAGAAAGTGAAAAGGCAGCCTCAAAGGGAGAAAATATTTGGGAACCATATATCTGATAGGGGACTAATATCCAGCATATGTAAAGAAATTGTACACTTCAAAAATAAAAAGAGAAAAAAAAAAAACATTTTTAAAATGGGCAAGTGTTTTGAATAGACACTTCTCCAAAGGAGAAATACAAATGGCTAAAAACTACATGAAAAGATGCTCAACATCACTAGCAATTAGGGAAATGCAAATCAAAACTACAATGAAATACCATCTTACACCCATTAGACTGGTGGCTATTAAAAATTCAGAAGACTATAAATGTTGGAGAGGATGTGGAGGAATGGGAACATTTATCCAATGCTGGTGGGAAAGCAGAATGTTGCAACCATTGTGGAGGGCTATATAGTGGTTCCTCAGGAAACTAACTACAGAACTGCCGTATGTTCCAGTAATCCCTCTACTGAGTATATGTGCAGAAGAATTGAAAGCATTATACATTATATGCACACCAATGTTCATAGAGGCATTATTCACTATTGTTAAAAGTTGGGAACAACCCAAATGCCCATCAACAGATAAATGGATAAGAAAACTCTGGTATATTCATACAATGGAATATTATTCAGCTCTAAAAAGGAATGCAGTATTAAGACATTGGAAACATGTATGTACCTTGAATACCTTTTGTTGAGTGAAGCGAGCCAGGCACTCAAGGATAAATATTCCATGACCTTACTGATATGAATTCAACTAATTGACCAGACTCAGAGAGCTAGAGTCTGGAAGATGGGCTTACAGGAGACAGAAAGGAAGTAGAGAGTTGTGAGCAAATGACCATATGGGCAAAATCTATGACAAAGTGGAAAGGTGTAGTTGTGCAGTGGATGGGTGTGACAGTGGTGCAGTGATGCTATTCATTTTCATGGTGCTTGTCTGTGAAGGCTGTATGGTGGGAGCTGGGTTGCACTGTCCATGGAACTGGGGAGAGGGTCAGGGGAGGGAGCAGATGAATTCTGGGGATTTGTGGGTATGTAGTTGAAGCTACAACTTTGGAAATGTTCTCTTTGCATATATGGTCAAGAGGGGTATTGGTTTAGGGTGTTGGATGTGGGGGGCATGTGAGACAGGGAGCACCTGTGGCAGGATTCCAGGGAGTATGTGAATGTTAATCCTGTCATAGTTCCTTGTGTCAGTGGGTGGAGATCCACACAATAAATTGGAACTCCTATCCTGGGGAGTTCTGCTATGTTCTAAAATAGAGGGGAGGGAGGAGTCTCTCAAGAGCATAGGCATTGCCTAATAGAAAAGGACAGGCCAGTATGTCAAGCCCATAATTTTGTTGCAGCTATGAATCTTGATCTTCAAGGGGTGATGCTTGATGGTTGCCACAAGTCCTGAGATGAGGGAGAGGGAAGAATATAATAGATGGAAAATGGATTATATTGGATTTGTTCTGCATGATCTTGCAATGATGCATACAGGCCATGTTTAATTTTTCAAAATTTGTAAAAGTGTGTGGTCCAAAATGTAAACCTTAATGTAAATCATTGACAATGGTTAGTAGCAATGCTTCAATATTTGTACATAAATTGTGACTAATGTACCACCAACATATGAAAAGTTATTAATAGAGGAAAGGGGGGAGGAGGAGGATGTTAGGTATGTGGGAATCCTTTATATTCTTTACATGACTTTTCTTTAACCTAAAGCTTCTTTAAATAATATGAATAAAATGAATAAAAGCAAGACAGTTGGGGAATAAATGCATGAAAATGTCACTATACATAGTTGGACAACAGATCTTACAGTGATGAAAGACATAATGCCAAATTTGTTTAATCTTATTTTTTTTTACTTTTTTATTTTTTCAAATTCTTTTTAAAATTTGTATTTTATTTATTTTTAAAACTATTGTTATTATTTCATTTTCTTAATAATTTTATTTGGTTATTTTGTTGGCATCGCTTGTGAGGAATTTTGGATCACAGAAGGGTTACAACTGTGGCAGGGGAGGATCATTGTTTTGAGGTATCAATGATAAGGTATTCATGGGAAGAGGTTAACCTCAGGCATACCTATAAG
>JAKSZT010054387.1:3921019-3933282 GCA_026826555.1 Tolypeutes matacus | reverse complement strand
ACCCCCTTACGGAAGGGACCCTAGCTGGGCCCGTGGAAATTAATCAAACAAGTCCCACTTTCCGGACTCCCCAGGTTAGCTGAAACTTTGATGTTAGTCAGTGAGGAGTGCTAAAGACGGCGGATTCCGCCCCTTCTGGCGCCGAGCTCCAGCGTCACCGGGCTGCTCAGTAAATCAGTTTGAGTGCAGATTTCCGTCTGCTCTCAGCCTGATGCTGCTTCAGGTCGGCTTATCTGCTCCCCAATGCTATGGGGTGGTGCAGGCAGCCAGATCGATGTCTAAAAATATAAAATACCCTTCCCTGTCTTCCAACCGAACCCTCCCTTTTTTGGGAAGTGTCCCTTCCTCCTGGCTCCGCAGCGGCCCGGGGCTTATCCCTGGGTGGCTAGGGAAATCAGCTGCGTTCCGACCAAAATCTCCCCTCCGGTTCACCGGGTGCTGACTAGCTCGTTTGCTCTGTTCACACAAGGTCCAAGGGGCGCCAGGCAGCCAGCTCCCCAGGAAATAAAACTTTTGCGCCCTGCCCGCGGCTCCAAATGGCCGTTTTATATATTTTTTCCTAACCGCGGGGCTCAGCCGCCTGTGCCAACCTCCACCGGCAGCCTCAAAACTCACGAATCTCCACCGTTCGGTCCACGCCTCCGATCCGCGCAGATAGATGTTCCAAGCTTCTCACTCCACGCGTGCACAGCACAGGCCCCTGGGCAGGACCCCGTCCCCAATCCGCCTTGCTCTGGGAGCTTGCAGTGTGCGCCCTCCTACACTAAGGCCATCTTGCCTCCTCAAGTCAGCCAATTTTATCGCACTGCACTGACAAGCATCCGAGCTTCAGCTCCCCTGGGGAGGCCAGAAAGTGGGAAGAGCTTGATGAGTTTCCACGAGCCTATTTAGGGTCCCCTCTGTGAAGGGGGTGATCTAGCAGAGGACTTCTTTTGGGTCCCTTATATAGCCAAAAAAAAAACCCAGTCACTTTAAAAAATGAATTCCTCTTCTTAATTTAGTTTAATACTGAAAATCTGCCTGAAAACCTACAGATAGAACCCTGAAGGAAAATTGATAAACACAAGCAGGCTGAGAGGATCCAAAAGGACCTTGGAAAGAACACTGCCTCCTTAGCTTGATTTGACTGCTTGCTGGTGTCGTTTGGTTTTTCTCTGTTTATTTGTTGTCTCTTGCTTTTCTTTCCTCTTTCCTCCCCCCTTTTTGTTTTCCTTATTTTTTAAAAATTAGATGCTGCTAGCTTACCTTTTCTTTGCTGTGCTTCTTCAGTAATTTCCCATTCTCTGTCTGTATTGATATTGTATCCCAAGTTAGCTCTTATCCTTCCTTCATCTCTCTGCCTTCTGCTTTTTGTTGTGGTTCTTAGATACCATGCCTTTTCATTGGCCCACAATTTAAAGGTGTCAATTTCTATTCTGTCTACTTTGTTTTCTTCTTTTTAAATTAATATTAGCTTTTTCCTTTTAGCCCTTTCTTTACTCTTTTTCTCCCGCCTCATCATTATAGCCTTCTAAATCATTATATATATTCCTCTATTTGGTTTACCAGTCCATTGTAGGTACTCCACTTTTTTTCCTATTACTCTACACTGCCTACATAAGGTAAATATTCATTTCACTAAGTCCTATTTGGCCCCTCATCTAACTTTTATCAATATTAATATTAACCTTCTTCCTTTCTCACATCTTTTGATTACTCTGGCACTAATTTTTTGCCTTCAATGTAACATAGAATGAAGCAAAGAAACAAAATAAGAAGAAAAAGTGTCAAAGAGAATACTTAACACACACACAGAACCACCAGCTAAATAAAACTCTAGAGGAGAGAGAGAAGCTAATCAACTGAATGAACCCAGCAAGATAAAATGATGACTAGAGGACAACAAAAAAATATAAACCACACTGAAAAACAGGAAGGCATGAACCACTCCAATGAACAAACTAAAAACCAGGAATATATGCAGAACATCAAACAACTAATCAAGGATTACCAAACAAATATCATGAACCAACTTAATGAAGTGAAGGAAGAGATTAAGGATATAAAGAAGACACTGGGAGAACAGACTGAAGAAATTGTAAACATACACAAAAAGATAACGGATGTGATAGTGATCAAAGGCACAATCCAAGAAACCAAAAAGATGCTGGATTCACATAACAGCAGATTTGAACAGGCAGAAGAAAGAATTAGTGATGTGGAAGACAATACAGCTGAAATCAAACAGATAGTAGAACAGATAGAAAAAAAAATAGAAAAACTCCAGCAGGGACTCAGGGATTTAACTGACAACACAAAATGCACAAACATACGCATTATGGGCATCCCAGAAGGAGAAAAGAAGGGAAAGGGAAAAGAAGGAGTGTTGAAGGAAATAATGGCTGAAAAATTCCCAACCCTATTGAGAGAGATGGATGTGCAGATCCAGGAAACAAAGTGCACCCCAAACAGTATAAATACCAACAGGCCAACTCCAAGACATATACTTGTCAAAATGTCCAATGCTCAAGACAAAGAGAAAATACTCAAGGCAGCAAGAGAACAGAGAACCATCACATACAAGAGAAGCACAATAAGATTAAGTGCTGTTTCTCAGCTGAAACCATGGAGGCAAGAAGACAGTGGTATGACATAGTCAAAGTAATAAAAGAAAAAAAACTTCCAGCCATGAAATCTCTATCCAGCAAAACTGGCATTCAAAAATGATGGAGAGTTCAAAATATTCACCGATAAACAGAAATTAAGAGAGTATGTCAATAAAACGGGCACTTCAAGAAATACTAAAGGATGTTCTACAAGGTGAAAGGAAAAATCAAGGGAGAGAGAGTTGGAGGAGAGTTTAAAAACAACTAAAAAGACAGAAACAGAAACAAAACAACATATAACATACATAATTCCAAAGAAAATATGGCTGAAGTAAGAAATTCATGCGAGTAATAATACTGAATGTTAATGGATTAAATTCACACTCAAGAGACACAGATTGGCAGAATGGATAAAGAAATATGATCTATCTATATGCTGTCTACAAAAAAAACAACTTTCACACAGGGATTCAAGGTGGCTGAAAGTAAATGGCTGGAAAACAATTTCACACACTAACAATAGCCAAAAAAGGACAGGAGTAGCTATTATAGGATCAGACAAAATGGACTTTAATTGCAAAACTATTGTAAGAGACAAAGATGACACTATATTTTAGTAAAAGAAGAAATCTCTCAAGAAGAGAGAAATCATAAACATTTACGCAACTAATCGGGGTGCCTCAAAATACGTGAGGCAAACTTTGGAAAATCTAAGTGGAGAAATAAATGCCTCTACAATTATGGCAGGGGACATTAATGCACCATTATCATCATTAGACAAAACATCTAGACAGAGAATCAACAAAGAAACAAAGACTCTCAACAATACATTAGAGAACCTGGACTTAATAGACATATACAGAACCATATACCCAAATACAGCAGGATTTATATTCTTCTCAAGTGCACATGGATCATACTCCAAGATAGACCACATGCTAGGCCACAGAAAAACTCTCAATGTATTCAGAAAGATTGAGATTATACAAAGTAATTTCTCTGATCACAATAGAATGAAATTGGAAATCACTAAGGGCCAGAGAAACAGGTTAGGCACAAGGATATGGAAGTTAAACAACACACTCTTACACAAACAGTGGGTCAATGAGGAAATCTCAAAAGAAATCAGTAACTACCTTGAAACTGATGAAAACAACAACACAACATATCAAAACCTATGGGATGCGGCGAAAGCAGTCCTGAGAGGGAAGTTCATAGCCATAAATTCATATTTTAAAAAAGAAGAAAGAGCTAAAATTGAAGATCTAACTGCACACTTGGAGGAACTGGAAAAACAACAACAAAATAAACCTAAAGGAAGTAGAAAGAAGGAAATAACAAAGATTAGAGCAAAACTAAATGAAATAGAGAATAGGAAAGCACTAGAAAAAATGAACAAAACCAAAAGCTGGTTCTTCAAGAATATCAATAAAATTGACAAACCCTTAGCCAGACTAAGAAAGTAAAAGAGAGAACAGACACAAATACACAAAATAAGGAATGAGCAAGGTGATATCACTAATGACCCCACAGAAATAGAGTATCATAAGAGGATACTTTGAAAAATTATAATTTTTGAATGATAATTTAGAGGAAATGGTCAAGTTCCTAGAAATGCACAAACAGACTACATTGATGAAAGAAGAAATTGATGAACTCAACAACCCAATTACAGGTAAAGAGATAGACTCAGTCATCAAAAACCGCCCAATTAAGAAGAGCCCAGGACCAGATGGCTTCACAGCAGAATTCTACCAAACATTCCAGAAAGAGCTAACACCAATTCTACTTAAGCTCTTCCAAAAAATAGAAGTGGAAGGAATTTTGCCTAACTCATTCTACGATGTCAGCATTAACCTAATACCAAAACCAGTTACCACTAGAAAGGAAAATTACAGACCAATTTCTCTAATGAACCTAGATGCTAAAATCCTCAACTAAATACTTGCTAATCGCATTCAGCAACATATCAAAAGTATTATACACCATGACCAAGTGGGTTTCATCCTGGGTATGCAAGGATGTTTCAATATAAGAAAATCAAACAATGTAATACACCACATAAACAAACTGTAAGGAAAAAATCACATGATCATCTCTGTAGATGCAGAAAAAGCATTTGACAAAATACAGCACTCTTTCCTGATATAAACACTGCAAAAGATAGGAATAGAAGGAAACTTTCTGAATATGATAAAGGATATATATGAAAAACCCAAAGCTAACATCATCTTCAATGGTGAAATCCTAAAAGCCTTCCTTCTGAGATCGGGAACAAGACAAGGATGCCCCCTATCACCACTCCTATTTAACACTGTCTTAGAAGTACTTTCCCAGAGCACTGAGGCAAGAAAAGGATATAAAAGGCATCCAGATTGGAAAAGAAGAAGTAAAAATGTCATTATTTGCAGACGACATGATCCCATACATTGAAAGCACAGAGAAATCTACAACAAAGATTCTAGAACTTATAAAGGAGTTCAGTAATGTTGCAGGCTATAAGATCAATGTTCAAAAATCAGTAGCATTTCTGTACACCAATAACGAGCAATTGAAGGAGGAAATCAAGAAAAAATGCCATTTACAATAGTAACTAAAAGAATCAAATACCAAGGAATAAATTTAACTAAAGATGTAAAGGACTGATATACAGAAAACTACCCAACGGTGTTATAAAATATCAAAGAATATTTAAATAAATGGAAAAATATTCCCTGTTCATGGATAAGAAGACTAAAGATCATCAAGATGTCTATCCTACCCAAACTAATTTACAGATTTAATGCAATCCCAATTAAAAAAACACTATATTTTTTAAGGAACTGGAAAAACTAACTACAAAATATATTTGGAAAGCTAAGAGGCCCCGAATTGCCAAAGACATATTGAAAATGAAAACTGAAGTTGGAAGTATCACATTACCAGACTTTCAAACATATTACAAAGATACAGTGATCAAAAGTGCACGGTATTGTCACAAGTATAGAACTACTGACTAATGGAACCGAATTGAGAGTTCTGATATAGATTCTCGCATATACAGTCATCTGATATTCGACAAGGCTACCAAGCCCACTCATTTGGGAGAGAATGAGTAGTGCTTGGAGAACTGGATATTCATATCCAAAAGAATGGGAGAAGAATGCCATATCACACCTTATACAAAAATAAACTCAAGATGGATAAAAGATCTAAATAGAAGAGCCAATACCATAAAGACCTTGGAAAATAATGTAGGAAAGCATCTACAGTACCTTGTAATAGGAAATGGTTTCATGAACTTCACAACCAAAGCACAAGCAGCAAGGGAAAAAATAGATAAATGGGATCTCATCAAAATTAAGAACTTCTGCTCCGCAAAGGATGTTATTAAGAATATAAAAAGGTAGCCTACCCAATGGGAGAAAATATTTGGCAAACATATATCTGATAAGAGCTTAATATAATGCATATATAAAGAAATCCTACACCTTGAAAATAAAAAGACAAACAACCCATTTAAAAAATGGGCAAGTGACCTGAAAAGACACTTCTCCAAGGAAGAAATATAAATGGCTAAAAAGCACATGAAAAAATGCTTGGTATCCCTTGCTATCAGGGAAATGCAAATCAAAACTACAATGAGATACCATCTTACACCCATCAGAATGGCAGCTATTAAAAAAACAGCAGACTCTAAGTGTTGGAAGGATGTGGAGGAATAGGAACCCTCTTCTACTGCTGGTGGGATTTTGGAATGGTCCAGCCACTGTGGAGGACAGTTTGGCGGTTCCTCAGAAAACTAACAATAGATCTTCCATATGATCCAGTAATTCCACTGCTGGGTATAAACTCAGAAGAACTGAAAGCAAAGACATGAACAGATATATGCACACCAATGTTCATAGCGGCATTGTTCACCATTGCCAAAAGTTGGAATCAGCCCCAGTGCCCATCAACAGATAAATGGGTAAGCAAAATGTGGTACATACATACAATGGAATATTATTCAGCTGTAAGAAGGAATAAAGTGCTAACACATGGAATAACGTGGATGAATCTTGAAGACCTTATGTTGAGTGAAGCTCACCAGGCATTGAAGGATGAACAGTATATGACCTCACTGATTTGAACTAAGGAAAGTGAGAAGTCTCTGAGAACCATTGTCTGAAAGATAGGTTAACATGGGAGAGAAAGAGAAGAGTAGGCTGTGAGCCATCACCCATATGGACATAATCTATGGTAAAGGGATAGAGTACAGTTGCATATTGAAGGATAGGACAGATGGGTAGTGATATTCCTGGGTTTGGTGATTCAGGGTTGACAGGTGAGTAGATTAGGAAGGGCAGGTTGGAATACCCAGGGCATGTAACTATGAATATTGTCATTCCATGAGTCAAGACAGGGGAGTGTCATATGCCCCAGTGGGATGGGGTGGAAGGAACAGTTAAGATCAAATGGGGTATTTAGTGGTCATGGGAAAGGTTTTTCATTACCTTACAGTAATGGACACAGGACATGCTAAATTATCATCAAACATTATTAAACTGTACCGTCTAAATTGTAAACTATCCTGTAAACCATTGACAATGTTTAGTTGATATATTTTACTATCTGTATAACAGTTATAACAATGCTAACATCCATTTTTAAAAAAAGGTTTTAATATGGGATGGGGAAGGGGAAGGGAGTTTGGGCATGTGGGAATCTCCAGTGTAACGTGTGTGACTTTGCTGTGACTTAAATCTTCTTTGAAAATTAAATGAAAATTTGGGAGACACTAGGGAATGAGAGGGGGAAGGTGTCATGGTACACTGGACATCCGCTAATATAGTGATAAAAGGAAAAAAGAATAATCTTTTTAAAAAAGTAATTTTTTTTGTTTTTTTTTTTCAATTTTTTGAATATCTCAACCCACAAATTATATTTTATTTTTAGTTTTGTTTTCTTTTCTTCTGAGTTTGCTTGTATTTATTTCTTGCATTTAAGCTTATCATTATTATTTCTTTTTCCCATTAGTTGTATTTGGTTATTATATGGGCTTCATGTTCAAGGAAGGTTTAGATCACAGAAGGGTTACAATGGGGGCTGCAGAGGATCATTGGGTGGGCGGTGTCTGGGATAGAAGAGTCATGGGAGTATGTTCATCTGAATATACATGAAAGATATATAAAATTGTTCAAATGATCAAGGGATGGGGCATGGTCACGGTGGGTAGACAATCTTTCAATAAATGAGGGAATCTGAATTCCCAGCTGGAGAGCTATATCACATTCTCCAAGGGAGCAGCAACAGTTCCCTGAGCACAGGGGCAGTGTCTGGCAAAAGAGGCCCATTGATGAGTTCTTGTTATTGATGGCTAGCTTTATGAGTCTTTGCTTTTGTAATTGAAATTTAGCCTACTGTTATGGGGTGCCTAAGGGTTGCCACCTGAGAACCTCCTTGTTGCTCAAATGTGGCCTCTCTCTAAGCCAAATTCAGCATATGAATACATTACCTTCCCCCCAATGTGGGACATGACTCCCGGGGATGAGCCTCCTTAGCAATGACAGATTAATACCAAGTGCCAACTGGCAACATGATTGGAAAAAGACCTTGAATAAAAGGGGGAAAATGTAAAGAGAAATGAGTTCATGTGGCTAAGAGACTTCAAAGAGAGTTGGGAGGTCATCCCAGAGGTAACGCTTATGCACACCTGTGTAGGATCTCATAGAACACCAAAGTGTATATCACCCCACACAGAGGGGCTCCTGAGGGCTCTGGAGACACACAAGTCCTATATAAGGGGGGATAGCCCCAGAGATTGGTGCTTTCTTAGTCTGCTCTACTTTCAAATCTGTGTTCCTGAGAGTGACAGAGTTAGACTCAAATAAGTCCTCCCTGCACATGGTCCATCAGTCCCTTCTATTCAAACCTATATGTGATGCTGGAGTTTGTAGGTGTACTTCCAGAGACTGGAGCCTCTGGCCTACCTATGTGCCAGCTGTGCCTGGAATCTTGGTGGAGCTGCAACTCCTACCCTACAGCTCAATGGGCTCATCCAAGTCACTTGGTGAGGAGACAACAATGGGCAATGGCCATCCCAGGGAATGGAGAGGGCCTGCAGCTGTAGGCAGGATAATCCCATCCACCGTATCCATGGGATATAAGCTCTCTCTCACTTGGAGGTGGAGTGGGCATCACCATACCAGTCCCCTCAGGATGAGGGGAAGAGCTATGGACTAGAGTGGACTTAATGGTATTCTGTTGTAGACATATTGTGATTCAAGCAATGGAAGAAATTATAACAGTGAGGTGGAGCCAGTGGCCACTGGACGCTTTTGGGACAGGGAGGGGAAGGGCAGTTGAAAAACGGACTTTTTCGGGACTTGGGGATTGTCCTGAGTGGTGTTGCCACGACAGATGTAGGCCATTTTACATCAGTATATACCATGCAGAACTGTGTGGGAGACAGTGTGGTCTACGATGTGAACTGTGGTCTATGCTTGCTGGCAAGGCCTGAGGATGTGTATATCCATTGCAGGTGATGTGCCACACTAATGAAGGATGTTTGTGTGGGATGTTGTGGGAAGTGTGGGAGGTGGGAAACATAGGAATCCCTGTAATTTCTGTGTAATATTTAGGTAATCTATGCACCTTTAAAAAAAAAAAAAAAAAAAAATATATATATATATATATATATAAAATAACATTTATGTAAGCAAATGCACATATATGCATATATATTTATATATCATTTTACAAATATTGGTATGTATTGTGAAAAATTAGATTTTTACCCACAATAAAAAAAAATAAAAATACTACTATACCCTAAAACCAAAATTATATTTACTCCTTTTTCATTGTCATAAGTGGGTAAGTTAGCCATACTCATTAAGTTCTAACTTCATTTTTTTCCCTTTTTCTCTTATATACATTAATATTTTCTCTTCATAACTGATATAAACTTTTTATCTTTATTTTCTACATTTAATAATTGAAAATATAAACAAAAACTAAAAGGTAAACACAGATGAATACAACTAATATTTTAAAATTTTTAGTTCAATGTTTATAATGTGCTCATCATCCTGTTATATGTTAAAACACTGTTTCAAACTCAGATACATTCCTGATAAAATTCCATAATAACATCAAACCTTTTTATAATATATTTTTTCTGAAGACACATTTCAGGAAGTATGTACAAAAATGGTATTTTGTTTCTCTATAACTTACACTCAAGAAACATATCTCATTTATCTTAAGACAGATATTAAGTCACTTTAGAACCTTTTGTGATTAAATGATTTAAATGACTTTTTTCTCTAACAGTTACTCTTTTGTGTCTGAAATTATAAACAAGAATAAAATAAGAGAAACTGAATGCTTGCTAAAATATCTGTCATATAGAAGATAAAAGTATTCTAAAGGTTTCTGAGTAGTTGCTGGTGATATTATTCAGCATTAAACTAGACAGACAACAATAAACATGACTTTCAAATATTGAGAAATTCCTTCCCTAATGAGTACTCTGCTTCTTTCTCCCATGACATTAGTGAACAGAGTTGTTGATAAAAACAAAAAGAATGAACTGCCATCTTGTAGCCTTCTAACGAGCCCTGAACCAAGTGTAAACAATAAAGCTTTTTGCAGCAAAAAAAAGAAAAAAAAAGAATGAGGATGCTAGTGGTTTTATCTCTGTTGTTCATCTCCCAAAGGCTTTAACACTAATTATTCCACAGTGATTTATTGCCACTGATGTTGGAATTGACATGCTTAATCTATTACTCACAATTATAAAATACAAATCTTTGCACTTTCTTATATGTGTAAATGGAGTACCACAAATGTTCTTTTCTTACCCATAAGCCATTTCAAACACTCAAATGTAATCTAGCCTCTCCATCGTTAGTGAGAGAACATTAAAGATCATATTTACCCAATTTTTTCTTCAGCTGTTATGGAGAAAGTGTTGTGTGCCTGGTATATGCTCAGGTACTGGTTATGACAGTCACAGAATAAATTCACTTTTAGTATATATATATATATATATATATATTTTTAATCTAAGCACCTCTTATAATATATGTATATATATATATATATATATATATATATATAACATTTTTGTAAGTATATATTTTATTTTAACCCCCAAATCATATTTTCTACTATTGAGCTGTACTGGCTAGGATGGTTCTAATGGGAGTTTCTATCTATATACAGAATAAGGATCAAGACCAAAAAGCTCCACAAACATTCAATGAGATTGAAAAAATAATAACTTAAAAAATAAGGATACTTTAAAGTGTAATATTATTTATACATTGATTTAATAAAACTGCTTTAAATAATATGTGGAATTAATAAAAGAGTTATATACAAGTAGTAACTGTTATATTCCATTCTTGTTTTGTATATAAATTAAGAATGGTTACATTGTTAATACCCATGAAGCATGGAATCTGAAAGAATCCAAGAGGGGAAAAATGTTATGGGATAATATTTTTAAAGTTTGAAACATATAAAAATTGATAAGAATATGGTTGAGTAGGTATTTTTAGAAATTATACCATACTACAAATACAAATGCATTTATTCTGCATGTATCATATATTTTGAAAAAAATTGAACAAAGAAAAATGACAGTGACTATGTTTTGTGCTGGGGAGACAACAATAGATGTGCAAGTCCTGTTGTGAAGAGTTCAAAATCTTCTGAGGAAGTTCATGTGTAAACACGTTAATATCATAAAGTAAATTTAAACTAATATAATGTATAATATATACATTGTTTAAAGTAATAACCCATCACAAGTAAATGAAGGTTGAAATTCAATTAAACTTGCATATAGCCTAAGCATTCATAAAACAAAGACTTAAGACTTAAAAGCAGATAAATCTGTGCCACCATTAGAGAATGAAATAATGCATCCTTGACAAAAGTATCAATAATTTTTAAAAAGGAGGGAATTGTGAAAACAAGATGATGGAATAGGCAGAAAAGGCTCAGCTCTCACAAAAACAATGGAGGAACAGCAAAAGGCTGCCTGAGGCAACGGCTGTGGGGGCCAGCAGACCAGGAGGGTGCTTCACAACTCCCATGAGAGTGAGGGACAGAGAGACAAAGAAGCTGAAACAACAAACTGTGAGTTACTAAACCTCCTAGCCACTTAAATATTCTGTGGGTAAAATCCCTGCTTAATTCAGCTGACTGAAAGGGAAGCAGAGGTCTTCCTCTCTGCCAGGTGTTACAAGGGAAAAGGGAGGGACCGCTATTAAAAAGTCAGAAAACTGCAAATGTTGGGGAGGATGTGGAGAGATAGGAATACTTATTTACTGTTGATGGACTCTTTGGCAGTTCCTAAAGAAGTGGAATATACACTTGCTATGTGACCCAGCAATACCATTGCTGGGAATATACCCAGAAGAACTGAGAGAAGTGACATGAACAGATATCTGCACACCAATGTTCATAGCAGGGTTAGTCATGATAGCCAAAAGTTGGCAACAACCCAGGTGCCCATCAACTGATGAATGTATAGACAAATTGTGGACTATACACACAATATAATACTATGCAGCTGTAAGAAGAAATGAAGTCATGAAACATATGAAAACATGGATGAGTTTGGAGGACATTATGTTGAGTGAAGCAAGCGAGACACAAAAGGACAAATACTATAGAGTGCCCTATTATGAACTAAATATATTA
>JAKSZT010054387.1:3894138-3919309 GCA_026826555.1 Tolypeutes matacus | reverse complement strand
AAAAGGACAAATACTATAGAGTGCCCTATTATGAACTAAATATATTATGTGAAATATAAATATACTGTGTGAAATATGAATATGGGTAAAATTGCATATATAAGACCTTTTTCTTTGAAACTGAAGAAATGTAAGTTAATATTACAAAATGTTAATATCAGACAAAAAAAAAAAACAAAACAAAAACAATAACATCATTATACTAAGTGAAGGAGCCCAGACACTGAGTACTACATATTGCATAATTCCATTTATATAAAATGCAAATATAAATAAATTTATAAAGATGGAAGTAAATTAATAGTCATTTAGGTCTTAGGAAGGAATGTTAAGGGGAGTGGAGTCTTTCTTTTTGGAGTAATGTAATTGTTGAATTATTTTAAAATTTTTGAGATGATGAATGTACAACATTGTGATTATACTAACAGCCATTGATTATACACTTTAGATTGAATACCCAGAAACAGAAGCTGTGTACAGTGGGGGAAGCACAGAGAGATTGAGAGGTGAAGAATTTTCTTGTTTGTTTTTTATTTGTTATTTTTGAAATAATGAAAATGCTCTAATAATGACTGAAGTGATGAATGTAAAACTACGTGATTATAGCAAATACCATTGTTTGTATACTTTGGATGAATTGTATGCCTATTAATATGTATCAATAAAATTGATTTGTTAAAAAACAATGAAAAGTATGGAGCATGAATTCTATACCATCTCAAAAACTAAACATTTAAAAAAATATATAATATAAATATTTTTATATATTAAATAAATATAATTTATCATTATATTGAGTAATAGTAAAATATAATTTTAAGATTATAAATTCTTAATTACATTTTTTAAAGTTTGTTATCATAAGTTTTATTCACAATATTTCTTCATTTGCAATCAAGCAACACACCAAAACCATATCAAATCAAATGATCATATATTTTATTTTTAAAGATACACTTAAAATATGTTAAAATAAATAAAAAAGAAACTATTTCTTCAGCAGTAATTTTTCTAACTGTAGAATATGTTCAAAATGTTTTTCAGAGAAGAAATTTTTACCATCGTATTCATCCATTGTAAAAGAATGAAGATTGGCAATAAATAAAATGTGTTTGCTTTAAAACATTTTCAGTGTGCATTTATTGCACAACTCTCATCACATTTACTTCTATTTTTTTTTTTATTATTTGAGGCTATTGTTCATTTTTAAATAAATTCTGAAATGCTTTTCTAGTGTATAAAATTAATTCATTTCGTATCAAATCTACTATGCTGTCACTTTGCTATACTCACTTATTACTATCATTTTAAAGGTGACAGTGTCAACAATGACTGAAGAAAATTTTGCCTCTTCATTTTCTACCTCAATAAACTTAATTTAATTCCTTGCCTTATAGCAATGGTAAGAATTGGCAATTTCAAAAACTGAAACATAGCTGTAATGGAAAACCAGAATGAGAAGAGAAAAGGACGGAGCAAGAATATTTGATATAATAGTGGCCAAGAATTTTCCAACCTAAGGGCAGACAGCTTTCCAAAGATACAGAAAGCCCCGAGAACACCAAACAGGTGTTCTTTTATTGTATTGTGAATACAATAAAATATTCACCTAGGCAAATATTCTAACGGTATAAAACTGAAGACAGACAGAAAAGACTTGAAAGAAGCTGGAGGTGACACCTTACTACAGAACAGCAAATTTAAGACGGCATGGATTTCTTTTCACAAACCATGTAATAAGAGAGTATAATGAAATATGGAAGCATCGAAAGAATGAATCCACCAACCTAGCATTCTATACCAGTGAAATTATCCTTTGAAAAGAACAAGAACTAAAGACTTTCTCAGGCAAACAAAAACTGAGCTAATACATCACCTGTAGATCTATCTGTCTGGCAAGAAATGCTAAATGAATTTCTTCAAAGAGAACAATGCTATAGATAAAAAACTTGAATATACATCCAAAGGGAGAAAGGGAATTAGAGAAGGACAAATAAAGGGAAATAATTGACAATATTATTTCAATGAAATAGATAATTGTTTGCTCAAGATAATAATAGCAAATTTTTATTGATTAAGCTGATAGAAAAGAGAAATTAATAGCATAAATTTATAAGAAAAGAAAGGGAGAAATTGGGAATTCTCTGCTATAAGGTACCTGCACTATCTGAGAAGCTATAAGGTTATTTGAAAGTGGATATAGATTAGATGTAAATGCATATTGAAAACTCTATGCAACTATTAAGAAAACAAACAGAAGTATAATATCCTAAGAGAGGAGAAAAAAATTAATCATATAAAAATCTCAAAAAAAAAACACACTACTAGAGATGCCAAGAAAAGAGGGTCTGATAAGGAATCAACAAAGAATAAATACAATGAATAGAAAAAAAGTTACACTCATGGAACTTATCAATAATCGCTTTAAATATGAATGATCTAAATACATCAATTAAAAGACAGAGACAAATTGATTCAATATAAAAATAAAACTCAGCTATATGTTGTCTACAAGAAAACACTTTAATCCTGTGGTGGAAGATGGACTGTTTTTAAAAGAACATATATGAGAAAATTCTCTAATAAACTATGACAAGTGTATAATACTAATGCAGGGTGCCTTTAACCAGGTGAGTTGGGGGAAAAATATACCAAATGTAAGATATTGACTAAAGTTAGTAGTAATGTTTTGATGATGCTCTTTCATAATTTGTAACAATTGTTTCAAAACAATGCAAGGTGTTGGTGAGGGAGTAATGTATGGGAGCCCTATATGATGATATGCATGTTTTGTATGTTCACAAATTATGCTATACATTTATTGTTTATGGAGGTTCATGTATGAATGATAAACTTCAATAAAAAAGTTAAAAAGGGGGATCATAGGAATATGGCCAATGGGTTAGGCATATAATTCTTAGCTCTCACTAAAACAACAAAGAAAAAGCCAGAGGCTGCTATGGAGGCATATTTTGGGGCACAGAAAACCAGGACATCTTACCAATTCCCAGAATTGTAAGGGTCAGAGACACAAAGAAGCCAAAATAAGTAATCATTATATTAAATATTCTGGTTGTTGGGAAGTGCTCCCCTCCCATATCCCTGAGATATTAAGCAAGGGTAAATCTCCTGGAGAATCGTATCTAACTGAGAGTAGAGCAGACATCTACTTCCACGGGAAGGTACTCTGAGTCATCTAGGATGGTAATGGATAGATAGAGAAGCCAGGAATAATTGGGGGTTGCTTACCTCAGTGGCTGGAAGTAGCACACATACTCGGCCCTCAGGATGGACAGACTAGGTGGAAATCCTAACCCCCTTTTCCAAATGAGAGTGTGACAGTAGATTCCCTGCAAGGAAGAGGGGTCTGGGAGAGTGCATAGTGATTTTTTTGTGGTGAGTTTAGCTAGCTGGGCCCCTCTTGAATGTTGGAAAGGATCCCAACTTGAAAGGGAGAGGGAAGGGGGATCACCTCAGTCTGACAGTCACATCCAGCCACCTAAATAAAGAGAAGAATTATATCATTGAAGAGGCAGAGACAGGCAGCCATCAACACAACTCCAGCTGACTGCAGGGGATCTAACCTGCAAGAGGGAAAATGGGTGGATATAATTCTGAAAGGCCAATCTACCCAAGGATCCAGAATAGCTCAGCAGAAGAATTCCTGTCTAGCATATATGAGGTCCCTAGTTTGATCCTTGGCTATTCCTTGAGAAAAGATACACCAGAATATCAGGCACCCAGCTGAAACTTTACAACAGGGGACGTATAGACATTGTCTTTGTATTAGTTTTGCTTGGATATCTTTTTTTTTTTTTCAAGGTCATTTACTTTTATTTCCCTTACTTTATTCACTAAAACCCATTCAAAACCTGCAGAGGGCAGGCTGCAAGGTAAGTGATTGAGGAACATGAGCAGACTAAGATCCTTAGGGGTCTAAGAAGGAAGGTTGTTTTTCCATGTGTTTTTTTCTTCTGTCTCAATTTTTAAAAAATGAGTTGCTGCTGTCTTGTTTCTTGCTTGTTTTGTATCCCCATCCTTTCCTTCTCTGCTTGTTTACTTTCCTATTTTTACCTTTATACCTTTGGTTACTCATCTACTCTACCTAAGCTATTACTTTTCACTCCTTCATCTCTATAACTTTTGTTTTCCATTGTTCTTTCATTCCACCGCTTATATTTGGTCTCCAATTTTCCTTGGTTGTATTTCTCCCTCTCTCCCTTATTCTCTGTATACTTTCTCTTTTTTACTTTTTTTTTCCTCTCTTTTCTGTATTCTTTTCCCCTCTTCTCACCATTCCAGCATTTTAATGCATTCTATATATTTGTTTCTCTATTCTCTTTCTTGTTTCATTGTTTCTATTCCTCTTTCCTAATCTTATCCCTCTGTGTTTCTTACTCATGTTACTCTTTCAGTTTCCTAGGTCATTTATATTAGCTCTCCTACCTTTTTCTATTACCATTACTATTATTCATTTTGTCTTCCTATCTCTTTCATTTTCTCTGCTCCTAATTTTTTTTCTTTCAAAGGAACATAGGCAGATCTCTCACACAGAAAAAGGCTAAGTGGGGGCAAGATACTGCCTGAGTGAGCTGTTTTGGGAACCCACAGGGTAGGAGGCTTCAAGGTATTTTTCTGGTGATAGCAGGATGATGAGATAAATTCCTTAAGGGAACATAGACAACAGCAATGAAATGGAATAAGAAGAAAAAAGTGTCAAAGAGAAAACACACACACAAAACAGCAATTAAATAAAACCCTAGAGTAAAGAGAGAAGATAATCAACTGAATAAATTCATCAAGATAAAAAAGATGACCAGAAGGCAACAAAAAATTACAAACCATACTAAGAAACAGGAAGGTGTGGCCCAGTCCAATGAAAAAACTAAAAATCAGGAAGAAGGGAAAAACTAATCACAGCTGTCCAAACACATATCATGGACCAACATAACGAAGTGTAGGAAGAGATTAAGGATATTAAGAAGACACTGGGGAACATACTGAATAAAGAGTAAACATACATAAAAAGATAATGGATATGATGGTGATGAATGGCACAATCCAAAAATTCAGAAAAACAATGGAAGATTTGAACACACAGAGGAAAGAATTAGTGATGTGGAAGACAGTACACCTTTAATCAAACAGATTGTAGAACAGTTATATAAAAAGACAGAAAAAAATCCAGTAGTGACTTAAGGATTTGCATGACAATGTAAAACATACAAACATATGCATTATAGACATCCCAGGGGAAGAAGAGAAGGGAAAGGGGATGGAAGGAGGGTTGGAGGAAATAATGGCTGAAAACTTCCCAAACTTATTGAGGGAGATGGACATAAAAGTTCAGGAATCACAGCACACCCCAAAAAGTATAAATCCAATCAGGCCTTTTCTAAGACATATACTCATCAAACTTACCAATGCTCAAGAAAAATAGAAAATACTGTAATCAGCAAGACAAAAGATAACCACTACATACAAGGGAAATGCAATAAGATTAAGTGCTGATTTCTCATATGAAACCATGGAGGCAAGAAGGCAGTGGTAAGGCATAGTTAAGGTACAAAAAGAATAAAATTTCCAGCCAAACATTCTCTATCCAGCAAAGTTAGCATTCAAAAAAGATGGAGAGTTAAAAATATTCACAGATAAACAGAAAGAGAGTATGCCAATAAGAAAACTGCTCGTCAAGAAATACTAAAAGGAATTGTGCAGGTTGAATGGAAAAAACAGTAAAGAGAGAGTTAGAGGGAGGGTAAGAACAACTAAAAAGAGAAAAAGAGAAATAAAAACAACACATGACATACATAAAAGGAAAGAAAATATGGCTAATGTAATTCCTTGAGAGTAATAACATTGAATGTAAATGGAATAAACTCACCAGCCAAGAGAAACAGATGGTCAGAATGGATAAGGAAATAGGACCTATCTATATGTTTTCTACAAGAAACCCATATTAGACCTAGGAATTCAAGGAACCTGAAAGGGATAGGCTGGAAAATAATCTTACAAGCAAACAATAACCAAAAAAGGGCCAGAGTACCTATACTAATATCGGACAAAATAGACTTTAAATGCAAAACTATTGAAAGAGACAAAGATGGACACTACATATTAGTGAAAGGGGTAATCTTTCAAGAGGAAAGAACATTCATAAACATTTATGCCTCCAACAGGGATGCCTCAAAATACATGAGGCAATCACTGGAAAAACTAAGTGGAAAAATAGATGTCTTTACAATTATAAAGGGGAATTTAATACAACATTATCACAATTAGAGTGAACATCTTGACAAAGAAGCAGTAAAGAAACCAAGACTTTGATTAATACATTAAAGGTTCTGGATCATATACAGAACACTACACTCAAATAAAGTGGGGTATACATTCTTCTCAGGTGCACACGGATCATACTCCAAGATAGACCACATGCTAGGCCACGGAAAGAATCTCAATGAATTCAGAAAGATTGCAATTATACAAAGTAATTTCTCTGACCACAATGGAATGAAATTGGAAATCAGTAAGGACCAGAGAACAAAGATTAGGCACAAAGATATGAATGTTAAAAAACATATTCTTAGACAAACTGTATGTCAAGGAGGAAATCTCAAAAGAAATTACTAACTACATTGAAAGGAATTAAAATGATAACCCAACATATCAAAACCTATGGGATGCAGCAAAAGCTGTACTGAGAGGGAAATTCATAGTCATAAATGCCTACATCAAAAAAGAAGAAAGAGCTAAAATCAAAGACTTAACTGCAAACCTAGAGGAATTGGAAAAACAACAACAAACTAACCCAAAAGCAAGGAGAAAGAAGGAAATAACAAAGATTAGAGCAGAACTAAATGAAATAGAACATAGGAAAGCACTTGAAAAAATAAATTAAACCAAAAGCTGGTTCTTAAAGAAGATCAAAAAAATTGAAAAACCCTTAGCAAGACTAACAAGGAAAAAAGAGGGAAGATGCAAATACACAAAACAAGAAATGAGGAAAGGGATATCACAACAGACCACATGGAAGTAAAGATTATCATATGAAGATATTTTGAAAAATTACATGCAAAAAAGAATGATAACTTACAGGAAATGGACAAATTCCTAGAAACTCACAAGCAGCCTACATTGAGGAAAGAAGAAATTGATGAAGTCAACAGACCAATTCCACCAAAGAGATAGACTCAGTCATCAAAAATCTCGCAACTAAGACTATCCCAGGACCAAACAGCTTCACAGATGAATTCTACCAAACATTCTAGAAAGAACTAACACCAAACCTGCTTCAAATTTTCCAAAAAATCAAAAACTAGAAATAGAAGGAACATTGCTTAACATCTTCTATGATGCCAATATTACCATAATTCCAAAGCCTAACAAAGATATCACAAGAAAGGAAAATTACCAATCAATCTCTCTAATGAGCCTAGAAGCTAAAATACTCAAAAAAAAAAAAAAAATACTGGCTAATTGCGTTCAACAACACATCAAATGAATTATACACTATGACCAAGTGGGTTTCATAACAGGTATGCAAGGATCGTTCAACATAAGAAAATTAATCAATGTAATACACCACATAAACAGATTGAAAGGAAAAAAAAATCACATGTTCATCTCTATAGATGCAGAAAAAAGATTCAACAAAATACAGCACCCTTTCCTTATAAAAACACTACAAAAGATAGGAATACAAGGAAACTTTCTGAACATGATAAAGGGTATGTATGAAATGCCCACAGCTAACATCATTTTCAATGGTGATAATCCTAAAAGCTTTCCCTCTAAGATCAAGAACAAAATAAGGATGCCCACTATCACCACTCCTATTTAACATTGTGTTAGAAGTACTTGCTCAAGCAGTGAGGCAAGAAAAAGATATAAAAAGCAGCCAAATTGGAAAGGAAGAAGTAAAAAGTTCATGATTTGCAGATGATATGATCCTCTACATAGAAAGCCCTGAGAAATCTACAACAAAACTTCTAGAACTTATAAATATGTACAGTAAAGTTGCAGGCTATATGGCCAATCCTCAAAAACAGTAGCATTACTGTGCACAAATAACGAGCAATCTGAGGAGGAAATCAAGAAAAAAAATACTATTTACAATAGAAACTAAAAGAATTAAATACCTAGGAATAAATTTAACTAAATATGTAAAGCACTTATATACAGACACTACACAACACTGTTAAAGGAAATCAAAGAAGACTGAAGTAAATGGAAGGATATTCCCTGTTCATGGGTAGGAAGACTAAACATCATTAAGATGTCTATCCTACCCAAACTAATCTACAGATTTAATGCAATCAAAATAAAAAGCAACACAACATTTTTTAAAGAGTTGGAAAACTAACTACAAATTTTTTTGGAAGGGTAAGAGTACCCAAATAGCCAAAGACATATTGAAAAAGAAAAATGAAATTGGAGGAATCACACTACCTGACTTTAAAACATACTACAGAGCTACAGTGGGCAAAACTGCATGATCTTGGAACAGGGACAGACATACCAAACAATGGAACCGAATTGAGATTTCTGATATAGATCCTGGCATATATAGTCATCTGATGTTCAACAAGGCCACCTAGTTCACTAACTGGGAGAGAATAGCCTCTTCAAAAAATGGTGCTTTGGGAACTGGATATCCATATCCAAAAGAATGAGAGAGGAACACCATCTCACACCTCACACAAAAATCAACCTAAGATGGATCAAAGATCTAAATATAAAAGCCAACACCATAAAGACTTTGGAAAATAATGTAGGGCAGCACCTACAGAACCTTGTAATAGGAAATGGCTTCATGAACTTCACATCCAAAGCACGAGCAGTGAAAGAAAAAATAGATAAATGGCATCTCCTTTTTGCACTTAAAGGACATTATCAAGAAAGTAAAAAGGCTGCCTACCCAATGGGAGAAAATATTGACAACCATATATCTGACAGGAACCTAATATCCAGCATATATTAAGAAATCCTCCACCTCAAAAACAAAAAGAGAAACAATCCATTAAAAATGGGCAAGCAACCTGAAAAGACACTTCTCCATGTTAGAAATACAATTGACTAAAAAAGCACATGAAAAGATGTTCAAAATCAGTAGCTGTATTAGTCAGCCAAAGGGGTACTAATGTGAAATACCAAAAATGGGTTGGTCTTTATAAAGGGTATTTATTTGGGGTAGAAGTCCACAGATACCCAGCCATAAAGAATTAAGTTTCTTCTCTCACCACAGTCCATTGCCACATGTTAGAGCAAGACAGCTGCCGGTGTTTGCCAGGGTTCAGGCTTCTGGGGTTCCTCTCTTCCCGGGGCTGCATTTCTCTCCAGACTTAGCGCCTGTTTCTGCCACAAGGTCAGCTGTAGACGATCAGGTAAACGGCTTCCTTCTTTTCTCCTGGGGCCTTCTTTCCAACATCAAAACTGCTTCTCAAAAGACTGCTTCAACTCTGTTCTTTGCCTTGCCTTTTATATTCAATTCCCCACCCACCAAAGGGGTGGGGCTCAACGCCCTACTGATGTGGCTCAGTCAACACCCAGATTAAGAGATCAGTTTACAAGCATGATCCAATTGTATTTTTGGAATTCATAATTACATCAAACTGACCAAACTGCAACACTAGCTATTAGGGAAATTCAAATAAAAACTAAAATGAGATACCATCTTACACCCATTAGACTGGTGGCTATTAAAAAACAGAGGCCTATATGGTTTGGAGAGGTTGTGGAAGAATGAGAGCCCTAATTCCCTGCTGGTGGTAATGTAGAATGGTCCAGCCATTGTGGAGGACAATTTGGCAGTTCCTCTAAAAACTAGCTATAGAACTGCCATAGGATCCAGCAATTCCACTGCTGGGTATAGACCCAGAAAAATGAAAGCAAAGACATGAACAGATATATGCACACCAAAGTTCATAATGGCATTATTCACTACTGCCAAGTGTTGGAATCAACCCAAGTGCTCATCAACAGATGAATGGATAAACAAAATGTAGCACATACATACAATAGAATATTGCTCAGCTGTAAGAAGTAGTACAGTGCTGACACATGGGATAACTTTGATGAAACTTGAGGACCTTATGTTGAGTGAAGCAAGCCAGGTACATGAAGAGTACATGACCTCACTGATAGAAGTTAAGCAAATCAAGCAGACTCAGAGAGCTATTGTCTGGAAGACAGGCTTACAGGAAATAGAAAGGGAGAAGAAGGTTGTGAGCCAACACCCATATGGAATAACCTATGATAAGATGAAAGTGTGTAGTTGTATATTGAAGGGATATGACAGGAGGGTAGCAATATTGTTGGGTTGGGTGGTGCAGGTTTAACAGATAGGTAGATTGGGGATGGTGGTTTGAAATGTCCAGGAAACTGAGTGGAGGGTTGGGAGAGGGACCAGGTGAACACTGGGAATTGGTGGGTATGTGGTTTAAAGTACAAGTTTAGGAACACTCTTATGGCAACATGGCAAGGAAGTGTTACTGGTTTAGGGTGTTGGATGGGGGGGGGAGTTCATGACAGGGCGCACCTAGAGCTGGCTTCTAGGGAGTGTGTGAGTGATCATTTTGTCATAATGTGTTGTATCACTTGTGGAGACCCACATGATGAGGGGGAAGATGTTGGACTCCCATATTCGGGAGGACCAATTTGTTCACAAATAGAGAGGCAGGAGTCTCTCAAGAGCATGGGTGGTTCCTAATACCAGAGGACAAACCACTGTGTTAAGACCTCAGTGTTGTTGCATATTAATATGAATCTTGTCACACAAGGAGTGAAGCCAGGGGGTCACTGTGGGCCCAAGGGGAGAAGGAGGGAGGAAGAGAATAAATCACACAGGGAGTATTTAGTTGGCAAAGGAAGTGTTCTACTACAATATCTTACAATGATGGACACAATCCATGTTAAATATCAACAAAATTTATAAAAGTGTATGGTCCAAAATGTAAACCATAGTGTAACTCATTGACCATGTTTAATAGCTATGTTTCACTATTTAATATCAGTTATAACAAAGTTATAACTGTATAATATCAGTTACCATCCACATAAAAAAAGGTATTAATGTGGGAAGGAGAAAAGGGAAGGATGTTGTTTATATGAGAATTCCCTATATTCTGTATGTGACTTTACTGTGACCTAAAACTTTTTTGAAAACAAAATGAAAAATAGTAAGACACTGGGGAAGAAATGGAAGAAATTGCCACTGTACAGATAGGATACCAGATATTACAGTGATGAAAGGCAAAATGTCAAAAAAAATTTTTTTAAAGATTTTTCATATTTTTATATCTCAGTCATTTTATTTTATTTTTTATTTTTTTAAAAAAATTATGTATTCTGTTTCTTATATTTAAACATCATTATTATTTTATTTTCTTATTAATTGTATTTGGCTATTTCAAAGGCTTCATTTTTGAAGAATCTTTGGATCACAAAAGGGTTATACTTGGGGCAGGGGAGCATCATTGTTATGGGCTGTCAGCGATGGGGGATACATGGGAGGAAGTTCACCTGGGCATACATATAAGGTATATAAAAAAGTTCATGTGTTCATATGGCATTGTCACGGTGTGTGGAGACTCATACAATAACTGATAGAATGTTGAATTCCCATCCTGGAGAGCTCTGCCACATTCTCTAATGGAGCCTCAACAGTCACCCAAGTGCAAGGGCAGTGACTGGTGAAGGAGAATGATTCACTGATAGGCCCTTGATATTGATGACTATGCTTATGAACCTTTGCTCTTGAGATTGAAACTTAGCCTATTGTTGTGGGGTGCCTGGGAGTTGCCTCCTTAGAGCTTCCTAGTTACTAAAATGTGGCCTCCCTCTTGGCCAAACTCATCATATAAATGGATTACCTTTCCCCCACCATGGGATGAGCCTCCCTGGCACCGAAGGATTACTACCAAGCACCAACTAGCAATGTAACTGGATAAAGACCTTGAATAAAAGGAGGAAAAAGTAAAGACAGATGAGTTTTTATGGCTAAGAGACTTCAACGTGAGTTGGGAGGTCATCCCAGAGGTAATGCTTATGCACATTTCAGCAGAAGCTCATAGACTGCCAAAGTGGATACTACCCCAAATACTGGGGCTCGTGAAGGCTCTGGAGACACTCAGGACCTATTGTGAGGGCAGATAGCTCTGGAGTTTGGTGCCTTGCCAATGGGCCCTACTTTGGAATTTGTGCTCCTGAGAGTGACAGAGTTGGACTCAATTATGTCTTCCCTACACATGACTCATCTGTCCCTTTTATTTAAACCTATACTTGGTGCTGGAGTTTCTAGGTATACATCCAAGAGTCTTGAGTCTTTGAGCTGTCCATGTGCCAGCTGGGCCTGGAAACTCAGCAGAGTTGCAACACCTACCCTACAGCTCTTTGGACTCACCCAGGACAACCAACAAGGAGATGATGTTGGGCAATGACCAGCCCAAGGAACAGAGAGAATCTGCAATTGCAGGCAAGGTAGTCCCATCCATCTTGCCCATGGGATATAAGCCCCCTCTCAACTAGAGGTGGAGTGGACATCACCATCCCATATTCCTCAGGACTGGGTAAAGAACAATGGACTACAGTGGACTTACTGGTATTCTACTATAGACATATTGTGATTCTAGAAATGGAAGAAATTACAACATTAATGTGGAGTCAGTGGCCACAGGATTCACTGGGGGCAGGGAAAGAGAAAAACAGTTGTAATACGGGGACTGTTTTGGGACTGGGGAATAGTCCTGAATGATACTGCAACAAGAGGTACAAGCCATTTTATATCATCTCATAACATTCAGAACTGTGTGGGAGAGAGTGTAGACTACAATGTGAACTGTAGTCCATGCTTAATATCAAAGCTTCATGATGCATTTATGAATTGCAATGATTGTGCCACAATAATGAAGAATGTTTATGTGGGAGGGTGTGGGAGGTGTGGGGAGTGGGGTATATGGGAATCCCTATTTTTTTGTGTAACATATGTGTAATCTAAGTATCTTTGAAGAAATAAAAAAAATTACTATTGAAAAAATAAAGCATAAAAAAAGTTTAAAAAATATCTTTTAAACATAAAGTCACAAGTAGATTACAAATAAAGGTATGGAGAAAGTGATATCATGCTAAAGAAACCCTGGCATATTTATATTAATGTCAGACAAATAAGATCTCCAAATGAGGAAAATTATTATCAATAAAGAGGAATATTGAACAATGATAAAAAATTCAGTTTCCCAAGAAACCATACATATCCTTAATGTGCATGTCATAATAACAGAATATCAAATTATGTGAAGCAAAATCTGATCTAATGTAAGGAGAAATTAAAAAACCCACTAGCATAGTTGAAGAAATACAGTTGGAGATTTAAAATCACTTGTATGAATACTTGACATCTACATGTCAGATTTTCCTGCTATATATTGCAATTGTGGTCTGAGAACATGTTTTGCCTTGTTTGTATTCTTCAATATATACTGTGAGCCAAGGATTGAATCCAGGACCTTGTGGGAAGTTGGCACCCAAACACTGAGCCACATGTTGGCTACCCTGAGTTGGTTTTTCCTTTGTTTTGCTTGTTGCACTCAACCACTTGAGTCTCATGTGTTTCCCAAGACTTTTTTTTTTTTTTAATCCCAGCATATGGTCTGTGTCTGATCATGTTCTACTTGAGCTTGAGAAAAATGTATAGTCTCTTGTTGTTGGATGGAGTATTTTTAAATGTCCTTTAAATCAGTGCAAGTGATACTGCTGTTCACAATTAGATCCTTGATGATTTTCTGCTTCTTGAATCTGTCAATTATTTAAGCAGAGTGTTGAATTTACAGCTGTAATATGTATTAATCTCTTTCTCTTTTAAGTTCTATCAGGTTTGTATCACATATAATGTTACTATGTTACTAGATTGACATTTAGGATTTGTATGTCTCCTTGAATAATTCACATTTTTATTATTATTTAGCACTGCTATCATTCCTGATAATTTTACTTGTTTTAAATTCTGATTTGTCTGAAGTTAATATTTAACATTTTACCTTTCTTATGAAATGGAATACTTTATTACATCTTTCTCCATGCCATTGCTTTTATCAATCTCTATGTTTATAATGCAAGTTGGTTTCTTATAGCCAGTTCATAGGTAGGTCTTGTTTTATTTTCTAGTCTGTCAATCACTGCATTTTAATTAGTTTTACATACCATTAGGTTAATAATACCATATTTGAAACTTCTTCCTATTTTTTAATTTTCAATTTTAATTTTTAAAGAAGTTTAAGATTACGTAAATGTTACATAAAAATATAAGGGATTGCCATATGTACCACTCACTCCACCTCCCATATTTTCCCACATCAATATTCCTCATTAGTTTTGTACACTTGTTACAATTTTTAAAAAGATATTCAGATTACATAAATGTTACATAAAAAATGTAGGGGATTCCCATATGCCACACCCCCTACCCCTCCCACATTTTCCCACATTAACAACATACTTCAGTAGTGTGATACAGTTGTCACAATTGATGAACATATATTAGAGCATTGTCACTAAGTATGGATTATAGATTACATTATAGTTTAAACTCTCTCCCACCCAATTTTGTGAAGTTACAACAAGATATACAATGGCCTGTATCTGTCATTGAATTGTTATTCAGGACAATTCCAATGTCCTAAAAATGTCCCAATATTATACCAATTTTTCCCCTCACATTCCCCTCAGAGCCTCTAATGGCTACTTCCTCCACATCAATAATAAAGGCTCTTCCATTGCGAGAGTATCAATAAGTCTATAGTAGAATAACAGTAAGTCTACTCTAGTCCATCATTCATTCCCCAATCCTGAGAATTCTGGGATGGTGATGAAAACTCTGACTCTAGTTGACAGAGGCCTTAGATACCATGAGCAGATGGATGGGGCTATCTTGATTGCAGCTGTAGACTCTCTCTCTTCCTTGATATAGTTGTTGTCCATCATCATTTCCTTGTTAGTTTTCCTGAGTGAGTCCGATGAAACTAAGAGTAGGTGCTGCAACTCTGTTGAGACTCAGGACCTGACTGACACATGGAAAGCCAAAAGATTTAAGTCTCTTGGACATAAAACTACCAAATCTAGTGCTAAAAATGTTTAAATATAAGGGACAGAAGAGCCATGTGTAGGGAAGCCACAAATGAGTCCAACTCTGTCACACTGGGGATCATAAATTCAAAAGTATGGTCTTCTGGAAGGGTGCCAATCTCCTGAGCTGTCAGCCCTGGGTATAATGTCTGATTGTTTCCAGGGACATCAGGAGTCCTGTTTTTTTGAGACAACATTTACTGTGACAGTCAATGAGATCCTGGTGAGACTTGCATAAGTATAACCTCTGGAATGACCTTGCAATTCACTTTGAAGTCTCTTAGCCATTTAAACTCATTTGTCTTTATACTTTTTCCCTTTGGTCAAGTTGCAATGCTAGTTGGTGCTTGATAGTAATCCCTTGGTGTCATGGAGGCTTATCCCTGGGATTCATGTCCCATGAAGAGGGGAAGGTAATGCATTTATATGCTGAGTATGGCTTAGAGAGAGACCACATTTGAGCAACAAGGAGGCTCTCAGGAGGTAACTCTTAGGCAACCTATAATACTAGGCTAAGTTTCAATTTCTAAACAAAAGGTTCATAAATACAGTAATCAATATTAAGGACCCATTTATGGTCCATCCTCCTTCATTAGTCACTGCCCCTATACTCAGGTGATTCTTGCTTTCTCCTTAGAGAATGTGGCAGAATTCCCCAGGATGGGAATTGGATATTCTTTCAGTTATTGTGTGGATATCCATCCACTATGATAATGCACCATGAACACTTGAATAATTTCATATGCCTTATAGGTATGCCTGAGGTTAACCTCTTCCCATGAATACCTTATCACTGATACCTCAAAACAATGATCCTCCCCTGCCACAATTGTAACCCTTCTGTAATCCAAAATTCCTCACTAATGATGCCAACAAAATAACCAAATAAAATTATTAAGAAAATGAAATAATAATGATCGTTTAAAAATAAATAAAATAGGCAGTCTTTGAGAAGCAGTTTTGATGTTGGAAAGAAGGCCTCAGGAGAAGAGAAGCAAGCCGTTTGCCTGATAGTCTACAGCTGACCTTGTGGAGGAGACAGGAGCTAAGCCTGGAGAGAAACACAGCCCCAGGAAAAGAGGAACCCCAGAAGCCTGAACCCTGGCAAACACCGGCAGCTGTCTTGCTCCAACACATGGCAATGAAATTTGGGAAAATAGAAAGAAGCAAGGAAATAAAATAAGAAGAAAAAGTGCCAAACAGAAAACTTAACATACACGCAGAACCATCAGCTAAGTAAAACTCTAGACATAGAGAAAAGCTAATCAACTGAACAAACCCATCAAGATAATATGATGACCAGAGGGCAACAAAAAACACAAATGACTCTGAAAAACAGGAAAACATGGACCAGTCCAATGAACAAATTAAAAACCAGGAAGTGATGCAGAACATCGAACAAGTAATCAAAGCTATCAAAATAAATAGCAAAGAAGAGATTAAGGATATAAAGAAGACACTGGGAGAACATACTGAAGAAATTGCAAACATGCCTAAAAAGATAATGGATATGATGGTGAACAATGACACAATCCAAGAAATAAAAAAGATGCTGGATTCACATAACAGCAGATTTGAACAGGCAGAAGAAAGAATTAGTGATATGGAAGACGATACAGCTGAAATCAAAGAGATAGTAGAACAGATAGACAAAAAGATAGAAAAAATCCAGCATGGACTCAGGGAATTAACCGATAACACAAAACGCACAAACATACGCATTATGGGCATCCCAGAAGGAGAAGAGAAGGGAAAGGGAACAGAAGGAGTGTTGAAGAAAACAATGGCTGAAAACTTACCAACCCTATTGAGAGAGATGGATGTGCAGATCCAGGAAGCACAGTGCACCCCAAATAGTATAAATCCCAACAGGCCAACTCCAAGACATATACTTGTCAAAATGTCCAATGCTCAAGACAAAGAGAAAATACTCAAGGCAGCAAGAGAAAAGAGAACCATCACATACAAGGGAAGCACAATAAGATTAAGTGCTGATTTCTCAGCTGAAACCATGGAGGCAAGAAAACAGTGGTATGACATAGTCAAAGTACTAAAAGAAAAAAACTTCCAGACATGAATTCTCTATAGAGCAAAACTGGCATTCAAATGATGGAGAGTTCAAAATATTCACAGTTAAACAGAAATTAAGAGAGTATGTCAATAAGAAAACTGCACTTCAAGAAATACTAAAGGATTCTACAACTTGAAAGGAAAAAACAAGGGAGAGAGAGTTGGAGGAGAGTTTAAAAACAACTGAAAAGACAAAAAGAGAAGCAAAACAACATATGACATACATTAACCCAAAGAAAAAATGGCTATAGTAAGAAATTCGTTATGAGTGATAACACTGAATGTTAATGGATTAAATTCACCAATCAAGAGACACAGATTGGCAGAATGGATAAGAAAATATGATCCATCTATATGCTGTCTCATCAAAATTAAAACTTCTGCACCTCAAAGGATGTTATTAAGGAAATAAAAAGGCAGCCTACCCAATGGGAGAAAACATTTGGCAACCATATATCTGATAGGAGCCTAATATCCTGCATATATAAAGAAATCCTACACCTTGAAAATAAAAAGACAAACAACCCATTTAAAAAATGGGCAAGTGACCTGAAAAGACACTTCTCCAAGGAAGAAATACAAATGGCTAAAAAGCACATGAAAAATTGCTGGACATTGCTTGCTATCAGGGAAATTCAAATCAAAACTACAATGAGAAACCATCTTACACCCATCAGAATGGCATCTATTAAAAAAAACAGCAGACACTAAATGTTAGAGAGGATGTGGAGGAAGAGGGACCCTCATCCACTGCTGGTGGGACTTAGGTATGGTCCAGCCACTGTGGAGGACAGTTTGGTGGTTCCTCAGAAAACTAACAATAGATCTTCCGTATGATCCAGCAATTCCACTGCTGGGCATATAACCAGGAAAACTGAAAGCAAAGACACAAACAGATATATACACACCAATGTTCATAGTGGCATTGTTCAACATTGCCAAAAGTTGGAATCAGCATTGGTGCCCATCAACAGATGAATGTATTAGCAAAATTTGGTACATACATACAATGGACTATTACTCAGCTGTAAGAAGGAACAAAGTGCTAACACATGGAATAACATGGATGAATCTTGAAGACCTTATGTTGAGTGAAGCAAGCCAGGCACTGAAGAATGAACAGTATTTGACCTCACTGATTTGAACTGAGGAAAGTGAGCAGTCTCTGAGAACCATTGTCTGAAAGATAGGTTAACAAGGGAGAGAAAGAGAAGAGCAGGCTTTGCGCCATCACCCATATGGACATAATCTATGGTAAAGGGATAGACTATAGTTGCATATTGAAGGATAGGTCAGATGGGTAGTGATATTACTGGGTTTGGTGGTGCAGCATTGACAGGTGAGTAGATTAGGAAGGGCAGGTCCAAATACCCAGGGCATGTAACTATGAATCTTGACATTCCATGAGTCAAGACAGGGGAGTGTCATATGCCCCAGGGGAGTGGGGAGGAAGGAACAGTTAAGACCTAATGGGGTATTTAGTGGTCATGGTAAAGGTTTTTCATTGCCTTACAGTAATGGACAAAGGACATGGTAAATATCATCAAAACTTATTAAACTGTATCTTCTAAATTGTAAAAATAAATAAATAAATAAATAAATAAATAAATAAATAAATAAATAAATAAATAAAATGCAAATTTTAGAAAGAATTTGAAAAAACAAAAAAGTGGAAAAAAATAAGATTAAAAAAAATTTGGCATTATGACTTTCATCACTGTAAGATCAGTTGTCCAACTATGTACAGTGACATATTCATGCATTTATTCCCCAACTGTCTTGCTTTTATTCATTTTATCTTTAAAGAAGCTTTAGGTTAAAGAAAAGTTATGTAAAGAATATAAAGGATTCCCATGTATCTAACATCCTCTTCCTTTCCCCCTTTCCTCTATTAATAACTTTTCATATGTTGGTGGTACATTAGTCACAATTTATGTACAAATATTGAAACATTGCTATGAACAATTGTCAATGATTTACATTAAGGTTTACATTTTGGACCAGAAAACTTTTATAAATTTTGACAAATTTAACATGGCCTGTATCCATCATTGCAAGATCATGTAGAACAAATCCAATATAATCCATTTTCCATCTATTATATTCTTCCCTCTCCTTCCTCTCAGGACTCATGGCAACCATCAAGCATCACCCCTTGAAGATCAAGATTCATAGTTGCAACAAAATTATGGGCTTGACATACTGGCCTGTCCTTTTTTATTAGGCAATGCCTATGCTCTTGAGAGACTCCTCCCTCCCCTCTATTTTAGAACATAGCAGAACTCCCCAGGATGGGAGTTCCAATTTATTGTGTGGATCTCCACCCACTGACACAAGGAACTATGTCAAGATTAACATTCACATACTCCCTGGAATCCTGCCATAGGTGCTCCCTGTCTCACATGCCCCCCACATCCCAACACCCTAAACCAATAGCCTTCTTGACCATATATGCAAAGAGAACATTTCCAAAGTTGTAGTTTCAACTACATACACACAAATCCCCAGAATTCATCTGCTCCCACCGCTGACCCTATCCCTAGTTCCATGGACAGTGCAACCCAGCTCCCACCATACAGCCTTCACAGACAAGCACCATGAAAATGAATAGCATCACTGCACCATTGTCATGCCCATCCACTGCACAACTACACCCTTCCACTTTATCATAGATTTTGCCCACATGGGCATTTGCTCACAACTCTCTACTTCCTTTCTGTCTCCTGTAAGCCTATCTTCCAGACTCTAGCTCTCTGAGTCTGGTCAATTAGTTGAATTCATATCAGTAAGGTCATGGAATATTTATCCTTCAGTGCCTGGCTCGCTTCACTCAACAAAAGGTATTCAAGGTACATCCATGTTTCCCATGTGTTAATACTGCATTCCTTCTTAGAGCTGAATAATATTCCATTGTATGAATATATCAGAGTTTTCTTATCCATTTATCTGTTGATGGGCATTTGGGTTGTTCCCAACTTTTAACAATAATGAATAATGCCTGTATGAATATTGGTGTGCACATAATGTGTAACTGCTTTCAATTCTTCTGCACTTATACTCAGTAGAGGGATTACTGGAACATATGGCAGTCCTGTAGTTAGTTTCCTGAGGAATCACCATACTGCCCTCCACAATGGTTGCAACATTCTGCTTTCCCACTCTCAGTGGATAAATGTTCCCATTCCTCCACATCCTCTCCAACATTTATAGTCCTCTGCATTTTTAATAACCACCAGTCTAATGGGTGTAAGATGATATTTCATTGTAGTTTTGATTTGCATTTCCCTAATAGCTAGTGATGTTGAGCATATTTTCATGTAGTTTTTAGCCATTTGTATTTCTTCCTTGGAGAAATGTCTATTCAAAACACTTGCCATTTTTAAAATGTTTTTTTTTTCTTTTTCTTTTTGAAGTGTACAATTTCTTTACATATGCTGGATATTAGTCCCCTATCAGATATATGGTTCCCAAATATTTTATCCCTTTGAGTAGGCTGCCTTTTCACTTTCTTGACAAACTTCTTTGTGGTGCAAACATTTTTCATTTTAAAGAGATCTTTTTATTTACTTTTTCCTTTATTGCTCATGCTTTGGGTGTAAAGTTCATGAAACCCTTTCCTAATACATGATCTTATAGATGCTTCCCTACATTATCTTTCAAGGTCTTTATGGTCTTGGCTCCTATATTTAGATCTTTGATCCATCTTGAGTTAACTTTTGTATAAGCTATAAGATGGTATTCCTCTCTCATTATTTTGGATATGGATATCCAGTTCTCCTAGCACCATTTGTTAAAGAGATCATTTGCTCCTTGTTGACTATGCTTGGTGGCCTTATTAAATGTCAGTTGACTGTATATGCAAAGCTCTATATCAGAACTCTCAATTTGGTTCCATTATTCAGTAGGTCTATCCATGTGCCAATACCATGCAGTTTTGACCACTGTAGCTTTGTAGTATGTTTTAAAGTCAGGTACTGTGACTCCTCCAATTTTGTTTTTCTTTTTCAAAATATCTTTGGCTATTCAGGGTCCCTTGCCCTTCCAAATATTTTTCATAGTTAGCATTTCCAATTCAGTAAAAAATTGTGTGGTAAATTTTATTGAAATTGCATTATATATGTAAATCATTTGGGGTAGGATAGACATCTTAATGATGTTTAGTCTTCTTTTCCATGAACAGGGAATATTCTTCCATTTATTTAGGTCTTTTTTGGTTTCCCTTAACAGTGTTGTGTAGTTTTCTGCATAAAAGTCATTTATATCTTTAGGTAAATTTATTCCTAGGTATTTGATTCTTTTAGTTGCTATCATAAATGAGATTTTTTTTTTCTTGATTTCCTCCTCAGATTGCTCATTATTGGTCTACAGAAATGCTGCTGATCTTTCACATTAAACTTATAATCTACCACTTTACTGAACTAATTTTTAAGCTCTGGAAGCTTTGTTGTAGATTTCTCAGTGCTTTGGAAGTATATGATCATATCATTTGTAAACAGAGAAATTTTTACTTCTTCTTTTCCAAATGGGATGTCTCTTATATATTTTTCTTGTCTAAGTGATCAAGCAAGTAGTTCTAACACAGTGTTAATCAAGAGCATTGACACTGGGCATCCTTGTCTTTTTCCAGATCTTAGATGGAAAACTTTTAGGATTTCACTATTAAATATGATGTGAGCTGTGAGCTTTTCATGTATACCCTTTATCATGTAGAGGAAGTTTCCTTCTATTCTTATCTTCTGGAGTGTTTTTTATCAGGAAAAGGTGTTGTCTTTTGTTGAATACTTTTTCTGCATCTACAGAGATTAGTATGTGATTTTTTTTCTTTTGATCTGTTGATATAGTATATTACATTTATTAGTTTTCTTATTTTGATACAACCTGGAATATTAGGGATGAAACCCACTTGGTCTGGTGTATAATTTATTTGATATGCTGTTGAACACAATTAGCAAATATTTTGTTGAGGATTTTTGCATCTAGGTTCATCAGAGAGATTGGTCTATAATTTTCTTTCTTGTGGAATCTTTGTTTGGCTTTGGTATAAGGGTTATGTTGGCATTATAGAATGAGTTAGGCAATGTTCCCTCCACTTCTATTTTTTGGAAGACTTTAAACAGGATTGGTATTAGTTCTCTTCAGAATGTTTGGTCAAATTCACCTGTGAAGCTATCTGTTCCTGTGCTCTTCTTTGTTGAAAGATTTTTGATGACTAATTGAAACTTGTTACTTGTGTTTGGTCTGTTGAGTTCATCAGCTTCTTCTTTCATCAATGTAGGCTGCTTGTATGCTTCTAGGAATTTGTCAATTTTATCTAAATTACCAATCATGTTGGCATACAATTTTTCAAAGTATCCTCTTATGATACACTTTATTTCAGTGGGATCAGTGTTTAAAGCCCTTTCCTCATTTCTTATTTTATGAATTTACATCTTCACTCTTCTTTCGTTGTTAGTCCAACTGAAGATTTTTCAATTTTATTAATGTCCTCGGAGAATGAACTTTTATGTTTTTTTTTTCCTATTGCCTTCTTATTTCCAATTTCATTGAGCTCTGTTCTAATCTTTGTTGTATCCTTCTTTTTACCTCCTTTAAGTTTAGTTTGTTCTTTTTCTAATTCCTCCACGTATGCAGTTAGGTCTTTGATTTTAATTCTTTCTTCTTTTTTTAATATAGGCATTTATGGTTATGAATTTCCCTCTTGTTACAGATTTTGCTGCATCCCATAGGTTTTGATACATTGTGCTGTCATTTTCTTTCATTTCTAGGTCACAGCCAATTTCTTTTGTAATTTCCTCCTTGTCCCACTGATTGCCCAAGAGTGTGTTGTTTATCTTCCACACTTTGTGCCTAATCTGCTTCTCTGCCCCTTACTGAATTCCAGCTTCATTCAGAGAAATTACTTTGTATAATTTTAATCCTTCTGAATTCATTGTGTGTTGTTCTTTGGCCTTGCATGTGGTCTATCCTGGAGAATAATTCACATGAACTTGAAAAGAATGTATATCCTGCTGTATTTGTGTGTAATGTCTATCAGGTACAAATCATCTAATGTATTATTCAAGGTCTTTGTTTCTTAAAAGACTCTCTCTTGAGATATTTTGTCTAATGGTGATAGTGGTGTATTAAAGTCCCCCACTATAATTATAGAGGCTTCTACTTCTCCACATTGTTTTTTTCATCATTTACCTTATGTATTTTGAGGCATCCTTGTTAGGTGCATAAATGTTTATGATTGTTCTCTCTTCTTGGTAGAAGTCTACTTTTATTAATATAGAGTGTATTTCTTTGTCTCTTACAATAGTTTTGCATTTGAAGTCTATTTTATCCATAATGGGTGTACACTATGAGGTCAGACTCTGGTAAATGATTAATTCCCCATTATGTATTGTAAATACCTTAACAATATTTAGAAAATAATAAATGTACCAGTGTTTGACTGAAAAGAAATTTCATTTCTTTTCTAAGTACATTTATTGCATTCATACATAAATAGAATAAGTGTCTGGATGATAAATTAGAGAAAATATGATACTTACCCAGCCCAGGTAAGTGTTAAATATCATGGTCTACAAAATGAAGCCAGGCTAAACTGAAATACAGTAAGATTACTTGTTCAGGAATTACCAAAATTTTATTTTTATTATACATGGAATCAATATTACTGTCGAAACTAGTTTTTAACTTGATATTAATTTTTTCACTAAAAAAACTGCACATAATGACAGTCATAATGAGTTATGTTTCAAGATGGAATGATCTTATTAGCTATTGTGTTTCAATAGTTATTCAGACCAAGATGAACATGGACTCCATCTAAAATTATGAAAGGGGGGGGGAGGGCCAAGATGGCGTTAGTGTTGGAGGGCACACACTGCAAGCTCCCAGAGCAAGGCAGATTGTGGACGGGGTCCTGCCTGGGGGTCTGTGCTGTGAACACGTGGAGTGAGAAGCTTGGGACCTCTAACTGCGTGGATCGGTGGCGTGGACCGAACGGTGGAGATTCATGAGTTTTGAGGCTGCCGGTGGAGGTGGGCACAGGCAGCTGAGCCCCGCGGTTAGGGAAAAAAAATTAAATTAAATAAAACGGCCATTTGGAGCCACGGGCAGGGCGAAAAAGTTTTATTTTCTGGGGATCTGGCTGCCTGGCGCCCCTTGGACCTTGTGTAAACAGAGCAAACGAGCTAATCAGCACCCGGTGAACCAGAGGGGGGATTTTGGTTGGGAAATGCAGCTGATTTCCCTAGCCACCCAGGGATAAGACCCGGGCCGCTGCGGAGCCAGGAGGAAGGGACACATCCCAAAAAAGGGAGGGTTCTGTTGGAAGACAGGGAAGGGTAGTTTATATTTTTAGACATCAATCTGGCTGCCTGCACCGCCCCATAGCTTTGGGGAGCAGATAAGCTGACCTAAAGCAGCATTAGGCTGAGAGCAGACGTGAATCTGCACTCAAACTGATTTACTGAGCAGCCCGGTGACGCTGGAGCTCGGCGCCAGATGGGGCGGAATCCGCCGTCTTTAGCACTCCTCACTGACTAACATCAGAGCTTCAGCTAACCTGGGGAGTCTGGAAAGTGGGACGTGCTTGATTAATTTCCACGGGCCCAGCTAAGGTCCATTCCATAAGGGGGTTGGACTAGAGGAGGAATTATTTTGGGTCCTGCAGTTGGCTAAAAAAATAAAAATTAAAAAAAAAAAAAGTGAGGTCACCTCAACAAATGAAAAATAAATTCTTTTTAATTTAGTTTAATAGCTAAAAGCTGCTTCAGGACCTGCATATAGAACCCTGTGGGGAAATTCATTGATAAACACAAGTAGGCAGGAAGGATCCACATGGACCGTAGGGGAATCATTGACCCCCCTTAGCTCTGTTTGACTGCTTGCCTGTGTGGATCTTTGGTTTCTCTCTGTTACTTTCTGGTCTATTGCTATTATTCCCATTTTCCTCCCCCCTTCCTTTTTCCTTCTATTTTTTTTTAAATAGGTG
>JAKSZT010054387.1:3855218-3876338 GCA_026826555.1 Tolypeutes matacus | reverse complement strand
CTCGAAAATAAAAGGACAAACAACCCATTTAAAAAATGGGCAAGAAGAAAAGACACTTCTCCAAGGAAGAAATACAAATGGCTAAAAAGCACATGAAAAATTGCTCAACATCACTTGCTATCAGGGAAATGCAAATCAAAACTACAATGAGATACCATCTTACACCCATCAGAATGGCAGCTATTGAAAAAACAGGAGACACTAAATTTTGGAGAGGATGTGGAGGAATAGGAACCCTCCTCCACTGCGGTATGGTCCAGCAACTGTGGAGGACAGTTTGGCGGTTCCTCAGAAAACTAGCAATAAATCTTCTGTATGATCCAGCAATTCCACTGCTGGTTATATACCCAGAAGAACTGAAAACAAAAATATAAACAGATATATGCACACCAATGTTCATAGCGGCATTGTTCACCATTTCCAAAATTTGGAATCAGCTCCGGTGCCCATCAACAGATGAATGGATAAGCAAAATGTGGTACATACATACAATGGAATATTACTCAGCTGTAAGAAGGAACAAAGTGCTAACACATGGAATAACGTGGATGAATCTTAAAGATCTTATGTTGAGTGAAGCAAGCCAGGCACTGAAGGATGAACAGTATATGACCTCACTGATCTGAACTGAGTAAAGTGAGCAGTCTCTGAGAACCATTGTCTGAAAGATAGGTTAAAAGTAGAGTAAGCGAAGAGCAGGCTTGAGCCATCACCCATATGGACATAATCTATGGTAAATGGATAGAGTGTGGCTGCATGTTGGGGGATGGGGCAGATGTGTGGTGGTGTTCTTGGGTTTGGTGGTGCAGCACTGGGGGGTGGGTGGATTAGGAAGGGCTGGTTCAAATCCCAAGGGCATGTAACTGTGAATCTTGACATTCCATGGTTTGGGATAGGGGCTATCACGGGTCCTGGGGGACTGGGGAGAAGGGAACAGTAAAGATCTAATGGATTGTTTGGTGGTCATGGGGAAGGTTTTTCATTACCTTACAGTAATGGACACAGGACATGGTAAATATCATCAAAATTATTAAACTGTATCATCTAAATTGTAAACTATACTGTAAATCACAATGTTCAGTTGCTATATTTTGCTATCTGCATAACAGCTATAACAATGTTAACAACCAAAAAAAAGGGGGGGAGAGTTAATATGGGGTGAGGAAGCGGGGGTGGTTTGGTATCTGGGAGTTTCCGGCACCCCGTGTATGACTTTGCTGTGACCTAAAACTTCTTTGAAAATTAAATGAAAAATTGGGAGACAATGGGGATTGAGAGGAGGAAAGTGTCATGGCACACCAGACATCCGATAACACAGTGATAAAGGGAAGGAAAAAAAGGAAAAAAGAAAAGAGAAATGAAAAAAAAATGAATATATATAAATATATATTTTTAAAGGCATTACCTTTGCTATTTTGCCCATTTTTTGAATGTCCCAATCTACTAATTATATTTTATTTTGTTTTGTTCTTTGTTTGATTATTTGTTTTTTTTCTTCTTTTTTTTTTTTCCCCTGAGTTTCCTTATGTTTGTCTCTTGCATGTAAGCTTATCACACTTGTTTCTTTTTCCTAGTAAGTGTATTTGATTATTTTATGGACTAAATGTTCATGGAGGATTTGGATCACAGAAGGGTTACAGTGGGTACTGCGGGAGATTATTGGGGGGAGGGTGTCTAGGGTGGGGGGGTTCGTGGGGATTGGTTCATCCGAATATACATGAAAGTTATACAAAATCATTCAAAGGATCGGGGGATGGGGCATGGTCACGATGGGTGGATAATTACACAATAAATGAGGGAATCTGAATTCCTAGCCTGGAGAGCTCTGCCACAGTCTCCAAGGGAGCAGCAATAGTCCTCTGAGTGTAGGGACAGTGCCTGTCAAAATAGGATGACCCACTGATGTGTTTTTTTTTTTTTAATTGATGACTACCCTTGTGAGTTTTTGCTCTTGTAAATGAGACTTAGCCTGCAGTTGTGGGGTGCCTAAGGGTTGCCACCTGTGAGCCTCCTTGTTGCTCAAATGTGGCCTCTCCCTAAGCCAAACTCAGCATATGATTGCATTACCTTCCCCCCAAAGTGGGACATGACTCCCGGGGATGAGCCTCCCTGGCAACGAGGGATTAATACCAAGTGCCAACTGGCAACACAACTGGAAAATGACCTCGAATAAAAGGGGGAAATGTTAAAGACAAATGAGTTCAAGTGGCTAAGAGACTTCAAAGAGAGTCGGGAGGTCATCCCAGATGTAACTCTTACGCACACCTCAGTAGGAGCTCATAGAACATCTAAGTGCCTATCACCCCACTCAGAGGGTTTCCTTAGAGCTCCGGAGACACCCTGGTCCTATATAAGGGGGGATAGCCCCAGAGACTGATGCCTTATCAGTGTGTTCTATTTTGGAATCTGTGCTCCTGAGAGTGACAGAATTAGACTCAAATAAGTCCTCCCTGCACATGGTTCACCAGTCCCTTCTATTCAAACCTATATGTGATGCTGGAGTTTTTAGGTATACTTCCAGAGACTGGAGCCTCCCGCCTACCTATGTGCCAGGTGTGCATGAAATCTCGGTGGAGCTGCAACTCCTACCCTACAGCTCAATGGACTCATCCAAGTCACCTGGTGAGGAAACAACGATGGGCAATGGCCATCCCAGATAATGGAGATGGCCTGCATCTGCAGGCAGGATCATCTCCACCCACCATATCCATGGGATAAAACCCTCTCTCACTTGGAGTTGGAGTGGACATCACCATCCCAGTCCCCTCAGGATTGGGGGAAAAACTATGGACTAGAGTGGACTTGATGGTATTCTCTAGTTCACATATGGTGATTCTAGCAATGCAAGAAATTATAACAATGAGGTCGAGCCAGTGGCCACTTGACACTTTTGGGGTAGGGAGGGGATGAGCAGTTGAAATACAGGAGCTTCTTTGGGAGTTGGAGGTTGTCCTGAGTACCGTTGTGGCAACAGATGTAGGCCATTTTAAATCAGCACACACCACTCAGAACTGAGTGGGAGAGTGTGGTCTACAGTGTGAACTGTGGTTTATGGTTGGTGGCAAGGCTCCAGGATGTGTAATTTCATTGAGGGTGGTGGGCCACACTCGTGGGAGATGTTTGTGTGGGATGTGGTGGGAGGTGTGGGAGGTGGGCAACATGGGAATCCCAGTGGGTTCCATGTAAAATTTTGGGTAATCTAAGCACCTCTTAAAATATATGTATATATATATAACATTTTTGTAAGCAAATACACATATATGCATATATATTTATATATCATTTTGCAAATGTTTGTATGTATTTTGAGAATTTTGATTTTTACCCACAATAAAAATAAATTTAAAAAAAAAAAAATAAAATTATGAAAGGAATACTGAATGATAAGACTCAATAGCCATTTAAAATAATTTGATGTCAATATCTTAAAATGTTAAGATGTTTTAAAATAAATCTTTTATAAAATATCAAAGACTTAGGGAATTATCTTCTTAAATAACTTCAAATGTCTATGGCTTCAATTGTCTGTCCTGCTACTGAGGCAGGTGACCAAGATTCATCAAAATAGAATATAATCATTTGGAAATTCCCCAAGAAAAACCTTGCTTAATCAATTGCTTTTTTAAATGTAAGTCCATTTTTAATGGTTGTTTTGTTTTTCTTTCTTTCACTTATATTTTTTGAAAGGATGTCCAAGCAACTCTTTGTTTCTTTAAGTTCTTGCCAAATAGCATTGCATGTATTCTCTCTCTGTGGATTATCCAAGGAAGAAGATTGTACCTTTATATTTTTCTCACATTAATAGAGTAAGCAGGTTGCCTTTGGGCAATGAGTTTGCTCTTTTTCATCTGTCTTCTGTAGAATTATGAACCTCCACATATACCATCAATTAAGATTAAAAACTTCCTGAAAAATGACTTCCATCAGGTCTTTCCTTATTATAAGTGTGTAAAATTCTCTTACATTTAATTTGTGCTCACTTTAACTTGTCAGTCTGCTCATGTCTAGGAATTCAAGAATCAGGTTTGGTGTTTGCCTGTTACATATTGTATAATGGTGAAAGGTAAACTAAAAATGAGTTTTTAAAGTCAATACTATCTTGCAATTGTATAAAAGGATATCACATGGAATAATTTCAACTGCTTGAAAAACAGAGAAATGTAGCAACATTAATATCACTAATAAAAATGTTTATTTGCTTAGTTAGTAAACAAAAGTGCCCAAATCATTTTGAAGTAAAAACTTACTAGGATCTGTAACTAAGTGCTAAGATCATTATTTAGGTACCTTTCATTATAAAACAGCAAAAGCTGAAACTGCTATAACAGGGTGTATTTAGCCTAGACCTAATATTGTGATAGGATTCTTAGACTAATTTACTTTTATTTATGGTTACTTCAAGTTTAGCTTGTGCTTGCTATAGTAGTGGTAATTATAAACAGAACTTACCTTTTATTATGCTTATTTTGAGACTAGCTTCTCCCCTAGACCTACTATTGTGATGATAATCTTAGACTAGTTTACCTTGGTTATGGCTACTTCATGTCTAACCTCATCCTTGTGTGTGCTTGTTATAGTAATGGTAATTCTAAATTGCATTTGCCTTTGCTTATGCTTATTTCAGTACTGACCTCACCTGTGTTCTGTACTTGCTCACCATTATGATGGTAACTACTCTATTCTCTCATTTGTAGCCTAATAATTTCTGCCCCCTATGGCTCAGGGAATGGAAAACTAGAGGCACCCTTGTCTCCTGTCCTTCCACTGCTGTTAATAACCATGCTTCCTCTCATGACTCCAGGTGTGGACTAGATTGCTGCCTGTTGGAATTCTCAATGCATGTGTTTGGACATAAACTCTTCCTTTCCAGTGGCCACCAGAGTGCTGTTGTCTCTGAGGACTGGGGAATGGGGTCCTCCTATCTCATATGTTGATGTTCTTAAATGCAGCAAGTCATGAGAGAAAACACTTTCCTTGAGACTTCAATGACTTTGGTGATTATACACTGAAATTAGTGATGCTAATCTAAGGTTTGTCAAAGTCAAAATGGGAAGTAAGCAAAGCCCAGAAGTAAAGGAAAATCTTAGATCTCAAAGAGGAACTTGTGCATTGATTAGCATTAAGTACTGTACCTATATACCTGATGAAGATAGCAATATCTTTTCTATTCTAGATCATATGCAGAATGATTCTGAATATGTTAAAAATCTTGGTAAATTTAATTCATTTTCTAAGTAGTAAATGAACAAGCCTATAAGTTAAAGGATTGGTTCTCTTAACTACTGTCTTTTTTGCTTTTCATATGCTTGTCTTGTTGTTTATATTGTCTCTGTGAGTTTATATCTAGGTCAGTGCCTCTCCTCATAACTCTCCTAGCTTTCCTAGGCATATCCACAACCATGGGAACTGGGGTTGGTAATTTATACCAAACCCAGCTGGTCTACGACAATCTCTCTCTAGAATTAATAAATAGAATAAAAGAACTTAAGGAAGAATGCTGTTTCCCATCAACTTTGGGAGGATGTAGCCTCTGAAGTCACCTGGCCTTTCTTACTTTCATGATCCAGTATGTCATGGCTGGTCCCTTTTGGGGCCTGTTTACTACCATTTTGTTTATCCTTTTAGTAGGACCATGTATCTTCAAAATTCTAACTAAGTGTATTTCTTCCAGATTCAACACCTTCCAATACAACATATTAGTCATGCAGGGATTTCATCCAGTTCAAACCATGGTGCCAGACCCATCTTCCCTCGACCTCAGTAGAATAGCCAAAGGGTTTTACACTCTGCCAGGCAGGACTTACTCTCCCCAACCAGCAAGGAGAAGCTACAGAAGAACGAACATTGCTCTTCAGCTCCCCCTTAAGAATAAGGGTAAAAACACTTTGAGGGGAGTAGATGCAAGTTAGTATAGGGAAAGGGAAGACTTGGGTCACAGCTAGAGACCTGACAGTAAACATGCTTGGCAGACAACATGGCCAGGAGACCACATGGCTGTGAGACCCTGACTCCTGAGAGGAAGGCTACTGGAAAGATGCCACAAGACCTTGGCTACAAGATCCCATTTGGAGCTTTTTCTGGGTTCAAGGAGAAGCCCTGGTTAACTTCACACAGGCCTTCCCATTGGTCCCCTGAGAGCTAACAGGCAGGGATCATAAGGCAACCAATCAGAACACCAAAAAGCTGGGGCCCATCCCCAACATTATGAAGTGGATAGCAAAGTACCAGTTAGAGTGGTTTTATGAAAAAGCTTCCAATACCATATATTTTCCCCTTCTAAATTCTCTGAATTTTATTCAGTGACATCAAAAATTGGTTTAGGCATAAGAAGAATTCACAGAGATACACACAGAGCCCATGTAAGAATAGGAGACCCTAGGTTATTAATAAAGATTTTAACTGACTTTTTTTGTACAAATAGTGGTTTTATAACAATGTTTTGGGTGACTCCTATTCCCCCATGGAATAAGGATTTCAAACCAGCAAAGTTACATAAGCCAGTACCATGGCCAAAGGGTCTTATTAACCCCAGTTTGTATCATTTGAGGCACAGGCAACACTATATTATTATTACTTCCCTTATTTGTCTATAGGGCAGCTGATCATTTAACTTGTAATCTCAATGCCTACATTGGTCCTGCTGATAACATTTCAATAAGAGCAGGGACTGCCGCCCAAGGTCTTGAATTTAAATAAGTTAAGCCTGGATACAGCCTCATAGTCCACTGTTGTAAAAATTCATTACTAGCTTTTATCTGTTCTTCTAAATGGTCATTCATTATTTCTATAAGACCTGCACCAGTGGGGTTATAAGGCAGATGAAAAGTTCAAACAATATTCTGGTCCATAGGTGATTTGTAAATGGAGTTTTTCAGTCAGTGTTAATTTGGACTGGCACCCTGTAAAGGGCACTTACTTTTTTTAGGTAGTAAATAGTAGCCTGCTGGTTACAAGAGTCCCATAACAGTGTCTGTGGCAGTGAAAGCATACCTTGTCCTTTCTGAGAGTGGGAGGGACCTCATGTAATCCACGTGCCATTGTGCTAATGGAGTTTGTGCTCAACCCATATGTCCTATCCTGTGAGGTAATTGCTGCAGTCATTGGAGTGAGCATGAAGGCACTCATCAGTGATGTCCACAAGCTGTTGGCAAGTAACAGGCAATTGTACCTGCTGCCATGGGGCCTGGTAGCTATGACATCCATTTTTCCTGTGGAGCAACTCTGCTACTTTTTTGGGACTCAGTGGTATGGTTCTAGATCTTTGTGAGGACATCTGCCTCAACATTTCTGAGATGGGTGTTAGAAGAATGGGCAGGGACATGATAGACAGTTACTGTCATAGCTGGCAGGTGCCCATGGTGTCCTTCCACAGATCTCTCCCCCACAGAGTGTGGCCTCTGACATTCCATTGTCCCTGTCTTATTCCCAGTATCTGCAATGCACCCCCTGGATAGGGATGACAGTCTTCCAAGTGACCAGACACTATTAGGTTAAGCTCTCCACTTTCAACAAGGCATGGTATGCTTCACACAGTTGCTTTTCTAGGAATCTATATTGTAATGTGGCCCCTTTCCACAACTGTGACCAAAATCCAAGGGGTACTCATTTAGAATGTTGCCTTTGCCATAAACCCCACCCAAAGTTAATATTGGTGCTGGCCACACCCAATTCACAGGGTAAGTCATGTCCATCCCCTCAGAGTTTAAGCCTGTGCTATATTGCCCTCATTACTTCTTCATAAGCATCCTACTGTGGGTCCTCCCATTCCATGCAGGACCTTTCCTGATTAACACACACAATGGTCTTAATATCTGAATGAATTAGGGATGAAAGGTCTCCAGCAACTCAACAACTCCTGAAAAGTCATCAATTTTTTTTGGAGTTGGTGGTGTAGGAAAACATCCCAGGCTTTCTAGATGAGATAGTATTGTTTTTGGTGCTTTTAACTCTGAAAGAGAATTACTGGTTAAAATAATATCATCAATATAATGAAATAGGGTTACAGCCACAGGTTTCTTTCACTCAGCCAAATCATTTACCAAAAGGCAGTGACAGATGTTTGGGATATGATTATAGCATTGAGGAAGCACTTTTTAAAAAGTCTATTGTTGGCCTTCCCATAGGAAGGCAAGTATAGGCTGGCTTGACTTGTTTAAGGAGATACTAAAGTAAGCATTAGCAAGATCTAAAACAAAGTGATAGTGACATAACTGGGTACTAATTTCTTGAAATAAACTAACAATGTTTGGGACTGCTGCCTACAGTAGTGGTATTGCTTTATTTAATTCATGATAATCTATTATCATGCACCAACCTGAGGCAAACATCCCCAAGGCCACCCTTTTTTATGTAGCCATAGGGCTGCTTCTTCAGCAGAGGTGGGGCAAAGCAGACAAATATGAACCAAAGCATCTGTCTCTTGGATCCCAGGTAGAGAAGTTGATTCTGTGACATATAATGTCTTTAAAATAATTACAACAATTATTAAAACTATTAGACTATTATTTAATATTATGCAGGAAACATTAAGTCTTTAGGAATTTTATACAAACTTTAAGTATTTATAGGAACATTTTACCAATGCAACTTTAATAGAAGGCTAGAAAATTCCTTTTAATGTTATAATACTGTCTAAACACTTTCATTCAACTTATAGCATATCAAATGAACTTAAATATTTTTAGTATTTCTCTTTTTTGAGATAAAAGAACAAATATTTTTCAGTAGTTTGAAATAAAGATACTTTTAGTGTTTGACTTTGAGAACTCAAAATGTTAAAAGTTGTCAGGTTTGAATATTATATTCTTTCAAATGTGAGAAGTGGGAATCAGATGTGGCTCAAGCAGTTGGGTGACTGCCTACAACATGGGAGTTCCCAGGTTTGATTCCCAGTGCTTTCAAAAGAAGACAAACAAGACAGTGAACTGACATGATGGATTGGCAGGGCAAGCTGATGCAACAAGTTGACACAATGAGATGATGCAACAAGATGACATAACAAGGAGAAAGAAGGAAAAACAATGAGAGACCCAACAAGAAGGGAATGGAAGTGGCTCAAGTGATCTCACACATGGGAGATCCCAGTATTGGTTCCTGGTGCCTCCAAAAAAGAAGATGCACAGACACAGAGAGCACACAATGAAATGACACAGAGAGCAGACAGTGATTGCAAAACAATGAGGTGGGAGAAATCAATAAATAAATAAATTTTTAAATTTAGAAGACTTGTTTGCCTTAAAGAGCCAAGGACATGTTAAGTTTAAAGCACAAGAAGCTATTTTGATAAAACAGACTTTCTGCTTTGTACACTGATTTTTCAGGATAAATCTTTTTATAAACTTCTATGGAATCAAACTACTTATTTAAGAAAATTTGTTACTGTAATAGAGAAAGAACCAAATATTACTTTTGCATCAGTATACTATTTAATTCTAAGGCTTTTAAAACTTTATAGATAGACCAATTAAATCTTACCCAAACTTAAAAACAAAAATTCCATTTCCACAAACCTTATGCACTTTCTGTATGTATTCAACTTTTGTCCTACATTTTACTCTTTCTTAATAACCAGTCAGTTAGTCTTAAAACAAAATTATTTTCCTTTTCCTTAATAATGAACACACAGTCTGTATACCTTATATACTTAAGTTACCAAAATGATTTTGGAGACTGTGTCCAAGCAAACCTCTTACAACAAACAATTGCCATCAACATTAACAAACTTGTCAGAATAATGGTTCAATATGGTTATATATAAACATAACTTCCCTTTATTTCAAATACATAGTAAAATGCAATACTAGAAACAATACTTTTGGAGGCAAGTTAGCAGGGGAGGTTACCTGCTATCAGGGCTAAGCAAAGATTGAATTGCAAGTTTACAAAGCAGCCAGCATTTTTTCCCTTTTTTTCCCCTCTCCCTTTTACTCTCATAGATATTTCTAGTTCAAAAGTTACTAAACTTTAACAGCAATAATTTTATCAATGTGGCTATCCAGTCCCAATTAGAATTAACATGGAAACAGAATAAAGAACATTAATGTTGCTAAGTTTTTCTACTTCTCCAGCAGTTAAATCAATTCTCTTAGCCCCCACTAACCCACAGTAACTCCAGCTGGCAGGGGATTTGAGGAGTTGCTGCTGGAATGTTTTCCTTATCTCAGTTAATTCTTTAGCAGAATTTTTTTACAAGCATGATTTCACTGATAGGTGCCCTGTTTAGCACTTCTGCTTCTGCAGGATGTTGTATCTGTGGTTTAGCCATATTTCCACAAGTGATTAATGATTTAAAGATTCTTCTGTGGTTGCTACATCTGAATCGCTATCTCTTAACTAGTTGCTCAGAGAGACTTGATATTAAGGCAGAGGAGGAAGCCCCCAAATTCCTTTGTAGCTTTAACTTTCCTTCTAAGTGGTGGATTTCCTTGTTTTCCTTGAGACAATCTCCTGTAGCTAATCATATTGCCCCTAGTAATGGCCAGCCCCAGCAGACTGCTGTGGCAGCACGCCTGCTATCTTTACCAAACTCCATAATCTTTTGCTCTTGAAACACACACTATAATCACGAGGTGCTCCACAACACTCAAGCAAGTGAACAAACCCATATTCTCTTAAGGGCCCTCACTCATCTGATCCCCTCTCATTCAGGAGGTCAGCCACCCCTCCCCACATGGACATTACAGGACAACTTGGGGTTTTCCCCATGGATTTTTCCTTCCCAGAGCTCTGCCAGTGGTCCTTAAGTCTCCTGGTTGTTGGCTCACCAATTGTTTCAATCCAACTTTAAAGGGCTTGGTAAGACTAAAGAACTCACTAGACCAATGATTAGATATGAGCTTTATTGGGACTTATGAACAGGAGAGACTTTCCTTCCATGGTGGCCAGTGGAAGAATGAAGTTAGCACTCTGCAAAGAAATGAGAAAAGGATGGAAAATATAAGGGGTCTTAGGACAAAGAAATCCCATAGTGTATGAGAACAGAGATTCGGCAAAAGTTAAAAGAAATACACAAATGGGGTGTTTGTTGGTGTTATCACAGGAAGGGAGACTATAGCCTTGAGGGGATTAAAGTACATCGGACTTTTAGTACATTATTTCCTTTGGGGAGGTCTGTTACTTTTTAACTAGTCAGTGTCCAGTTTACACCTGATGCTATAGGCTTCAGGCTGTGTTTAACTTAAGGAGGGGTAGCCCTGGCTCTATACTCCCCAGTAAGGCACTTTTATGTGGTTGAGGTCCAATGCTGTTGAGTAATTTTACCAGTTTCTTTTGTTTGAACTTGTTCTTCAGTTTTTTTTCTACTTCTTTCACTGACAATGCATTGAAATTATCAGTGCAGGCATCTGTGTCCTCATTTCCCAAAGTCTCTGGCTCCTGTGCCATGCCTAAGCCTTTCCTGATCCTCCCACATTGCAGGCCTAGTTGCAGAGGGCAGCAGGGCTAGGATGGAGCACCCTGGGGTTCAGGGCAAAGGAAGTACCCACCACCTGTGGTGAATGCCTATCCTCAGAAATGCTGGCCTGCCCATTCTACCTAAAACAAGGAGTTGTGCACTTGCTCCAGCAGCTAGGAGCACAGGCAGGCCTTACTATGGGTCCTTGTAAGGATTCATGCATTTGCCCTTAAACTTTCTCCCAAGAGACATTGTCTCTAGTCATGCCTCGCTGCCTGCTGCTTTAGTGTCATAACTCCTGGGCCCTATCCAAATGCTCTCTGCTCTTATTGCTCTGCTGCCAGAGAGCTGGAAGAGCCACTGCCATCACCAACTCAGTACTAGGCTGCTTTTCAATTTATTTATTTTAAAGAAACTTTAGATTACACAAATGTTAAATAAAAAAATGTAGAGGATTTCTCCCTTCCTGTCCTACACTTTCCCATATTAACAACATCCCTCATTAGGGTGGTACATTTGTTACAATTAAAGAACACATATCAAAGCATTACCACTAACCATGGACTATAGTTTACATTATAGTTTATACCCTGTCCCATGCAATTTTGTAAGCTATGACAAAATATATAAAGGCCTGCATCCATCATCACAGCATCATTCATGACAATTCCAATGTCCTGAAAATGCCACCATATTACACTCATCATTCCTGCTCCCTCCCCTCAGAACCTCAGAGGGCCACTGCCTCCACATCAATGACAAAAGTTCTTAAACTGCTAGAATAACAATAAGTCAATAGTAGAATAATAGCAAGTCTACTTTAGTCCATTGTTCATTTCCCAATCTTGAATCTGAGAGGGGGCCTAGATTCCATGGACCAGATGAATGGAACTCTTCTGCTTTCATTTACAGACACTCTCTGTTCCTTGGGATGGTTGTGGTCTATCATCATCACCATGTTAGCTGGGTGAGTCCAATGAAGTGGACAGTAGGTGTTGCAACTGTATTGAGATTCAGGACCTAGCTGGCACATGGAGAGAACAATGATTTAAGTCTCTAGGACATACACTTATCAAGTACAGTATTAACTATGATTTCAAATAGAAGGGCCTGAAGAGCCATGTGTAGGGAAACCACAAATGAGTCCAACTCTATCACAATGGGGAGCATAAATTCCAAGATAAGTTCCACTGGCAGGGTACCAAACTCCTGAGCTGTCTTCCCTGTCTATAGTGTCTGGATGTCTCCAGAGCCCTCAGGAACCCCACTATTTGAGGCAATATTTACTGTGATAGTCAATGAGAGCCTACTGAGAAGTGTATAAGCTTAACCTCTGAAGTGACTTCCTGACTCACTATGAAATCTCTTAGCCATAAAAGCTCAATTGTATTTACCATCTCCCCCTTATGGTCAAGGTCTTTTTTCAGATGCATTACCAGCTGGCTCTTGATAATAATCCTTCAGTACTAGGGAAACACATCCCCAGGAGTCATGCCCATTGCCAGGGAGGAAGGTAGTGCATTTATATGGTGAGCTTGGTTTAGAGAGTAGCCACATTTGAGCAACAAGGAGGAACTTAGGAAGTTACTCTTAGGCAACCTACAATACTAAGCTAAGCTTCAATTTCAAAAGAAAATGTTCTTAAATACAATTATCAATATCAAGAGCTTCGTGCAATGGTCCATCCTCCTTCACTAGGCACTGCCCTTGTACTTGGGAGATTTCTTGCTGTCCCATTAGAGAATGTAGCAGAACTCCCTAGGATAGGAATTTTATATTCTTTCAGTTATTCTGTGGATCTACACCCAACATAGCAAGGCCCCATGAACAGTTGAACACATTCATATGCCTTAGAGTCATGCCCCAGATGAACCTCCACCCATGTATCCATCCATCCCTGACAACCCACACCAATGTTCCTACCATGCTAAATTTGTAACACTTCTGTAATCCAAAACCTCTTCAAAGATGAAGCCAAGATAGTAACAAATAAAAATAATAAGAAAATGAAATAATGATATACTTTAAAAAATAACACACAAAATCCAAAAAAATATCAAAAAATATAAAGTAAAAAATAATAAATTTTTTAGAAAATATGTCTTTCATCATGGTAAGATCTGTTGTCTGGTATGTACAGTGGGATTTTCTTCCATATATTCCATCAGTGACTTTAAAAAAAAAAATTATCTTCAAAGAAGCTTTAGGTAACAGAAAAGTCATATAGAGATATAGGGGGTTCCCATGCACTCAACTCCCTCACACATTTCCTCTCTCCCTTATTAAAACATTTTACATGAGGATGGTACATTTGTTACAAGTGATGGTACAAATATTGAATCATTGCTACTTTCCATGGTCAGTGCTTTACCTTATAATTTACATTTTTGACCATGAACTTTTATAAATTTTAAAGAAATTTAAAATAGCCTGTATCCATTATTGTGAGATCATGCAGAACAATTCTAATGCCCTCAAAATGCCCTATGTTCCATCTATTCTATTCTTCCCTTCCCCTCTCCTCAGGACTTATGATAACCATTAAATTTTAATTTTTGAAGAATACAATTCATAGTTACTTGCAATAATATTGAGGGTTTGACATATAGATGGGTTTTCTTTTATTAGGCACTGCCTATGTTCTCAAGAGATTCTTTCCTCTCTATTTGAGAACATAGTATGATTCCCCAGGACAGGAGTTTAATATTTTCTTTGTTGTGTAGGCCTCAACCCACTGATATAACACACTATGACAAGATGAACACTTACATATTCCATAGAAGCATGTCCCAGATGCACCGTCTGGTATGCACCTCCCCAATTCGAACAAAATACACCTGTAATCCTCTCCTATAATATTTGCCAAAAGAAAATTTCCAACGTTGTAGTTTAAGCCAAAGACATGCAAATTCCCAAAGCTCTTATGCCCCTTCACCCAACCATCCCCCAGGTCCATATACAGCCAACCCAACCCTCCCACCCTGTATTAGTCAGCCAAAGGGGTACTGATGCAGATAATCGAAATCTGTTGCTGTTTTTTTTTTTTTTTATTTTCAATTTTTTTAAAAAAGATACTAGATTACATAAATGTTACATGAAAAATATAGGGATTCCCATATGACCCACCTCCCACAATTGTCACTCAGGACAATTCCCAAGTCCCAAAAATGTCCCTGTATTGAAACTGCTTTTCCCTCTTCCTGGCCCCAGAGCCTCCAGTGGCCACTGACTTCACATCAATGTTGTAATTTCTCCCATTGTTTGAATCACAATATGTCTATAGCAGAATACCAGTAAGTCCACTCTAGTCCATAGCTCTTCTCCCCTTCCTGAGGAGTCTGGGAAGGTGATTTCCACTCCACCTCCAACTGAGAGGGAGTTTATATCCCATTGGGAAGATGGCTGGGATTATCCTGCATGCAGCTGCAGAGTCTCTCCATTCCCTGGGATGGATGTTGTCCATCATCATCTCCCTGACCATTGTCATGGGTGAGTCCAATGAGCTGTAGAGTAGGAGTTGCTGCTCCACCAAGGTTCCAGGCCCATCTGGCACATGGACAGCCTAAAGACTCAAGTCTCTGGATGAACACCTACAAACTCCAGCATGAAATATAGTTTTGAATAGAAGGGACAGATGAGCCATGTACAAAGAAGACATAGCTGAGTCAAACTCTGTCACCTTCAGAAGCACAAACTCCAAAGTAGGGCCCACTGGCAAGACACCAAACTGAAAAGGCACCAAAACTCTAGAGCTATTGGCCCTGACCTGAGTGTCTCCAGAGCCCTCAGGAGCCCCACTATGTTTATATCCACTTTGGAATTCTATGAGGTCCTCCTAAGATGTGCATAAGCATTACCTATGGGATGACCTCCCAACTCATTTTTAAGTCTCTTAGTCATATAAACTTATTTGTCTTTACATTTTCCCCTTTTATTCAAGGTCTTTTTCCAGTTGCATTGCCAGTTGGTGCTTGGTAGCAATCCCTTGGTGCCACGGAAGCTCATCCCCAGAAGTCATGTCCCATGCTGGGAGGAAGGTAATGCATTCATATGCTGAATTTGGCTTAGAGAGAGACCACATCTGAGCAATGAGGAGGCTCTCAGGAGGCAACCCTTGGGCACCCCATAACAATAAGCTAAGCTTCAATTTCAAGAGCAAAGACTCTTAAGACTAGTCATCAATATCAAGGGCCCACCAATGGATCATCCTCCTTTGCCAGTCACTGCTCCTGTACTTGGGGGACTATTGCTGCTCCCTTAGAGAATGTGGCAGAGCTCTCCAGGATGGGAATTCAGTATTCTCTCATTTATTGACTGATTCTGGACACACTGTGACAATGCCCCATAAACATTTGAACATTTTTATATAACTTATATTTTTGCTCAGGTGAACTTCCTCCCATGCATCCCTCATCCCTGACACCCCACACCAATGATCCTCCCCTGCCCCAGTTGTAACCCTTCTGTGATCCAAAGCTTTTTCAAAGATGAAGTCATTACAATAGCTGAATACAATTAAGAGGAAAATTAAATAATAATGATAAGTTTAAATGTAAGAGATAAAATATATAAAAATTTTAAAAATAACTAAAAATTAAATTAAATTAAAAGATTGGGATATTAAAAAAATGAAAAACATAATTTTTTTTTTTTTACTTTTTGCCTCTCATCACTGCAATATCTGGTGTCCAGTTTGTACCGTGGCACCTTCCACATCTCATTCCCCAGTGTCTCACTATTTACCATTTTGTTTTCAAAGAAGTTTTAGGTCACAGCAAAGTCACACCAAGAATACAGGAGATTCTCATATACCCAACATCCTCCCACTTTCCTCCACCCCCCATAGTCATACCTTTTTATATGTGGATGGTAGCATTGTTATAACTGATATACAAATAGTGAAACATAGCTACTAAACATTGTCAATGGGTTACACTATGGTTTACATTTTAGACCGTATAGTTTTATAAATTTTGATGATATTTACCATGTTCTATATCCATCACTGTATGGTAAAGAAGAACATTTCCACTGACCACTAAATACCCCCTTTTTGATCTATTCTATTCCTCCCACCTCATCTCCCCAGGGCCCATGATGACCCCCTGGTTTTGCTCATTGGATGACAAGATTCATAGCTATATACAACAAGAGGTCTTGACACACAGGTTTGTCATCACCTCTTAGGAAATGCCCTTGCTCTTGAGAGACTACTGCCTGCCTATTTCTGAGCAAATCGGTCCTCCTAAAGATGGGAGTCCAACTCCTTCCCTCTCATTTAGGTCTCCACCCACTGATACAACACATTATGACAGAATGAACACTCACACACTCCCTAGAAGCCTGATCCAGGTGCACCCTGTCCTGAGTGCCCCCCCCCCAATCAACACGCTACACCAGTGACCCTTCCTTGTCATATTGCCATAGGAGCATTCCCACCTCTGTACTTCCAACCGGATACCCACGAATCTCCAGTGTTCATCTGGTCCCTCTCCCAGCCGTCCCGCCAGTATCCTGGACCTTCTAACCCTCCCTTCCCAACCAACCCACCTGTCGACCCTTCATCACCCAACCCAATATTCTCACTACCCTCCTGTCCTATCCCTTCAGTACAAAACTACACTCTATCACTTTATTATAGATTAGGTCCATATGGGTGATGGCTCAAAACCTTCTTTTCTTTTTCTATTTCTTGTAACCTATCTTCCAGACAATAGCTCTCTGAGACTGCTCAGTGTTTCCTTAATTCATATCAGTAAGGTCATGTACTGTTCATCCTTTAATGCTTGGCTTGCTTCACTCAATGTAAGGTCTTCAAGATTCATCCATGTTATCCCATGTGTTAGCACTTTATTCCTTTTTACAGCTGAGTAATATTCTATTGTATGTATGTACCATATTTTGTTTATCCATTCATCTGTTGATGGGCACCTGGGTTTATTCAAACTTTTGGAAATAGTGAACAATGCTTCTATGAACATTGGTGTGCATATATCTGTTCATGTTTTTGCTTTCAATTCTTCAGGGTATATACACAGCAGTGGAATCGCTGGATAATATGGAAGTTCTACAGTTAGTTTTTTGAGGAACTCCCAAACTGTCCTCCATAGTGGCTGGAGCATTCCACAATCCACCCAGCAGTGTATGAGCGTTCCCACTCCTCCACATCCTATCCAACCCTTATCATCTGCTGTTTTATTAATAGCTGCCATTCTAATGGGTGTAAGATGGTATCTCACCGTAGTTTTTATTTGCATTTCCCTTATAGCTAGTGATGTTGAGCATCTTTTCATGTGCTTTCTAGCAAATTTTATTTCTCCCTTGGAGAAGTGTCATTTCAGGTCACTTGACCATTTTAAAAATGGGTTGTTTCTCTTTTTATTTTTGAGGTGTAGGATTTCTTTATATATGCATGATTTTAAACTCCTATCAGATATATGGTTGTCAAATTTTTTCTCCCATTGAGTATGCTGCTTTTTTACTTTCTTGATAACGTCCTTTGAGGTGCACAAGTTTTTAATTTTGAGGAGATCCATTTATCTATTTTTTCTTTTGCTGATCATGCTTTGGGTGTGAAGTTCATGAAACCATTTCTTATTCAAAGGTTCTGTAGATGTTTCCCTACATTATCCTCCAAGGTCTTTATACTCTTGGCTCTTATATTTAGATCTTTGATCCAACTTGAGTTGATTTTTGTGTAGCGTGTGAGATGGTGTTCCTCTCTCATTCTTTTGAATTGGATATCCAGTTCTCCAAGTATTATTTGTTAAAGAGGCCATTCTCTCCCAACTGAGTAGGATTGGTGGCCTTGTTGAATATCTGATGACTGTATATGTGAGGATCTATATTAGAACTCTCAATTCAGTCCTATTGGTTATATGTCTATCCTTGTGCCAATATCATGCAGTTTTGAGCACTGTAGTTTTGTAGTATGTTTTAAAGTCAGGTAGCGTGATACCTCCAACTTCATTTTTTTTTTCAATGTCTTTGGTGATAGGGGGCCTATTACCCCTCCAAATAAATTTTGTAGTTAGTTTTTCTAATTCATTAAAAAATACATTGTTGATTTTTATTGGAATTGCATTAAATCTTTAGCTTAGTTTGAGTAGGATAGACATCTCGATGATGTTTAGTCTTCCTATCCATGAACATGAAATAGCCTTCCATTTATTTAAGTCTTCTTTGATTTTCTTTAACAGTGTTGTGTAGTTTTCTGTATATAAGGCCTTTATATCTTTAGTAAATTTATTTCTAGGTGTCAGATACTTTTAGTTACTCTTTTAAATGGCATTTTTTCTTGACTTCCTCCTGAGATTGCTCATTATTGGTGTACAGAAATGCTACTGATTTTTGAGCATTGCTCTTTCAGCCTGCGAATTTATGGAACTCATTAATAAGTTCTAGAAGCTTTGTTGTAGATTTCTCAGGGCTTTCTATGTATAGAATCATGTCATCTGCAAATACTGAAGTTTTTACTTCTTCCTTTCCAATATGCATGCCTTTTATATATTCCTGTCTTTTGCAGTGTTTTTATCAGGAAAGAGTGCTGTATTTTGTTGAATGCTTTTTCTGCATCTATAGAGATGATCATGTGATTTTTTTTCTTTCAATCTGTTTATGTGGTGTATTACATTGATTTATTTTCTTATGTTGAACCATCCTTGCATACCCAGGATGAAACCCAATTGGTCATGGTGTATAATAATTTCACATATTGTTGAATGTGATTAGCAAGTATTTTGTTGAGGATTTTAGCATGTAGGTTCATTGGAGAGATTGGCCTGTGGTTTTCCTTTCTTGTGGCATCTTTGTTTTGCATTGGTATTAGGGTAATGTTGGCAACATAGAATGAGTTAGGCAATGTTCTTTCTACTTCTCTTTTTGGAAGAGTTTAAGCAGGATTGACGTTACCTCTTTGCGGAATATTTGGTGGAAATCACCTGTGAAATCGTCTGGTCTTGGGAAATTTTTAGTTGGGAGGTTTTTTATGATGATCTCTTTTCTTGTAATAGGACTGTTGTGTTCATGAATATCTTTTCTTTTTTTTTAAATACGTGCAGAATTGGTATGTTCATCCTTCAATGCCTGGCGTGCTTCACTCAACATAAGGTCTTGAAGATTCATGCACGTTATTCCATGTGTTAGCACTTTATTCCTTCTTACAGCTGAGTAATATTTCATTGTATGTATGTACCACATTTTGCCTATCCATTCATCTGTTGATGGGCACCGGGGCTGATTCCAACTTTTGGTAATGGTGAGCAATGCCGCTATGAACATTGGTGTGCATATATCTGTTCGTGTCTTTGCTTTCAGTTCCTCTGGGTATATACCCAGCAGTGGAATTTCTGGATCATATGGAAGAACTATTGTTAGTTTTCTGAAGAACTGTCAAACTGTCCTCCAGAGTGGCTGAACCATTCCAAAATCCCACCAGCAGTGGATGTGGGTTCCCCTTCATCCATATCCTCTCCAACACTTACAGTCTGCTTTCTATTTAATAGCTGCCATTCTGATGGGTGTAAGATGGTATCTCATTGTAGTTTTGATTTGCATTTCCCTGATAGCAAATGATGTCCAGAAATTTTTCATGTGCCTTTTAGCCATTTGTATTTCTTCCTTGGAGAAGTGTCTTTTCAGGTCACTTGCCCATTTTTTAAATAGGTTTTTTGTCTTTTTATTTTCAAGGAGTAGGATTTCTTTATATATGCAGGATATTAGGCTCTTATCAAATATATGGTTGCCAAATATTTTTTCCCATTGGTTAGGCTGCTTTTTTATTTTCTTAATAATGTCCTGTGAGGTGCAGCCGTATTTAATTGTGATGAGATCCCATTTATCTATTTTTTCTCTTGCTGCTTGTGCTTTGGCTGAGAAGTTCATGAAACCATTTCCTAATAAAAGGTCCTGTAGATGCTTTCCTACATTATTTTCCAATGTCTTTATGGCTTTGGTTCTTATATTTAGATCTTTGATCCATCTTGAGTTGATTTTTGTATAAGGTGTGAGATGGTATTCTTCTCTCATTCTTTGGATATGGATATCCAGTTCTCCAAGCACCACTTGTTAAAGAGGCCAGTCTCTCCCAAGAGACTTGGTAGCCTTGTTGAATATCAGATGACTGTGTATGCAAGGATCTATATCAGAATTTCAACTCAATTCCATTAGCCAGTAGGTCTATCCTTGTGACGATACCATGCAGTTTTGATCACTGTAGCTTTGTAATATGTTTTAAAGTATGGTAATTTGATACCTCCAACTTCATTTTTCTTTTTCAATATATCTTTGACAATTCAGGGCCTCTTAACTTTCCAAATATATTTTGTGGTTAGTTTTTCCAGTTCCTTAAAAAATATAGTGTTGATTTTTATTGGGATTGCATTAAATCTGTAGATTAGTTTGCATAGGATAGACATCTTGATGATGTTTAGTCTTCCTATCCATGAACAGGGAATATTTATCCATTTATATAAGTCTTCTTTGATTTCCTTTAACAGTGTTGTGTAGTTTTCTATATATAAGTCCTTTACATCTTTAAATTTATTCCTAGGTATTTGATTCTTTTAGTTACTATTGTAAATCGTATTTTTTTCTTGATTTCCTCCTCCGATTGCACGTTATTGGTGTACAGAAATGATACTGATTTTTGAGCATTGATCTTATAGCCTGCAACATTACTGAACTCCTTTATAATTTCTAGAAACTTTGTTGTAGATTTCTCTGGGCTT
>JAKSZT010054387.1:3796719-3808335 GCA_026826555.1 Tolypeutes matacus | reverse complement strand
TCATGGGGATTGGTTCATCTGAATATACATGAAAGATATACAAATTCATTCAAAGGATCGGGGGATTGGGCATGGTCACGATGGGTGGATAATCACACAATAAATGAGGGAATCTGAATTCCTAGCCTGGAGAGCTCTGCCACAGTCTCCAAGTGAGCAGCAATAGTCCTCTGAGTGTAGGGACATTGCCTGTCAAAATAGGATGACCCACTGATTTTTTTTTTATTTTTATTGATGACTACCCTTGTGAGTCTTTGCTCTTGTAAATGAGACTTAGCCTGCAGTAGTGGGGTGCCTAAGGGTTGACACCTGAGAGCCTCCTTGTTGCTCAAATGTGGCCTCTCTCTAAGCCAAACTCAGCATATGCTTGCATTACCTTCCCCCCAATGTGGGACATGACTCCCAGGGATGAGCCTCCCTGGCAACGAGGGATTAATACCATGTGCCAACTGGCAGCTTTGCACAATGGCAGTATTGTAGCCAATGAGGTTTATCCGAGGCGCGATTATTGCTAATTGAAAACTTTTCCCAAGTGCCAACTAGCAAAACAACTGGAAAAAGACCTTGAATAAAAGGGGGAAATGGTAAAGACAAATGAGTTCAAGTGGCTAAGAGACTTCAAAGAGAGTCGGGAGGTCATCCCAGAGGTAACTCTTACGCACACCTCAGTAGGAGCTCATAGAACATCTAAGTGCCTATCACCCCACTCAGTGGGGTTCCTGAGAGCTCCGGAGACACCCTGGTCCTATATAAGGGGGGATAGCCCCAGAGACTGATGCCTTATCAGTGGGTTCTATTTTGGAATCTGTGCTCCTGAAAGTGACAGAATTAGACTCAAATAAGTCCTCCTTGCACATGGTTCACCAGTCCCTTCTATTCAAACCTATATGTGATGCTGGAGTTTTTAGGTATACTTCCAGAGACTGGAGCCTCCCGCCTACCTATGTGCCAGGTGTGCATGAAATCTAGGTGGAGCTGCAACTCCTACCCTACAGCTCAATGGACTCATCCAAGTCACCTGGTGAGGAGACAACGATGGGCAATGGACATACCAGGGAATGGAGAGGGCCTGCATGTGCAGGCAGGATCATCCCACCCACCATATCCATGGGATATAAGCCCTCTCTCACTTGGAGTTGGAGTGGACATCACCATCCCAGTCGCCTCAGGATTGGGGGAAGAACTATGGACTAGAGTGGACTTGATGGTATTCTCTTGTTCACATATGGTGATTCTAGCAATGCAAGAAATTATAACAATGAGGTGGAGCCAGTGGCCACTTGACACTTTTGGGGTAGGGAGGGGATGAGCAGTTGAAATACAGTGGCTTCTTTGGGAGTTGGAGGTTGTCCTGAGTACTGTTGTGGCAACGGATGTAGGCCATTTTAAATCAGCACACACCACTCAGAACTGAGTGGGAGAGAGTGTGGTCTACAGTTTGAACTGTGGTCTATGGTTGGTGGCAAGGCTCCAGGATGTGTAAGTTCATTGAGGGTCGTGGGCCACACTGTGGGAGATGTTTGTGTGGGATGTGGTGGGAGGTGTGGGAGGTGGGCAACATGGGAATCCCAGTGGGTTCCGTGTAATATTTTGGGTAATCTAAGCACCTCTTAAAATATATGTATATGTATATATATATATATATATATAAATAACATTTTTGTAAGCAAATACACATGTATGCATATATATTTATATATCATTTTGCAAATGTTTGTATGTATTCTGAGAATTTTGAATTTTACCCATAATAAAAAAAATAAAATAAAATAAAGACATAGTCTGATAGAATGGGTTAAAAAATTTGAGCTATCTCTATTTTGTCTACAGAGTCCCACCTCAGACATAAGGACACAACCAGGATAAAATGAAAGCTTGGAAAATGGTATTCCATGCACTCAGTAACCAAAATAAGAACTGGAGTAGTGACATTAATATCAGACAAAATACATTTCAGACAAAAACTGTTATAATGGATGAAGAAGGTCATTATAAATTAGTAAAAGTTGCAATTCCGCAAGAATAAATGACTATACTAAATATTTATGCACCTAACCTGAATGCTCCAAGATACATGAGGCACACACTGGCAAAATTGAATGGAGAAATAGATGTCTTTACAATAATATTTGAAGAACTCAATACACCACTCTCAGTATTGAATAGAAGATCGAGACAGAGGATAAATAAAGAAACAGAAAGCTTGAATAATATAATAAGTGAACTAGATCTAAAAAATATCTATAAAGAATTGCACCCGCAAAATCAGGATAGACTTTCTTTTCAATTGCTTATAGATCCGGCTCCAAGTTAGACTATATGATGGGTCATAGGACAAGTCTCAATAAATTTTAAAAGACTGAAATTATTCAAAGTATTTTCTCTGATCATAATGGAATGAAGCTGGAAATCAATAATGAATGGAAAAAGAGAAAATTCATAAATTTATGAAGATTAAACAGCACACTTTTAAATAATCAGTGGGTCAAAGAAGAAAGTGCAAGATAATTAAGCAAATATCTTGAAACAATTGAAAATGAGTATGCAACATATCAAAACCTATGGAACACTGCAAAGGCAGTGCTGAGAGGGAAATTTATAGCCCTCAATGTTTACATTAAAAAAGAAGAAAGAGCTAAAATTGAAGATCGAACTGCACACCTGGAGGAACTAGGAAAAGAACAGCAAACTAATCCCAAAACGAGATGAAGGAAAGAAATAGTAAATATCAGAGCAGAAATAAATGAAATTAACAACAGAAATTCAATAGAGAGAATCAAGAAAATCAAAAGTTGGTTCTTTGAGAAGATCAATAAAATTGACAAATCCTTAAGCTGTTAAAAGAAAAAGAGAGAAAACACAAATAAATAAAATAAAAAATGAGAGGGGGTACATTACCAATGACCCCACAGAAATAAGAGCGATCATAAAAGAATACTTTGAACAACTCTTTGACAAAAAACTAGACAATGTAAAAGAGATGGACAAATTCCTAGAAACACATAAACCATCTACACTGACCTTAGAAGAAACCAACAAAAGAAGAGATTGATACTGCCATCAAAAACCTCCCAAAAATGGAAAGCCTTGTACCAGATGGCTTCACAGGTGAATTTTTCCAATCATTCAAAGGCAATCTAATACCAATCTTGTTTAAGCTCCTCCAAAAACTTGAACAGGAAGGAATGCTACCAAACCCATTCTATAAAGCCAACATCACCCTAATACCAAAACCAGATAAAGATACTATGAAAAAAAGGAACTAGAGACCAGTATTTCTAATGAATATAGATGCAAAAATCCTCAACAAAACACATGCAAACCGAATCCAAAAGCACATTACAGGAATTATACACCACAATCAAATGGCTTTTTCCCAAGTATGCAAGAGTGGTTCAACACAAGGAAATCCATTATTGTACTAAACCACATTGATACATTGAAGAAGAAAAAATACACAATCCTCTCAATTAAAACAGAAAGGTGTTTGGCAAAATACAGCACCCTCTCTTGATAAAAAACCCTCAAAAAGACAGGAATAGAAAGAAGCTTTCTCAATATTGTAAGTGCATATATGAAAAACCTACAGCTGGCTTAAAAAGCTTTTGTGCTGAGAAGGATGCCCAATGTCACTACTGTTGTTCAATATTGTGCTAGAGGTTCTAGCTAGAACGATTAGGCTAAATAAAGAAATAAAAGGCACCCAATAGGAAAGGAAGAATTAAAACTTTTTGTATTGGGGGCGGATGTGGCTCAAATGGTTGGGCGTCTGTCTGCCATATGGAGGGACCTGGATTTGATCCCTGGGACCTCCCAGTAAAATAAAAAATATATATATAGAAGACGCATGGGCTGCCAGGCTGTGTGTGCCAGTGAGCCGCCAAGCCCCGGGAGCCATGCAGCAAGATGATGACGTAACAGGAGAGAGATGCAGGGGAGAGACAAGACGAGATGCTCCGAAAACCAGGAACCGAGGTGTCGCAGGTGACAGGACACCTCTCTCCTACATCAGAGGTCTCCAGGATCGAATCCTGGTGAAGACCGGAGGAGGAGGATGAGAAGAGATGGCAGGAAACAGACACAGAGAATTGCCCAGCAAATGGACACAAAACGGCAAATGGGGAACGGGGGGGTTAAAATGGATAAATAAAATAAATAAATCTTAAAAAAAAAAAAAAAAAAACTTTTTGTATTCACTGATGATATTAACCTATATCTATAATCTCCTGAAAAGTCCACAACAAAGCTACTAGAACTAATAGACTAGTTCAGCAAAGTGTTGGGATACAAGATTAATATGAAAATATCAATTGTATTTCTATACACTACTGATGTCCAATCTGAGGAGGAAATCAGAAAAAAAAATTCCATTTATAATAGTAAGAAAAACAATTAAATATTTAAGAATGAACTTAACCAAGGACATAAAGAACATGTATTAATAAAACTACAAAACTTCATTAAAAGAAACTGAAGAAGACTTAAATAAATGTAAGGACATTCCATGTTCATGAAATGGAAGACTAAATATCATTAATATTTTAATTCTACCCAAATTGACTTACAGATTCAACACAATCACAATAAAAAAACCCAACAGTCATTTTGGCAGAAGTGGGAAAAGCAATTATCAAATTTATTTACAAAGGTAAGGCTCTCTGACTAGCCAAAAATAACTTTAAAAAGAAGAAAGTTAGAGGACTCTCACTTCTGTTTTTGTTTGGTTTTGTTTGTTTGTTTTACTTCCAGCTCTTTTATTCTTTAAATATCTTAACAGCAAAAACATAGAAGACTTTTCCAAAGTTTAAAAAACCTTTGAAAAGTATACAGTTTCATATTTACATATCACTTGAGTACAGGTTCCAAAGTCATACAAACATTGCTCTGTTAGAAACGCAGAGGAGAGGCATGATGTAAATCACTGCCTCTTGGTGGAAGGGTAACAGACATGCCAACACATCCCACTTACCTTTGTTACTTGTTATCCTAATAGTAGGCTCCTGAGAGGTTGGAAGACTTGACACAACATGAACTTCAACACCTTCCATTTTATTTGATCTTATTATTTTCAAAACTCACTGCATTTTAAATCTCTTTACAATTTCATCAATAGCTAAAATACTACCTTTATTCTGTCCTTATTCTAAATGATCAAAATATTAACCATATGAACTATATGTACACAGTCCTAAAAACATAAGACTGTTTAGGCAAGTTGTATAGGATATATATTTAAACCCAGGAAAATCCCTAGTGCTTCATGAGCAATCTAAATTCTACTTCAAGAGAGGTGGCAACTCTTCAGTTTCCAATCTCTGGACTATTCTTTAAAAATGCATTTAAAAATGACTGACAAAAATTGGTATTTTATAAATTAATCAGGAAACCTAAGATAAAAAGTTCTAAATTATAGTTTTATTTGTATTTAAAAATACATAGGAAATTCCGCATATTGACCATGATCAAGCTTATTTTCAATGCAATCACTTGATTTTGATGACCTGGTTTGTTCTTTTGTTCTGACAAGTACTTTTTCAAACTGAACACCAAATGGGGAAACTTGTGGATTTCCTGCGGTCCCTGTTGCCAGTGATGTATGCTGCTTCCTTGTTAACCCATGGAATTAATAACTAGAATATAGTTGCCAGGAAATAGAAGAAGGGTAGAGAATGGAAAGCTCAGGATTAATCTATGTAGAATTGTTTAAAATGTTGTTTGTAAATCTTTGGAAATGAATAGAAATGCTTAAAGTATATCATGGTGTTCTTAACTAGCAGGGATCTTGTATGGGTATGACAATGGTTGAAAAAGAAAGACAAAGGTCATGTATGTTATTACAAGGAAAGCTAAAAACTGTAACATGGGACTGTATAAGATAGTAAGACATCATGTAAAACACAAATATGGGTGACATTTTATATGTAAGACTGTTTTTACAAAATATAAATACAAATATACTAGAAAGAAAGAAAAAAGAATAGTAGCCACATACAGCAGGTGAGGAATAGAGAGATTGACAGGTCGTGAGTTTTGTTTATTTTCCTTTGTTTATTATTATTCAAGTAATGAAAGTGCTCTGGGAGTGATTGGAGTGATGAATGCACAATCATGTGATTACACCGAATACCAGTGATTGTAGTCTTTGGATGGATTTATGCTTTAATATGTATCAATAAAATTGAAAACAAATAAAAAAAAAAACTAATCAGTAAGTGGAGGTCTAAATTCTGTTCTTTAAATTTTCATATATAGGAAACATAATTGAGGAGTTATAATTATAACATTTTAGAATTCATATATTGATTGATATTGTATCTATATATTTCATTTTCACTACCAAATTACTTTAAAAATTTTGCTAGCATTTGCATTTATAGTAATAATAATAACATTGAATTACTAACATTGCTTATATTCCTTTACATAATAATAGTGTTCATGCAAATATTTAATACAAATAATTTTCCAAGGTAATCGTTTCAATTATGTGTAGTTTCTTCGATCATCATTTTTTAAAGAAAGAAAAATCATTTAGGCAAAAAAAAATATTAAATAGAAAAAAAAAATCAATGAATAAGTAGATATTATTGACCTAAAGTGTAGGTTACTGAACCAAATAAGACTTCCATTTTTTAAGTTATCTTTATCAAAGCTCTACTTTGTTATTGATCCTTAAAGTTTTTCTTAACCTTCATTGTTTCAGACTGCATCTTTTCCTCAGTCTGTATAAATTCTCATGTTTTTCTCTAGTAAATTTACCATACAACATCTCCCTCAAAGTTTATGAGGAATCCTGCCCCAGGCTTCTAGAGAATGTGTGAGAGTTCATCTTATCATAATGGGCTGTATCAATGAGTGGAGACCCACATAGTGAGCAGGAAGCTGTTGGACTCCCATCCTGGGGAGTCCTGCTATGTTCCCAAATAGAGGGGTGCGAGTGTTTCAAGAGCATAGGAAGTGCATAACGAGGGAGGACAGAGCAGTATGTAAAGCCCTAAATGTTGTTGCAAGTACCTATGAAGCTTATTCTTCAACGACTGAAGCCTGTTGGTTGCCATGGGTCCTAAGGGGAGGGGGAGAGAGGAATAGAATAGATGGAATATGGGGCATTTGGCAGTGATGGAAGCATAAGACAATGTCACTATACATACAAGACATCAACTCTTAGAGTGATTAAAGACAGAGTGTCAAAAAGAAACTCATTTATTTATTTTTAAATATTTTTTCATTATTTTTTATTATTACAAATTTTTATTTTTTGTGTTTTATGTTTTATATGTAAAACTATCATTTTATCATATTCTTATTAAATGTATCTAGCTATTTTTTGGCTTCATTTTTGAAGAAATTTTTGATCACAGAAGGGTGACAAATATGACAGGAGAGGACGATTTGTGCAGGGTGTCAGTGATGGAGGATAGATGGGAGGAGGTTCACCTGGGCATACATACAGGGCACATAAATGTGTTCAAATGTTCATGGGCCATTGTCATGGTGGGTGGAGATCCACACAATAACCAAAGGAATGTCAAATTTCCATCCTAGGGAGCTCTGCCACATTCACTAATGGAACAGCAAGAATCTCACAAATAGAGGGGTAATTACTAGTGAAGAAGGATGATCCATTGATGGGTCATTAATATTGATGACTGTACTTATGAACCTTTACTCTTGAAATTGAAACTTAGCCTAGTATTTTAGGTGCCTAAGAGTCACGTCCTGAAAGCATCCTTTTTATTCAAATGTGACCTCTCTCTATGACAAACACAGCATATAAATGCATTATCTTCCTCCAATGTGGGAAATAACACCTAGGTATGAACCTCTCTGGCACTGAGGAATTAATACCATGCACCAACTAGCAATGCAGCTGGAAAAAGACCTTAATGAAAAGGGAGAAATGGTAAAGACAAATGAGTTTATATGGCTAAGAGACTTCAAAATGAGTTGGGAGGTCATACCAGAGGTTACACTTATGCATGTCTCAGTAGGATCTCATTGACCGCCAAAATAAATGCTACCTCAAATACTGGGGTTTGAAGGCTCTAGAGACATCCAGACACTATAGCCAGGGCAGATAGCTCAGGAGTTTGATGCCTTGCCAGGCAAGGAATTTATGCTCCCCTGAATGACTGAGATGGACTCAATTGTAGTTTCCCTAAACGTGTCTCTTCTGACCCTTCTATTTGAACCCATAATTAATACTAGGTTGATAGGTGGTCTGTCCACATGCCAGCTTGGCCCTGAATCTCAACAGAGTTGCAACACCTACTCTCCAGTTCATGGGACTCACCCAGGACGACTAATAAGGAGATGATGATGGACAATGATCATCCCAAGAACCAAGAGAGTCTACAAGTGCAAGCAAGAGAGTCCCATCCATCTGCCCCATGGGATCTAAGCCCTCCTAAATTAGAGGTGAAGTAAGCATTACCATCTCAGAATCCTCAGGATTGGGGAATGAACTATGGACTAAAGTAGACTTACTGCTATTCTACTATAGACTTGTGATTGTAGCAATGGAAGAATTTATATAATTGATGTGCAGGCAGTAGCCACTGGAGGATCTGAAGGCAGGGAGAGGGAAAAACAGGTGTAATACAGGGTCATTTTTGGGACTTGGGAATTGTTCTGAATGACATTACAATGACTGATATGGGCCATTACATATCTTGCCATAACCTACAAAATTGTGTGCGACAGAGTGTAAACTACAATATAAGCTATCATCCATGCTTAATGGCAATGCTCCAAAATGTTTTCATCAATCGTAACAAATGTACTCCACTAATGAAGGATGTTGTTAATGTGGGAAAATGTGGGTGATATAGGGAGTGGGGTATATGGGAATCCCCTATATTCCTATATATTCATATTTTTTTAAAGTTTATTATCATGCTTAAGGAATAGCATTGGGTATAAGAGAAAATTTATGATTCTTACCATGCTACTTATTACTTAAGAGAAATAGGGAACTTATTTTCTTCACAATTTTTAAGATGTGGTAATCAACCTAACTAATGGGATTCTTACTCCCCATCAATTGTTAAACAGAAAAAAATTATGTATTAAATAATCTACATAGAATAATAGTAAGTCTACTTTACTCCATTGTTCATTCCCCAATCTTGAGGAATGTTTCAGTGTCTCAGAAATGCCCCAATTTACACCTATTCTTCCCTTTCTCTCCTCTCAGAACCTCTGGTGACCATTGCCTTTATGTTAATGATACAAGTTCTTCCATTACTAGAGTAATAATAACTCTAGTCCACAGTTGCATTTCCCCCCTTATGTTTGTTCATTTGACTATCTTGAGGATTTGGGGATGGTGATGCCTATTTTGCTTCTGATTAAGAGGGACCTTAGATCCCATGCAGCAGATGGATGGAAGTGCCTTGCTTGCAGGATACTCTCTGCCTTGCTTGCAGGATACTCTCTGCTTCTTTGGATGGGTGTTGTCCATCATCATACTGTTGTTAGTTTTCCTGGGTGAGTCCAATGAACTGGAAAGTAGGTGTTGGCTGAAACTCTTCTGAAATTTAGGGCTCATAAATGAATAAACACCAAATTTTATATGCTGTCACTTCAAAGTATTAAAAATATTTTATTATAAAAAAGCTCACAGAATGTGAAGAAAACTTTCTTCTTAAAAATGAAACATTTTAAAGTATTTTAATCATTATTATCTTACAGGCAAAAGATTAATAAATATAAATTTTAAATTACAAAATGCCTTAAGTGACAAAACATATTATGTTTTAAAAAAATAAGAGTACAATATATAGTGGCACAAGTAGTAATAAACTAATGTACATTTCTTTGAAAACCACATAGATATCTAACAAATACATCATTTGAAAGTGTTCCATGTTTTACAATGCAATTAAAAATATGTATTTGAAAATGGTATATTAGATAATTAAGAAAAAAATATATTTACTGAAATGTAATATGAAAATAAATATATTCACCATTAGATTTAAATCATAGAGATATTCATCTGTTCATGGTAGACATCTTATCCAAACTTATCCTTGCACTATGTTTATTAAAGTAAATGGTGTTGTTTTAAATGTTGAAAAAAATATGCATTGAGTAAATATATCAAAGAATAGATGTAATAATTAGTGATTTATTTGAAGTATATTTGTATATAAAAATACATCTACACACCTGCAACCTGCAAACACTAATAAAAAGATAATTAGTAGAAACGAAGAGGCTATTAAAATACCACAATTCAATAAGCTCAGAGGGATCTGCGCGGATCGGCAGCATGGACCAAACGGTGGAGATTCGTGAGCTTTGAGACTGCCGGTGGAGGTTGGCACAGGCGGCTGAGCCCTGCGGTTACGGAAATAAAAAATAAAACGGCCATTTGGAGCCGCGGGCGGGGCGAAAAAGTTTTATTTTCTGGGGAGTTGGCTGCCTGGCACCCCTTGGACCTTGTGTGAACAGAGCAAACAAGCTAGTCAGGACCCGGTGAACCGGAGGGGGGATTTTGGTCGGGGAACGCAGCTAATTTCCTTAGCCACCCAGGGATAAGACCCGGGCCGCTGCGGAGCCAGGAGGAAGGGACACTTCCCAAAGAAGGGAGGGTTCGGTTGGAAGACAGGGAAGGGTATTTTATATTTTTAGACATCGATCTGGCTGCCTGCACCGCCCCATAGCTTTGGGGAGCAGATAAGCCGAACTGAAGAAGCACCAGGCTGAGAGCAGGCGCGAATCTGCACTCAAACTGATTTACTGAGCAGCCCGGTGACACTGGAGCTCGGCGCCAGAAGGGGCGGAATCCGCCGTCTTTAGCACTCTTCACTGACTAACATCAGAGTTTCAGCTAACCTGGGGAGTCCGGAAAGTGGAACGTGCTTGATTAAATTCCACGGGCCCAGCTAGGGTCCCTTCTGTAAGGGGGTTGGTCTAGAAGAGGAATTATTTTGGGTCCTGCATTTGGCTAAAAAAAAAAAAAAAAAGTGAGGTCACCTCAACAATTGAAAAATAAATTCTTTTTAATTTAGTTTAATAGCTAAAAGCTGCTTCAGGACCTGCATATAGAACCCTGTGGGGAAATTGATTGATAAACACAAGTAGGCAGGAAGGATCCACGTGGACCCTAGGGGAATCATTGACCCCTCTTAGCTCTGTTTGACTGCTTGCCTGTGTGGATCATTGGTTTCTCTCTGTTACTTTCTGGTCTATTGCTATTATTCCCATTTTCCTCCCCCCTTCCTTTTTCCTTCTATTTTTTTTTTTAAATAGGTGCTGCCAGCTAGTCGCTTATTTGCTGGGCTTCTTATTCAGTAATTTCCCACTCGCTGTATATATTGATTCTGTATTACAAACTATCGCTTATCCTTCCTGCATGTTTCTGCCTTCTGTTTTCTGTTGTGGCTCTTAGAGACAACATTTTTTCATAGGCCCACAACTTAAGGGTGTCAATTTCTATCCCATCTATTTTGTTTTCTTCTTCTTCTTTTTTCTTTTTTTTTTTTATTAGTATTAACTTTTTCCTTTCAGACCTTTCTCTACTATTTCTCTACCTCCTCATAATTCTAGCCTTCTAAATCACTATATATATATATTCCTCCATTTGTTTTCCCAGTCCATTATAGGAAC
>JAKSZT010054387.1:3736027-3792688 GCA_026826555.1 Tolypeutes matacus | reverse complement strand
ATGATGTATAATTCTTTTAGTATGCTGTTAGATTCAATTTGTTATTACTTTGTTAAGGATTTTTGCTCTATATTTATAAGGGCTATTGATCTAAAATTATCTTTTCTCGTAGAGTCATTATCTTGCTTTGGCATTAAGGATGATGGTGGCTTCATAGCATTAGTAAGGGTGTGTTCCCTCCCGTTATTTATTTATTTATTTATTTTGAAGATTTTGCATAGGGTTTTTGTTAAATCTTCTTGAAATGTTCGGTGAAATTTACAAGTGAAGCCAACTGTTCCTACGATTTTCTTTGTTGGGAGGTTTTGTTATCTAGTTCAATATTTTTACCTGTTTTTGTTGCATTCAGGTAATCCATTTCTGTTTTAGTCAGTTTAGGAAGTTTTTAATTTCTAGAAATTTATCCATTCCATCTAGGTTATCTAATTTTTTTGGAATATGTTGTTCATGTTATCATCATAAAATACTTAGCAATTCTTTTGAGTCAGTAATATTGTTTCTGTTTCACTACTGATTTTAGTTACTTATGTACTTTCTCTTTTTTTCCTTTGTTAGTCTAGCTAAAGGTTTGTCACCATTACTGATCTTTCCAAAGAAACAAGTTTTGAGTTTGTTGAGTCTTTCTATTATTTCTTTTAACCTTTTGAATCAGAGAAGTTGTGAGTTTACAAAGCAATCATGTACATTATATAGGATTACCATACATTGCCCCACCACCAACACCTTGCATTCTTGTGGAACATTTGTTACAAATGGTAAAAGAACAATGTCAAAATATTATTAACTATAGTCTATATTTTACATTTGGTGAATTTTCCTCACAAACCACCCTATTATTAACACCATGTGTTAATATTGTGTATTAGTTATAGTTCATGAGAGAACATTCCCATATTTGTAATGTTAACCCAGATTATCATCCACTACAGGGTTCACTGTGTTATACAATCTGATACCTTATATAATCCATTTAATGTGTACACTCAGTGGTTCTGTTTCATCACAGATCTGTACTGTCATCACCACAGTCAATCTATTTTGTGTGTGTGTGTGTCTCATTTTTATATTGTTTTATTATTTATTTTATTTTTAAAGAAGTTTTAGATTACATAAATGTTACATCAATAACAGCAGAGTTTCCCATATACCCCACCACTTCGACTACAACACATTCCCCCATTAACATCTTACTTTAGTGTCGTAAATCTGTTACAATTGATGAACACATATTGAAGCATTGCTACTAACCCTGGTCTATAGTTTACATTATAATTTGCAATGCAAATTATACAGGTTTTGACAAAATGTATAATGGCTTGTGTCCATCATTGAAATGTCATGCAGGACAATTTTAATGTCCCCCAAATACCACACTGTACATCTAATTTTCCCTCCCCCTCCCCTTGGAACCTCTGGTGGCCACTGCCTTTATATCAATGATACAAGTTCTTCCATTGCAAGAATCATGTTTACTTTAGTCCATAATTTTATTTCCCCTTATGTTTGTTCATTCCTTATTCTTGGGGATTTTGAGATAGTGATGCTCACTCTGCTTATGATTGTGAGGGAGCTTAGATACCATGGGGAAGATAGATGAAACTGTCTTACTTGCAGTTGTGGACACTCTCTGTTTTTTGAGATGGGCATTGTCCATCAGCATCTTTTTTTAAATAGTTGTCCTTGGTGAGTCCAATGAACTGGAGAGTAGATGTTGCAACTCTGCTGATATTCAGGGCTCAACCAGAATATGAACACACCAAAGATTTAAGTATCTGGGACATACATTTAATGACTATAATGCTAATTATAGGTTCAAATAAAAGGTCCAGAAGAGTCATGTGTAGGGAAATTATAAATGAGTCTAACACTGTTAACATTGAGAAGCATATATTTCAAAGGAATGCCCACTGACAGGGTGCTGAACACCTGAAATGGTGTGTCATGCCTATAGTGTCTCTAAAGTCCTCAGGAGCCCCAGGATTTAAGGCACTGTTTACTGTGGCAGTCAATGAGATCCTGCTATGATATGCATAAGAATAACTTTTGGAATGAACTCCTGACTCACTTTGAAACCTCTTAGCCATAAAAATTCATTTGTATTTAATATTTCCCCCTTTTGGTTAAGGTCTTTTTCCAAATGCATTGCCAGTTGGTGCTTGGTAATTATCTCTTGGTGCCAGGAAGCTCATCCCTGGAAGTCATGTCCCATACAGGAGAGAATGTAGTGTGTTTATATGCTGAGTTTGGTTTAGAATGAGGCCACATTTGAGCAAAAGGGAAGCTTTCAGGAGCTAATTCTTAGACAATATACAATACTAAGCTAAGTTTCAATTTCAGAACAAAGTTCATAAGTATAACCGTTAATATCAAGGGCCTGGAATAATGAACTGTCCTCCCTTGATAGGCATTGCCCATATACTGAGGGGATTATTGCTGCTCTATTAGAGAAAGTAGCAGGACTTCCCAAGATGGAAATTCAATATTCTTTCAGTTACTATGTGAGTCTCCACTCAGAGACAATGCCTCATGTCCACTTGAAAATATTTATATGCCATAGAGGCATGCCCTAGGTGCACCCTCCCTACACATTCTCCAATCATTGACACCCTGCACCAGTGATCCTCCTCTGCCACAGTTTTGACCCTTCTGTTATCCAAAATATTCCCCAAAATATGCGAAAAGTAAATAAATAAAAATAATAATAAAATAAAATCATAATAAATAAGTAAAATACAAAAATATAAATAAAATAAAATAAAATAAAATATTGTTTTCATTGTGCCTTTCATCCATGTAAGATATGTTACCTTTTATGTACAGTGACAATTTCTTCCATATGTTCCCCTAGTATCTTATTTTTTTGCTTTACCTTCAAATAAGCTCTAGGTTATAGAAAACTCACACACACACACAAAAAAAAACATTTAGGAGATTCCCCTATACTGAACCCCTTCCCCTCTCCCACTCTCCCCTATTAATAATATTTCATATGTGTATGTTAGATTTGTTACCATTGATATACAAACATTGAAGCATTGCTATTAAACCATGATCAATAGTTTACATTATGTTTTACATTTTGTACCATATAATTTTATAGGTTTTGACAAAATTGAAAATAGCCTGTATCTGTCATTGTAAAATCATGCAGAACAATTCCAATGCCCTAAAATGCCCTATGTTCCATCTATTCTATTCTTCCCTTCCTCTCCCCTAACTTATGGTAACCACTAAGTTTCAAGTTTTGAAGAATAATGTTCATAGTTACATGCAATACTATTGAAGGATTGACATATTGGTATGTTGTTTTTTTTTTTTTTTTATTAGACATTAGAGATTCTTGTCCCTCAATTGAGAACATACTATGTCTCCCCAGGGTGATAGTTTAATATTTTCTTGTTTATTGTATGGGACTCCACCACTGAGATAACACACTGTGACAAAATGAACACTTTTATATTCCATACAAACATGCTCCAGGTGTGCCATAACCTGTATATCCTCCCTGCATCAGTAACCCCCTGCAATATTTGACAAAAGAACATTCCCACCATTATAGTTTTTACCATAAAACTGCATATCCCCAGAGTTCACCTGTTCCTTCCTCCAGGCTTCCCCCAGTTCTGTGAATAGTCCAACCCAAACACCACACTTTTCCACCACACATTCCAGCATCATCAAATACAATCACATCACTGCACCACTATCACCCTCATCCACTACCCATCATCCCCTTCCACCTTATCATAGATTTTGTCCATTTTGAGGTTCATCTCACCACCCTCTACTGCCTTTCTGTCTCCTGATAAACTATCTTCCAGACTCTTATCTCCAAAAGTACATTCAATTTGCTGAAGTCGTATCAGTGAGGTCTTGTAATATTTGTACTTAAGTGTTAAGTCAGTCTTAGAACATTTCCATTGTTCCAGTAGGAAAAATGCCATACACCCTTATACCTACTTATTGTTGACCCTTAGAATTGATATTGCATCTTTGTCATTGCTACAAAATATTACAATATTACTATTACCTACAGTCAATAAGCTACATTTGTTGAATTCTCCCGTGCATCACTATATTCTTAACACTTTGTAATAGAACATTCTTGTATTTAAACTATTAATCACAATCCTCATTGACCATAAAAATCACTATGTTATACCTTCCCTAGTTTATCCATTAGCTTCCTTTCCATTGACATTTATATCTGTAGATAATCCCATTTCAGCCACAATTACATTTTTAAACAAGCAGTGTTAGTACTCATTATAATGTGCTACTATCAACTCTATTCTATTCTAATAAACCATTACCACACATTTACAGTCAACTTTATTAAAAATTCTACATACGTTAAGCATCAGCTCTTTATTATTTTTGATTCTCTATTTATCTCCACTTTAATCTTTGTTATTTCTTTCTATCTCCTTGCTTTGTGTTTAGTTTGCTCTTCATTTTCTAGATTCTAGGTCTTTGATTTCAATTCTTTCTCTTTTTTAATTTAAGCATTTAGAAATTTCCATCTCAGTCTTACCTGGGTACATGTTCTAACCTTTGTTTTTGATTTGTTTTTATTTTTTTCATTTTCATTCACTTAGATGCTTCCTAATTTTCCCTGTAGTATATCTTCTAACCCATTGGTTCTTTAAGAGTATGCTGTTTAATTTCTACATATTTGTGAATTTCTCCACACATGTAAAATATGCATCTTTCCAAATGATAAAGATTGTCAATAAAATTTTATAAGAAAATTTAAAAATGCAATTAAGCTTTTGAAAATTTAAAGCTATTATAGTTTTAAAAACCTATAGCTAATATAGGTTTTAACATGTGTTTAGATATTTTTTAAAAATCCTTGTATCTTTCATTATTTTTAACTATTTTTACTCTTTTCTAGAATACATTCCTTCATCCTCCATTATCAACATGATTTTTTTCCCTCTTTAACTCCTAAGAATTTGTTTATTGAATGTTCAGTTAATACAGAAAATTTCATTGATTTCACTCCTCATTTACTTGCTAATGCAGTAAAAATTTGAAAAATGTATTTTTCATACCATTTATTCTTTTCATTTTTAATTCTATTCAATGAAATTAATGTGTTTCCACATGAATTTTCCCAGCAGAATTTGAGTCCTTAAAAAGAAGACTTGCACATCTATTAATATCTCCTTGGCACAAACATTATTATTAGCACATAGGCTTTCATAGGTGTTTTTAAAGTATATGAGATATCTATATATAAATTAATTCATCTTGATAGTATGCTATAATTTAAAAAAATCCACTTGAGGCATTTATCAATTTCTATGTTTCAATCTTTTAAAAATTTTATCCTCCACACTTTTTCCCCATTTAAATGCTTTCATATACCACAATTGATATGTTTTAACATTGTAATGAATATCAAATTATTTGCACACATAATGGTTTATGCATTATTAAACACTAATAAATACCCATTACTTTTTAAATCAGATTCTCTAAACTGAATTATAAATTAACTTATGCTTAGTTAGTTAAATTATATTTTAATGGTTTACCACAGGTATGTCGTTGAGCTTTCCGTTTTGATTCTTATGTTATCGATAGATTCATATCTCCTGTTAGAATCATAGTAACAATTAGAGCTCTACAGAAGAAAATATTACTTTTTGGTTACAAGAAAATATACAATAACTGTGGTGAATTTGTACTGTGATTTAAGTACCTAGTACTTGGGAATGTGTCAGGCACATGTCCTATTCTCCATTGGGGCTGAAGGATTGATTGGATTAATATTTTCTTAATATCATTTCACTAAATATAAGCACTATTGTTTACCTTTGAGTGTTTGAAGTTACTTTTTGGTAAGTACAGACCAATCGTGGCAGTCCATTACCATTTATAAAAGAGTACAAGGGTTTCTGTCTTATAATTTCAAAATATAGATGAAGCAAGTCAATTACAACTGCAGTGGCAGCATTTCCCTTTGTAATATCTATGAGTTCAAGCCTTTGGGGAGATGAACAACAGAGATAAAACAACCACGATCCTTGTTCTTTTATCAACATCTCTGTTTGCTAAAGTCAAGAGAGCAAGAAGCAAAGTTCTTCTTTATGGGATAAATTTCTCAGTATTTGAGAGTCAGGTTTAACATTGCTCATCTGGAATAACATTCAATAATAATGTCACCACCAGCAACTTCAGAAGTCTGTTCACTACTTGCATATGACAAATATATTAGTGAGTATAAATTCTCATTTATTCTGGTTTTTGTTAAAATTCCAGATAAAAAAGAATATGGCTGTTAGAAAACCAAATATCTAAATCCTTTAATAACAAAATTTCTAGAGTGATTACATGTCTATTTTAGGATCAGAATAGATGTGTCTCTTAGATGTGTCTCTTCAGTATAAGTTACATAGACACAAAATATTAATTTTGAACAAATATGCTGAAATTTGAGATGAGAGATATTTTATTTTGGGAGTGTGAGTGTAGTGGAATTTTTGTTCATGAATGTGTAAGATTGAAACAGTTATTTACATAATACATAACTACTTTAATGTATAACTGGGTGCTGAGAACACTGTAAGCAAAGACAAAAATTTGAAAATATTAGATAAAGGTTATTTTAGTTATAATTTATTAAAGGGTTGAAGAAAAATAAAGTAATAATTTAAAATTTAAGGCTAATTTGATAAAACACTAATATTAAAAATAGTGAACATTAATTTTATTTTAGGATATAAAATATTTATTATTGATTCATAAGAATCGTTATGCTGTGGTCAATTATAGTTTTCATAAGAATAATAATTTGAGTACACTAAAGAATTCTTATTGTTTAGTGTATATACTGAAGAAATATATGGCATAACACTCTAAAAATCAGCAATAAATCTACAGTATGCTGGTCAATTTAGTAACAATTAAAAGGATATAGTTTAGGAAAGAATGGATTTGAGGTGTTTCCTCCAAAAAAATTATGAGAGCAAATCGATTGCTTTCTACCAAATATCCAGTCACAATAATTAATATGTTTATTTATTTTTCACCGTATTGTGCTATTCAAAGAAAAAATACAGGAAAATTATTTGTTTATCTTTTTGGTGAAAGGGAACTTTATTTACATTTTAATAATTTATGTCTTTAAAAAAAAAAGAAAGTAAATGCAACAAAATGCTAACAGTTATTATTTCTGAATGGTGAGAATGTTGTATTTTTTATCGTTTGTTTTTTTCTGTTGTTTTTTTTTTTCAAGTTCAAGAAAAAGAATAGCAGCCATGTGCAGCAGGTGAGGCATAGAGAGACTGACAGGTGGTGAGTTTTGTTTGTTTGTTTTCCTTTGTTTATTATTATTGGAGTAATGAAAGTGCTCTGGGAGTGATTGGGTTGATGAATGCACAATCACGTGATTACACCAAAAAACAGTGATTGTAGTCTTTGGATGGATTTATGCTTTTTATTGTAAACAAATTTAAAAAAAGCTAATCAGTAAGTGGAGGTCTAAATTCTGTTCTTTAAATTTTCATATATAGGAAACTCATAATTGAGGAGTTATAATTTTAACATTTTAGAATTCACATATTGATTGATATTGTATCTATATATTTCATTTTCACTACCAAATTACTTTAAAATTTTTGCTAGAATTTACATTTATGGTAATAATAATAATGTTGAATTACTAACATTGCTTATATTCCTTTATATAATAATAGTGTTTATGCAAATATTTAATACAAATAATTTTCCAAGGTAATTGTTTCAATTATGTGTAGTTTCTTCGATTATCTTCATTTTTTTAAAGAAGGAAAAATCATTTAGGCAAAAAAAAATTAAATAGAAAAAAAACAAACAGTGAATAAGTAGATATTTTTTACCTAAAGTGTAGGTTACTGGATCAAATAGACTTCCATTTTTTAAATTATCTTTATCAAAGCTATACATTGTTATTGATCCTTAAAGTTCTTCTTAACCTTCATTGTTTCAGACTGCATCTTTTCCTCAGTCTGTATAAATTCTCATGTTTCTCTCTAGTAAATTTACCATACAACTTCTCCCTCAAAGTTTATCAGGAAGCCTGCCCCAGGCTTCTAGGGAATGTGTGAGTGTTCATTTTATCATAATGGGCTGTATCAGTGAGTGAAGACCCACATAGTGAGCGGGAAGCTGTTGGACTCCCATTCTGGGGAGTCCTACTATGTTCCCAAATAGAGTGGTTCAAGTGTCTCAAGAGCATAGGAAGTGCATAATAGGGAAGAACAGAGCAGTATGTCAAGCCCTAAATGTTGTTGCAAGTAACTATGAAGCTTGTTCTTCAAGGATTGAAGCCCGTTGGTTGCCATGGGTCCTAAGAGGAGGGGCAGAAAGGAATAGAATAGATGGAACATAGGGCATTTGGCAGTGATGGAAGGGTAAGACAATGTCACTATAAATACAAGACATCAACTCTTACAGTGATGAAAGACAATGTCAAAAAGAAACATTTATTTTTAAAGATTTTTTCACTATTTTTATTATTCCATATTTTTTTTTGTATTTTATGGCTTATATTTAAAACTATCATTATTATTTCATATTCTTATTAAATGTATCTAGCTATTTTTTTGCTTCATTTTTGAAGAAATTTTTGATCACAGAAGGGTGACAAATATGACATTTGTGCAGGGTGTCAGTGATGCAGGATATATGGGAGGAGTTTCAGCTGGGCATACATACAGGGCACATAAATGTTTTCAAATGTTCATGGGCCATTGTCATGGTGGGTGGAGATCCACACAATAACCAAAGGAATGTCAAATTTCCATCCTAGGGAGCTCTGCCACATTCTCTAATGGAATAGCAAGAATCCCCTGAACAGAGGAGCAAACACTAGTGAAGGAGGATGATCCATTGATGGGTCATTAATATTGATGACAGTACTTATGAACCTTAACTCTTGAAATTGAAATTTAGCCTAGTATTTTAGATGCCTAACAGTCACCTCCTGAGAGCCTCCTTTTTGCTCAAATGTGGCCTATCTCTAAGCCAAACACAGCATATAAATGCGTTATCTTCCCCCAGTGTGGGAAATAACTCCTAAGTATGAGCCTCCCTGGCGCTGAGGGATTAATACCAAGCACCAACTAGCTATGCAACTGGAAAAAGACCTTAACCAAAAGGGAGAAAATGTAAAGACAAATGAGTTTATATGGCTAAGAGACTTCAAAGTGAGTTGGGAGGTCATTCCAGAGGTTACACTTATGCATGACTCAGTAAGATCTCATTGACTGCCAAAATAAATGTTACCGCAAATACTGGGGTTTGAAGGCTCTAAAGACATCCAGATGTTATAGTCAGGGCAGATAGCTCAGGAGTTTGATGCCTTGTCAGGTAAGGAATTTGTGCTTCCTTGTGTGACAGAGATGGACTCAGTTGTAGTTTCCCTAAACATGTCTCTTCTGACCCTTCTATTTGAACCTATAATTAATACTAGGTTGACAAGTGGTCTGTCCATGTGCCAGCTTGGCTCTGAATCTCAACAGAGTTGCAACACCTACTCTCCAGTTCATGGGACTCACCCAGGACAACTAACAAGGAGATGATGATGGACAATGATCATCCCAAGAACCAAGAGAGTCTACAATTGCAAGCAAGAGAGTCCCATCCATCTGCCCCATGGGATTTAAGCCCCACTAAATTAGAGGTGGAGTAAGCATCACCATCCCAGAATCCTCAGGATTGGGGAATGAACTATGGACTAAAGTAGACTTACTGGTATTCTATTATAGACTTGTGATTCTAGCAATGAAAGAATTTATATCATTGATGTGGAGGCAGTAGTCACTGGAGGTTCTGACGGCAGGGAGGGGGAAAAACAGGTGTAATACAGGGGCATTTTTGGGACTTGGGAATTGTTCTGAATGACATTACAATGACTGACATGGGCCATTATGTATCTTGCCATAACGTACAAAACTGTGTGGGAGAGAGTGTAAATTACAATATAAGCTATCATCCATGCTTAGTGGCAACGCTCCAAAATGTTTTCATCAATCGTAACAAATGTACTCCATTAATGAAGGATGTTGTTAATGTGGGAAAATGTGGGAGATGTAGGGAGTGGGGCATATGGGAATCCCCTATATTCCTATATGTATTTCTAAAAGTTTATGATGATGCTTAAATGAATAGCCTTGGATATAAGAGAAAGTTTATGATTCTTAGCATGCTACTTATTACTTACGAGAAATAGGGAATTTATTTTCTTCACAATTTTTAAGATGTAGTAATCAACATAGCTAATGAGATTCTTACTCCCCATCAATTGTTAAACAGAAAAAAATTATGTATTAAATAATCTACATTGAATAATAGTTCATTCCCCAATCTTGAGGAATGTTTCAGTGTCTCAGAAATGCCCCAATTTACACCTATTCTTCCCTCTCTCTCCTCTCAGAACTTCTGGTGACCATTGCCTTTATGTTAATGTTACAAGTTCTTCCATTACTAGAGTAATAACTCTAGCCCATAGTTGCATTCCCCCCCTTATGTTTGTTCATTCGACTATCTTGAGGATTTTGGAATGGTGATTTCTATTCTGCTTCTGATTGAGAGGGACCTTAGATCCCATGCAGCACATGGATGGAAGTGCCTTAAGTGCAGATTTGGATACTCTCTGCTTCTTTGGATGGCTGTTGTCCATCACCATACTTTTGTTAGTTGTCCTGGGTGAGTCCAATGAAGTGGAAAGTAGGTGTTGGCTGAAACTCTTCTGAAATTTAGGGCTCATAAATGAATTAACAACAAATTTTATATGCTGTCACTTCAAAGTATTAAAAAATTTCATTATAAAAAAGCTCACAGAATGTGAAGAAAACTTTTTCCTTAAAAATGAAACATTTTAAAGCATTTTAATCATTATTATCTTAAGGGAAAAAAATGATAAATATCAATTTTAAACTACAAAATGCCTTAAGTGACAAAATATATTATCTTTAAAAAAAAAGTGTGCAATATGTAGTGGCACAAGTAGTAATAAACTAATGTACATTTCTTTGAAAACCACATAGATATCTAACAAATATATCATTTGGAAGTGTTCAATGTTTTACAATGCAATTAAAAATATGTATTTGAAAATAGTATATTAGAAAATTGAGAAAAAAATTATATTTCCTTAAATGTAATATGAAAATAAATATATTAACCTTTAGATTTAAATCATAGAGATATTCATCTGTTCATCATAATCATCTTTTCCAAAGTTAATCCTTGCACTATGTTTATTAAAGTAAATGGTGTTGTTTTAAATGTTGAGAAAAATATGCACTGAGTAAATATACCAAAGAATTGATGTAATAATGAGTGATTTATTTGAAGTTTATTTGTATATAAAAATACATCTACACATCTGCAAACAGTAATAAAACGAGAATTAGTAGAAACAAAGAGGCTATTAAAATACCACAATTCAGTAAGCTCAGAGGAATATGTGAGAATTATGCATGTGTGTGCAATGAATGTAAATGTGTATGTGTATATATACACATACACACACATACACACACATAAATGAAGGAAAATCAGTGTGCAATGAAAAACTAATGAGAGAGGTGTGACATAATCAACATGGTGATTTAAGACATCCTATGAAAAATTATTTCCTCAGAATCAGCTATTAATAATAAAAGGATAAATTCTCTTGTTTGGAAATATGGATATTGGAAAAGTACTCCACAAATGCTAAATCAAAGAGAAAAAAAATACAATAAAAAATCAAGCAGGAAATTTTCTTTTTGGGAGCTATCAATCTTGACCTCTCACTCTCACTCAGTACTGTGAAGTTTGGGAGTCTTAAAGAGACAACATGCCTGGGTTCCCTCCTGCCACAAATACAGGCTATAGAGACACGACAGCAGTGATTTAGACCCCCTGCATATCTAAGGACAGGGACCCAACTCTGCAAAGAGGCAGGACAGAACACAAGTGTCTGATACGTGTTCCATATAAAATTGCCCCTGTATTAGTCAGCCAGAGGGATGCTGATGCAAAATCCCAGAAACTGATTGGTTTGGGGAATAGAAGTTTAATATTACCAGGCCTTAAAGTAGAAGTTACTTCCCCCACCCAAGTCTATTGTCATAGGTTGGAACAAGATGGCTGCCAATGTCTTCAAGGGTTCAGACTTCTTGTATTCCTATCTTCCCAGGCCTAGTATCTCTCTGGGTTGAGCTGTTCTGCTCATTCCACAAGGCCAGCTGTAGACTATTAGGTGAATGGCTCATCTCTCTTTGGGAGTCCTCTGCCATGTCTAATGGAGCCTTATCTCCTTCCTCACATTATCTTCTTCTCTGTGTGTTTACTTCCAGGGCTCCAGGATAAAAACTCTCACATCAAAACTACAAACTCGCTTGAAGTCGCAAGATGGCATCGGTTTAAGTGGGCATTCACCATATCTCTCACAAAAAAACAGCTGAGTGGGGGCAAGATACTGGCAAGAAAGTTGTTCTGGGAACCCAGAAAGCAGGAGCCTTCAGGGTATCGATCTGGAGGGAGTTGGACAAAGAGATAAATTGCTCAAGGGAACATAAGACAGTAGCAAGGAAATAGAATAAGAGGAATAAAGTGTCAAAGAGAAAATTTACACACACAAAATGTCAAATAAATAAAACGCTAGAGTAGAGAGAAAAGCTAATCAAATGAATAAACCCATCAAGATAGAAAGATGACCAGACAGCAAAAAATAATTATAACCATACTAGGAAACAGGAAGATATGGACCAGTCCAATGAACAAACTAAAAACCAGGAGGAGATGCAGAACATTGAACAACTAATTAAAGCCGTCCAAGCAAATATCATAGACCAACTTAATGACATGAAGGAAGAGATTAAGGATATCAAGAAGACACTGGGAAAACATACAGAAGAAATTGTAGACATACATAAAAAGATAAAGGATATGATGGTGATTAATGGCACAAAACAAGAAAACAAAAAGACACTGGAAGCACATAACAGCAGACTTGAACAGGCAAAAGAAAGAATTAGTGATGTGGAAGACAGTACATCTGAAATCAAACAAAGAGTACAACAAATATATAAAAAGATAGAAAAAATCCAGCAGGGACTTAGGGAATTGAACGACAACACAAAATGCACAAACATATGTATTATAGGCATCCCAAAAGTAGAAGAGAAAGGAAAGAAGACTGAAGGAGTGTTGGAAGAAATAATGGCTGAAAACTTCCCAACCCTATTGAGGGAGATGGATGTACATGTCAAGGAAGCACAGCACACCCAAAAGAGTATAAATCCCAATAGGCCTATTCCTAGACAAAACTTGTTAAATAGTCCAACACACAAGACAAAGAGAAAATACTGAAAGCAGGAAGATAAAAGAGAACCATCACATACAAGGGAAACTCAATAAGATTAAGTGCTGCTTTCTCATCTGAAACAATGGAGGCAAGAAGGCTTTGGTATGACATAGTTAAGGTATTAAAAGAAGGAAACTTCCAGCCAAGAATTCTCTATCCATCAAAGCTGGCATTCAAAAATGATGGAGAGTTCAAAATATTCACAGATAAACAAAATTTAAGAAAGTATGTCAGTAAGAATCCTGCCTTTCAAGAAATACTTATGGAAGTTCTACAGGTTGAAAGGAAAACACAGGAGAGAGAGAGTTGGAAGAGAATGTAAGAAGAACTAAAGAGGCAAAAAGAGAAATAAAAACAACATATGACATACATGAACCCAAAGAAAATATGGCTAATGTAAGTAATTTCTTGAGAGTAATAACACTGAATGTTAATGGATTAAATTCACCAGTCAAGAGACACAGATTAGTAGAATGGATGAGGAAATATGATCCATCTATATATACTGTCTACAAGATACGCACCTTAGATCCAGGGATTTGAGGAGACTGAAAGTGAATGACTGGAAAACAATCTTAAAAGCAAACAATAAGCAAAAAGGCGGGGAGGGAGGGGGGGAGTACCTATACTAGTATCTGACAAAAGAAATGTTGAATTCAAAATTACTGTAAGAGACAAAGACAGATACTATATATTAGTAAAAGGAGTAATCTTTCAAGAAGAAAGAACAATCATAAACATTTATGCACCTAACCAGGGCAGCACAAAATACATGAGGCAACACTGTGAAATAGATGCCTCTACAATTAGAGTGGGGAACTTTACTACATCATTATCCCCATTAGACAGAACATCTTGACAGAGAATCAATAAAGAAATAAAGACTTCGAATAATATATTAGAGGATCTGGATCTAATAGACATATACAGAACACTATACCCAAATACAGTGGGATATGCAGTGTTCTCGAGTGCACATGGATCATTCTCCAAGATAGACCACATGCTAAGCCACTAAAAAATTCTCAATGAATTCTGAAAGATTGAAATTATACAAAGTAGTTTCTCTGACCACAATGGAATGAAGCTGGAAATCATTAAAGGCCAGAGAACCAGATTAGACACAAAGATATGGAAGTTAAACAACAGACTCTTAGACAAAGAATGGGTCAAGGATGATATTTCAAAAGAAATCATTAACTACCTTGAAATGAATGAAAATGACAACACAATATATCAAAACTTATGGGATGCAGAAAAAACAGTACTGAGAGGGAAATTCATGGCCATAAATGCAATTATCAAGAAAGAAGAAAGAGCTAAAATTGAAGACCTACCTGCACACCTGGAGGAATTAGAAAAAGAACAACAAACTAAGTCCAGAGGAAGTAGAAAGTAGGAAATTGCAAAGATCAGAACAGAAGAACTAAATGAAATATAAAATCAGAAGCACAAGATAAATTTTTTTTTTAAAAAAAGCAAAAGCTGGTTCTTCGAGAAGATCAATAAAATTGACAAAACCTTTGCCAGACTAACAAAGGAAAAAAGAGAGAAGATGAAAATACACTAGATAAGAAATGAGGAATGGAATATCACCAATGACCCCACAGAAATAAAAAGTATAAAAAGGGGATACTTTGAAAAATTATAAGCCAACAAGAAGGATAATTTAGAAGAAATGGAAAAATTCCTAGAAATACACAAGCAGCTTACACTGATGAAAGAATAAACTGATGAACTCAACAGACCAATCACAAGTAAAGAGACAGAATCAGTCATCAAAAACCTCCCAACTAAGAAGAGCCCAGGACCAGAGGGCTCAAAAGTGAATTCTACTAAACATTCCAGAAAGTACTAACATTAATCCTGCTTAAACTCTTCCAAAAATTTGAAGTAAAAGGAACACTGCTTAACTCATTCTATAATGCCAACATTACGCTAACACTAAAGACAAAGATGTCACAAGAAAGGAAAATTAGAGACCAATTTCTCTAATGAATCTAGATGTTAAATCCTCAACAAAATACTTGCTAATAATATTCAACAACACATCAAATGCATTATACACCATGACCAGATGGGTTTCATCCCAGGTATGCAAGGATTTTCAACATAAGAAAACCAATGTAATACACCACATAAATAGATTGAAAGAAAAAAAATCACATGATCATCTCTATACACGCAGAAAAAGCATTTAACACAATACAGCACACTTTCCTGAATATAAACACTGCAGAAGATAGGAATAGAAGGAAAATTTCTGAACATGATAAAGGGTATATATGAAAATCCCACAGGTAACATAATCTTCAATGGTGAAATCCTAAAATCCCTGTAAGATTGAGAACAAAACGAGGATCCCCACTATCATCACTCCTATTTAACATTGTATTAGAAGTACTTGTTCGAGTACTGAGGAAAGAAAAACATATAAAAGTCATCCAAATTGGAAAAAAAAAAAAAGTAAACATTTCACTACTTGCAGATGACATGATCCTATACACAGAAAGCCCTGAAAAATCTACAACAAAGCTTCTAGAATTTAAAAATGAGTTCAGTAAAGTTGCAGGTTATAAGATCAAAGTGCAAAAATAAGTAGCATTTCTGTAAATCAATAATGAGCAATATGAGAAGAAAATCAAGGAAAAAAAATACCACTTACAATAGTAACTAAAAGAATCAAATACATAGGAATAAATTTAACTAAAGATGTAAATGACTTATACACAGACATCTACACAATGTTGTTAAAGGAAATCAAAGAAGTCTTAAATAAACGGAGAGGGATTCGCTGTTCATGGATAGGAAGACTAAACACCATTAAGATATCTATCCTATTCAAACTAATCTACAGATTGAATGCAGTACCAATAAAAATCAACACAGCATTTTTTACTGAATTGGAAAAACTATTTAATTTATTTGAAAGGACAAGAGACCCCAAAGAGCCAAAGACTTATTGGTAAATAAAAATGAAATCAAAGGAATCATACTACTTGATTTTAAAACATGCTTACAAAGCTACAGTGGTCAAAACTTCATGGTATTGGCACAAGGACGGACATACTGACCAATGGAACTGAACTGAGAGATATAATACAGATCATCACATATATACTCATCTGATATTCAACAAGGCTACCAAGCCCACTCAATTGGGAGAGAAAGGACTCTTCAAAAAATGGTGCTTGGAAAACTGGATATCTCATTCAAAAGAATGAGAGAGGAACACCATCTCACACCTTATACAAAAATCAACTCAAGATAGATCAAAGATCTAAATATAAGAGTCAAGACCATAAAGACTTTGGAAGATATTGTAGGGAAGCATCTACAGGACTTTGTAACAGGAAATGGTTTCATGAACTTCACATCGAAAGAACGAGCTGTGAAAGAAAAAATAGATATGTGGAATCTCCTCAAAATTAAAAACTTTTGCACATCAAAGGAAATTATCAAGTAAGTAAAAAGGCAGCCTAACTAATGGGAGAAAATGCTTGGCAACCATATGTCTAATAGGAGCCTAATACCCAGCATTTATAAAGAAATCCTACACCATGAAAATAAAAAGACACACACCCCATTAAAAGATGAGCAATGCACGTGACCCAGCAATACCTCTGCACACCGATATTAATAGCAACATTATTCATGTTTGCCAAAACTTGCAAACAACCCAGGTGTCCATCAACAGACGAATGGATAAATAAACTGTGGTCTATTCACATGATGGAATATTATGCAACTGTAAGAAGAAATGATGTTGTAAAACATATGACAACACAGATGAACCTGGAGGACATTATGTTGAGGGAAGCAAGCCTGACACAAAAGGAAAAATACTGTATGAATTCATTACTATGAACCAAATATATTGTGTAACATATTGTTTGATTCAAAAAAATTATATGTATCCAGTACATTTAACTGAGAAATGTATGTATTCATTCATCTGTGTTCCTTCTTACTTTTTACTTTTTTATATTTTCAATTATTAAATGTACAAAATAAAGTTAAAAAGTAAATAAATTAATTAATTAATTAATTTTAAAAAGTTGAGCAAAGGACTTGAAAAAACACTTCTCCAAGGAAGAAATGCAAATGGCTTAAAAGCATATGAAAAGATACTTAACATCACTAGTTATTAGGGAAACACAAATCAAAACTACAATGAGATACCATCTTTCACCCATTAGACTGGCAGCTATTAAAAAAGAGAGGACTATAAGTATTGGAGAGGATGTGGAGGAATGGGAACCCTCATCCACTTCTGGAAAGAATGTAAAATAATCCAACCATTGTGGAGGACAGTTTGATGTTTCCTCAAAAAACTAACTATAGAATGCCTTATGATCCAGCAATTCCACTTCTGAGTAAATACCCAGAAGAATTGAAAGCAAGGACATGAACAGATATATGCACACCAATGTTCATAGCAGCATTATTCACTATTGCCTAAAGTTGGAATCAACTCAAATGCTCAACAACAGATGAATGGTTAAACAAAATTGAGTACATACATACAATGGAATATTGCTCAGCTGTAAGAAGGTATACAGTGTTAACAAATGGGATAACATGGATGAATGCTGAGAACCTTATATGGAGTGAAGTAAGCCAGGCATTGAAGGACAAATATTACATAACTCACTGATATGAATTAAGCAAATAGAATAGACTCAAAGAGGTTTTATCTGGAAGATAGTTTACTGGAAATAGAAAGGGAGAAGCAGGTTGTGAGCCAACTCCCATACAGACAAAATCTATGATAAGGTGAAAGTGTGTAGTTGGGCAGTGAATGGATATGAAAGAAGTGTAGGGATACTTACTATTGGGTTCAGCGGTGCAGGTTTGACAGGGGGATAGAGTGTGGAGTGTGGGTTGGATGGTCCATGGAACCTGGGGAAATGTTGGGGGAGGAACCAGGAGAACACTGGGGATTGGCAGGTATTTGGTTGAAAGAACAAGGTTGGGAATGTTCTTATGGCAATATGACAAGGAAGGGTTACTGGTTAAAGTGTTGGTTGGGGGGAGGGAGCATTTGGGACAGGACACACCTGGCACAGGCTTCAAGGGACTGTGTGAGTGATCATTTGGTTATAATGTGTTATATCAGTGGGTAGAGACACATGTAATGAACGGGAAGGAGTTGGAATACTATCCTGGGTAGGACTGATATGCTCTCAAATAGAAGGGTGGGAGTCTCTCTAGAGCATGGGGGGTTCCTAATGGGGGAGGACAAACCAGTGTGTCAAGACCTCAGTGTTCCTTCAAGTAACTATGAATCATGTCATCCAAGGATTGAAGCCGGGTATTCACCAGGGGCTCTGAGGTGGAGGGTAGGGAGGATTTCAATAGATGGAACAGGGGGATTTAGTGGGCAATGGAAGTGTTCTACATGAACTTGCAAAGATGGACACAGGCCATGTTAAATATCATCAAACTTTATAAAAGTGTACAGTCTAAATTGTAAATCATAATGTAAACCATTGACCATGGTTAATAGCTATGGTTTGCTATTTGTATATCAGTCATAACAAATGTGCCATCCACATATAAAAAGGTATTAATATGGGAAGGTGTAAAAGGCTATTGGTGTTGGGTATATGGGAGTCCCCTATATTCTGTATGTGACTTTACTGTGACCTAAAACTTCTTTGAAAACAAAATGAAAAAAAAGTAAGACTTTGGGGAATAAATGGAAGAAAATGTCACTGTACAAACAGGACAACAGATATTACTGTGATAAAAAGCAAAATGCCAAAAATTTTTTTTAAAATACTTTCATTATTTTTTAATATCCCAATTTTAAAATTTTATTTCATTTTTAGTTTTTTTTTAAACTTTTTATGTATTTTATTTCTTATATATAAACTTATCATTATTATATTACTTTCCTATTAATTGTATTTGGCTATTTTATTGGCTCCATTTTTTAAGAAGCTTTGGATCACAGAAGGGTTACAACTAGTCCAGGGGAGGATCATTGGTGGGGTGTCAGTGATGGGGGATACATGGGAGGAAGGTAACCTGGACATACTTAAAAGGTATATAAATGTGTTCAGATGTTCATAGGGCATTGTCACAGTGGATGGAGATCCACATAATAACTGAAAGAATGCTGAATTCCCATCCAGCAGAGTTCTACCACATTCTCTAATGGAACAGCAACAATCCCCCAAGTACAGGGGCAATGACTAGTGATGGAGGATGGTCCATTGATGGGCCCTTGATATTGATGACTATGCTAATGAGTCTTTGCTCCTGAAATTGAAATTTAGCCTAGTGTTGTACGGTGCCTAAGTGTTATCACCTTAGGGCCTTCTTGTTCCTCAAATCTGGCCTCTCTCTAAGCCAATCTCAACATATATATTCTTTCCTTTCTCCCAGTGTGGGATATGACTCCTGGGGATTAGCTTCCCTGGCACTGAGGGATTACTACCAAGCACCAACTGGCATTGCAAGTGGGAAAAAACATTGAATAAAGTAGGGAAAAGATCAAGGCAGATGAGTTTATATGGCTAAGAGACTTCAAAGTGAGTTGGGAGGTCATCCCAGAGGTAATGGTTTTGCACATCTCAGCAAGATCTTATAGACTTCCAAAGTAGATACTACCCATATTTGGGGCTCTTGAGGGCTCTGGAAACATGCAGGTCCTATGGTAATGACAGATAGCTCTGGAGTTTGGTGCCTTGCCAATGGGCCCTACTTTAGAGTTTGTGCTCCTGAGAGTGACAGAGTTGGACTCAGTTATGACTTCCCTAAGCATGGCTCATCTGTCCCTTCTATTTGAACCTATAGTTGGTCCTGGAATTGGTAGGTCTACGGCAAAAAGTCCAAGAAACTTAAATCTTTGGGCTGTCCATATGCCAGCTGGGCCCTGAGCCTCAACAGAGTTGCTACACTAACTCTCCTGTTCATTGGACTCACCCAGGACAACTAACAAGGTGAGGATGGACATCCACCATACCAAGGAAATGAAAGACCTACAACTGCAAGCAAGAGAGTCTCATCCATCAGCTCTATGGGGTCAAAGCCCTCTCTCAATTAGAGGTGGAGTGGACATCACCATCCCAGGATCCTCAAAATTGGGGGATGAACTATGGATTAGAGTGGACTTACTGGTATTCTACTATAGACTTATGGTTCTAGCAATGGAAGAAATTACAAAATTGATGTCGAGGCACTGGCCACTGGAGGCTCTAAGGGAAGGGAGAGGGAGAAACAGATTTAATACAAGGGCATTTTCTGGACTTGGGAATCATCCTTAATGACAGTGCAATGACAGATACAGGTCATTATATATCTTCCCACAGCCTACAGAATTGTGTGGGAGTGAACATAAAGTACAATGTGAACTATAATCCATGATCAGTGGCAATGCCCCAAAATGCATTTATCAATTTCAATGACATTACCACACAAATGACGGATGTTGCTTATGTGGGAAAATGTTGGAGTTATGGGGAGCAGGGCATATGGGAATCCTATATTTTTATGTAACATTTATGTAATCTAAACATCTTTAAAAAATATTAAAAAAAAAAAAAAAAAAAAAAAAAAAACAACAACACCAAACACCCTTCTCTGCAATGTGGTTTCTCTGTGAGTCCCCCCCCAGTAAGGGGGTGGGGTCTCAATGGCCTACTGTATCTGTATTTGTCATTGCAATTCATTCAGGACAATTCCCAAGCCCCCAAAATGCCCTGATATTACACCTGTTTTTCCCTCTCACTGCCCAAATAACCTCCAGTGGTCACTGCCTCCATATCAATGATATAATTTTTTCCATTGCTAGTATCACAATGAGTCTATAGTAGAATATCAGTATGTCTACTTTAGTACATAGTTCATTTCCCAACCCTGAGATTTCTGGGATGGTGATATCCACTCCTGTATCATACCACAGCCTTCTTACTTCCATGGCTTCTGATGAGAAATCAACATTTAGTCTTCTGGGGCAACCCTTTTATGTGATGAATTAATTTTCTGTTGCTCCTTAGAGAATTCTCTCTTTATCTTTTGTATTTGACATTCTGAATAGTATGTTTCACAGACTATGTCTATTAAGAATGAATAAGTTTAGGTTATGATGCACTTGGATGTGGATATCTTTTTCTTTCTAAAGATTTGGAACATCTTTGACCATTATTGACCCACGTATTCTTTCTGACCCTTTTCCATTCTCTCCTCCTTCTCTGACACCCATGATCACTTTGGTGCTGTCATTCCATTCCCTAAGACCCTGATCAGATTTTTCCATTCTTTTCTCTAACTGTTTTATTTATTTGAGGTTTGAAGCCCTGTTTTTACCTCACGTGTTCTTTTTTCTGCTTCTTCAGATTTTGTATGAAGCCTCTAGTGTATATTTAATTTTATCTATCGTGCCATTCATTCCCATAAGCTATATTATATCTCTTTTCATGCTTACAAATTCTTCTTCATGCTCAGCTAGTGTCTTTTTAATATCTTTTATCTCTTTACTCATCTCCTTGAAATGATTATGGAGATTTGTTTGAATTTTTTGATTTGGTATTTCAAATCCTCTGTCTTCTGGGGGTTTAAAATACATTCCTCAGACTGGGCCATATCTTCCTATTTCTTATAATTGCTTGTAATTTTTTGCTTGTGTCTAAGCATTTGATTTTCTTGATATGATTATTATGTGGGCCAGTTTCTCTCTCTTGCCTAGGTATTCTTGTTATTTGGCTTTGTGGTAATCTCTGCTTTAGCAATTGATTCAACTTTTTTTAGACATTTTGAATAGCTTGTATTTAACTGATCAGAATTTTCAGCTTTCAATCATTTGATCTTGCCCTGGATATTTTACAAATTTTAAGATTACACTAATTGTGGAATGGTTTAATCTTCTGGACAGAGCTTCCTTTTCCTGTTTCCTCATTCAAGAATGTTGATCTGTTCTGTTTGCTTTTTATTTCCCTCTACATATATTTTTTACATTTCTTTCATTATCTATAGCTTCTTTTACCTGGAACACTAATATTGGTAGAAGAGTTGCCCCAGATATGACACTCCCAAGTCATTTTTCCCAATAGAAACAGGTTCAAGGATCCATGAAGGGGATATAGATCATTCCCAATGTGCCCTAGGAAGGATACCTCATAAGCCACTGTATGCTCTTGGTGGGCTCTACAAATCTGTGTTTTCCTGAAGTGCCCAGCAGATGATGCTCTTCAGTTAGCTGTTCCCCATATTCCTAATGTGATACTGTTCCTTTAATACACAGCTGACTCTTTCCCTTTTGGAAATTTTGTTGAATCAGATGCTTCCATGTATTCTGGGTCAGGGTGGAACTTTTTCACTGATCTCAGCCCCTGCCGTCTGAAATCTCTAATCAACCACTACAACCTGTACTGGGCACATCCCACTCCTTTCCTTGGGGAAGAGCTGCCCTTCAGCAAGCTGTTTCCCACTACTCTAAGAAGGCACTGTGTCTCTAAATCAGCCCTAAAACTTCCCCAGCCAGGGGCAGGGTTGAAACAATGGCTGCTGCCTGTTTTCTGACCTGAGTTATTGAAATTATCCCCATTGCCTCAAGAAACAGATCAAACTATGTCTCACTTCCTCCTGTGCCAGGGCAGGGTAAGAGCAGTGGTTACTGGAGGTCTCCAACCTGGATGAGTTGAAACGGATCTCCATCACCCTGATAAGTAACTGTTTCTAAATCAGTCCCACTTCTTCCTTGCTGAGGGCAGGTTTGAGACAGTTGTGTCCAGAGTCCTTCTGACCTGGGTGGTATGAAACTGTACATGTCCTTAGAGCTGGAATCTAGTGGTTGAATTCATTAATCAAAAGGACATTATGTTTGCTTGACAATTGGTAGGCAACTTTTAATAAATTCTCTTTATTGCTCTGTTAACATTTATTTTATATTGACTCTTACTATTTCAGATTGTTCACATAATTTTTTAACTTGTTATACTAAGACTGCCTGATCTACTATTCAAAAACTTCTAGTAAAATGGTAAGGCTACTCTGTCACTTTGAATTTTAGCTGATCTGTACAAATATTCATACACACACATATATGTATGTATGTATATATATGTATATATGCATCTAACCTAAAATAGACTATTCTGTCTTAAGAGGTTTAGTTTGGCAAAAGCTATTGTTAGTCCTAAGAAAATGAACATTATGTTGAGTGAAGAAAGCAAGACACAAAATGACAAGTACTGTATGATTGTGCTACTTTGAACTAAATGTATTGTGTGAAATATAAATATATTATGTGAAATATAAGTATGGGTAAAATTGCATACATAAGAGTGTTAGAGGTTCCTTTTTACAAGGTTTGCAATGATTTACAAACAGATCATAAGACCGTGACTTAATTCCCCAATGACATAAATTGAAGAAAGGCATCCTCCAGCCATAGCCTACATGACTGACTGAGCAAGCCATAGCCTATGTGCTTGGAGGCAGCCCATCCCCTCCCAAGAATGAACATAGGAGCCATATAGCAGTAGGGAAGATAAGGGCCTTCACCCCTTCAGGGCCCAGATAACACCACCCCTCCCACATTTCAAGAATACCCTACCTCCTAGCCCACTACCACCTAGCCATTTGGCCCCAGGCTGTACTCAGTTTCTTCACCTATTGATGTACTTTATAAAGTAATATCCACCACCTTCCAGGGGTGGGTTGAAATCTAATCTTCAGACTCCCTTTGCTGGAAGAGCTTCTCAATAAATTTCCTGCCTGCAATCATTAGTTTCCACGTCCCAGTGAGCACCACTTTTCTCCAAAATTTGGTGCCAAAACCTGGGCTGGGGTCATGCTTAGACTGATCAATTGGTGAGGGAGCTCCAACCAGTCACTGCTGAATACCCATCCAACATCAGACACCAAATCATAGCTTGGCGAGTCAAGGATTTCTCAGCTGAAAGATCCTGCTCTCTCTTCTCTTTTTCTATGGTCCAAGAAAACCTGCTGAAAATCCTAACCTTAAGTCAGTGATCCTCACAGTCCTCAACAGCCACAGTGGGAGGGAGGCCTACATCCTTGTGGGAAAAGACCCCTTGGCTCCAGAGATGTCCAGTCCCAAGGGAAGTCTCCCATTTCCTTGGGTGATTTCCAACTGATTCAGGGATGCCTGTCTCACTCAGAACTCCCCTTTTCTTTTTTAGAGACCCTTAGTCTCACCCATGTCACATAAAATGGGGAATTAAAATTTGGACCCCAAAAAAACCATGCCTCTGAGTTTTCTCCTTCATAACCTTAAAACTCTAAATCTGGAAGGAGACATTAGATCTAAAAAGCTCATTTTTTGTTCAACCTCTGTGTGTGTGCAATACAAATTAAACAATGAAAGTCAATGTCCAAAAAATGGCACTTTTGATTTCCAAGCTCTTTTGGACTTAGAGAACTTTATCCAGTGCAGTGGAAAATGGTTCAAGGTTCCTTATGTTAAGGCTTTCTTTTATCTATGTAACCATCTGTCTCTGTCAATCCTGTTCTTCTTACCAAATTCTTATTTTACATGAAAAACCTTCTCAAAGTCTTTCTTCTTTCTCCCTTCCACCCCCAAAAATCCCCCCAAAACCTCAACTTTGATCCAGCTGATACTGATAAGATTCCTCCTGCTCCTCTTCCATATATACCTCTGATGTCACCTCCACTCCCATCCTCTTTGAACTCTAACTCCCCTTCTTCCCCTTCTTGTCATTACTACCTTCTAATTCAACTTTTTCTCCTTCTCATACAAGCACCAGGACTGACACTCACTTCCCCTCCCTGCCCCCCCTTCCACACACAGAAAACCCTTCTTCTGACTCTGATCCCTCTAATCACGCCCCTCTCCACCACTGTATGCTTCATCAGAACCCCTTGAATTTATTCAATCCTCCTCCCATTCCCACCACACCTCCCCATGAACCTGCTCCCTTCTACCCACCCACCACCCACTCTCAACCCCAACTCCCCACTAACCAAACTCTTTCAGCAGCTCCTGTCCTCCCACTTCAGGAAGTGGCTGAGGTAGAAAGCATTATGTGCATTCCCATTCACTTTTCCCTCTCTGATTTCTCCCAAATCAGGCACCATTTTGGTCCTTCTCATTTTATAAAAAATTTCAATACCCAGCTGTCCTTAATAAACTTACTTAACAAACCTACAATTTCTCGATTTGTAAGTAAGATTTAGATGATTCTAAGTCTGTTTAAGTGTATTCCTAAAAAGCAATAATCCAAAATATATGTTTTAAATTCCTATCTATCTAAACTTCTAAATTAAAACTTAACTGCATATTCTTAACTGGTTAATGATTACTAGTAAAACTATTTTGACACTCAAGCTTGCATACTACAAGCAATATTGAATCTAAAAAATATCTTAAAAGCAGGAAAATCAAAGATACAAGATAATGAAAACCCTAAAAATAGCCATACCAAAGGAGTAAGAATTATGAGTCAAGTTAATGAGTTTTATGTTTCTGTTGTTGTGTCATAACTCTTGTTGTGTTTTTTTTTTTTTTTTTGCTTGGTCAGTATATATTTTGTTACATCTGGATGGTAATATTACATTGATAAATGAAAATTCTTAAAAGAACTCTATTCAAGTGGACAAAAATTAAATAAGCATTTAAATTAACAAAAATAGGTATGGGTGCTAATAAGACAAAGTAGCATTAAAAGTGTTTAAATCTCTAAAATGTCGAAAATCGTGTTTTGAGTAATAAAATTACTACAAACTTCTTTTTGAAAAAAAAAATTGCCTAAATTGAAGTGAATAATTTATTTTCCTCACAAAATGAAATGAAGTATGTAAGACTTGAATGGATATGGAAATAAGTATAAAGTTTGTTGAAGTGCTGACTAAAATTTGACAAGTTTGTTCAAGGATGTGTGGTTTTCATAAAATCAGAGTAGAAGTATGCAGGAGAAAACTTGAATGCATATGACAATTTGTAGAAGGTATTCTGATAGCATTAAGTAAGGCAATGTGTTCTGTGAAGGCGGAATTTGTCTTGAAATGAAGTAACTATACTCTATGTGGTTATGAATAGTTATAAGAAGTTTGTAGTAGCATTGCTTAAACTAAAATATCCAAATGGCTAATTACAGGAAGTCATTATCAAACAGAAACTGAATTAATGCATGACAGGAAAACCTGTCAGAGGTTACCTCAATCTGCATATTAAAGTGGTGATAGAGAAAAGATTATTTTGATTCATTGGAAATCTTAGGATTTCATAAATTAATGGGGAAAGCAGATTTTCCTGCACTGCTAAAATAAAAATACCTGTTAATAAATGTGATCATAGTAACTGTATGTTGTAAGAAATTTGATTTGAGACAGTTCCCAAAATTGTTTTAGAAACTCATTTATGTAAGGTGTATAGAATGCTTCTTTTATTATTAAAGAAAAATACAGTCCTAAAATAAAATGACTGGTTATTAATAAAATTTAAAATATGAAACAAAACCTGAATGCATACAGAAAGTGCAGAAAGTTCATGAGAAAGAAATTTTGTACTTAAATTTGAATAAAATTTATTATGCCTATTTATAAAGTTTTAAAAGCTATAACATCAAAGAGTATAACAATGCAAAGTTAAAATTTTGTTCTTTCTCTGTTAAAATAACAAAATTCCCCAAATCAGTGGTCTGTTTCAGCAAAAGTTTGCAAAAAGCTTTTCCCCTGACTAATCAATAAACAAAAGAAAAAATCTCTTTTATCAAAATAGCTTCTTGTACTTTACATTATCATTTCCTTGGCTGTTTAAAAAATAGAAATCTTATCACCTTTAAAAGAACATAATGTTCAAAGCTGTCTTCTCAGAGTCAAATCCTGAAAAAATATCTTTCACTTTGAGAAAAAAGTGAATTAATAACATAGAGTTCATTTGATATATTAGAAGTTAAATGGAAAGTGTTTAAAAGTGTTATAAAATTAAAAGGAATTCTTTAACCCTCTGTTAATTCAAGTTGTATGAGTACAATGTTCATATGAATAGTTAAAGATTGTATACAATTCTTGAAAATTTAGCACCACCGCTATCTGCAGCAGTCCCAAATATTGCAAGTTTGTTTCAAAAATTAATATCCAGTTATGTCACTATCATTTTGTTTTAAAACTTGCTAAGGCTTTCTTTAGTATCTTCTTAGGCAAGGCAAGCCAGACAGAATTCACCTTCATGTGAGAATGCTAACAGTGGATTTTACAGTACTTCTCCCAGGCTGTGTGCATAGCCCAACCATCTGTCCTGGCCTAATGGCAAAGTTTCTGGCTGTGTGGAAAAAAACCTGTGGCTGTAACCCTATTGATGATATGTTAACCAGTAACACCCCCCCTTTTTTTTTCAGAAATAAAAGAAGCATTATCTTATCTTAAGAGCTTGGGATGGGCAAACAATTGGGACAAGCTAAAGTCCTGGATGTCTATCAAATTCTTAAATGTTGTTTAGTTGATTAAAACAAAGAACTGTACCCTCTGCTGTAAATGATAAAGTACAATGATTTCTCATATTAATAGAGTTTATAATATTGTTTGAGTACTGAAAACATTTCATCCCTCATTTACCTCATATATTAAAACATTGTATGTTTAATCAGAAAAGATTGTGCATGGAAACAAGAAATGCCATCCCCAGGAGGTTGCTTTTTAGAAAAAAGAGAGTAAAGAGGGCAATAACACAAGTAAAGCAGTAAAGGGGGTGGTGAACCTTAACTTATCCTGTAAATTGAATGTAGCCAGTTCCAATATTGGCTTTGGGTGGGGTGTGTGGCAGAGGCAACATTCTAAAAAAATACCTTTTGGGCTTTAGTCACATTTGTGAGAAGAGGTCAAAGTACAATGTAGCTCCTTTAAAAAGCAACGATGTGCAGCATGCCATACCCTATTGCAAGTGAAAGACTTAACCTGATAGTGTTCAATCACTCTGAAGACTACCATCCCTATCCAGGGGTGGATTTCAGGTACTAAAAACAAGACAAGAAAAATAAACTATTGTGGGCTGCCTCCTGTGGGGGAGAGATCTGTGGAAGTACATCTGGGACACCTGCCAGCAGTGAAAGGCAACTGTCTATCATGTCCCTGCCCCCTCCTATAGCATCTCTCTTGGGACTATTGAGGCAGATGCCCTCACAAAGATCTAGAGCCGTATCATTGAGACACAAAAAGCAGCAGAGTGACTCCAAAAAAGGGCAAAGATCATGGATACCAGACATTATATTGCCTACCTCAGCTGTTCCAATTGCCTACAACTCATAAGCAGCTCATGAACATCACCCATGAATGCCCTTCATGCTCATGCCAATGACTGTGACATCAGTCCCCTCCTGTTCTCAGAAGGAGCAAAGTATGCTTTCAGTTCTGCAGACACTGCAATGGGACATTTGTAACCAGATCCTTAAAACAATGAACTAAGTTTAAATGCAGTGCTATGGGTTATATCTGCAGCTCCAGTTAAGAGTGCAGAAATAAGGCAGGAATTGAGATAATGAGTTAAAATGCCAGCCACCCCACAGCCCAAAAAAAGAAGAAGGAATAATAATTTGTTGTTGCCTATGCCTCAAACCATACAACTTGGGAAATTTTAAATCATTTTAAATATAAGTCTATGCAGCCCTGCTTGTTGGGAATCATAAATCCATGAAAAATAAAAATCACTCTACAACACTGTTAAATATATAATCTTATTAATCTCTCTCCTCAGACAACTGGAGGTGATAACCTCACAGCCCACCCTAAATTTCATGTTTAATTCCTATCCTTACAACAATTATAACTCTCATTCTCCTCATATCAGCAAGTCCATACATCTTCCATGCAATAACTCAGTTTATCCAAACAGCCATCTGAAATGTCACCCATGATCATGTACATGATCTTCTCCTGCTGCAAAAATACAGTGCCAACCACCAAGCCAGAAGCCACAATATCTCAATGCTGAAAGAAGAACAATAACAAAATACAGCAGAAAGCAGACAACCAATGCCCACCTTCTTGCTCTCCCTCTCCACCCAATCATATCAAAAAGAGCTCAAAATGTTAGCCTCATTTAGCAAAATAACCCCCCATGACCCTGGTCAGCACCGGCAGGTCTCCCCTGCCCTGGTAACAAATGACTAAAAACCCCCACCCTTGTCTCTTATCCAACAGGATGTACTAATTTCAAAGCCAACTGTGAGAATATCATAAGATCATGAGAAGCATCTGTGCAATCATAAATGAACCTTGTTTTTATATTAACAAAACTGGGCAGGTAGAAGGAAATCTTAAAGTCTTAAAAGAAAACATAGAAATCATTCAGGGATCCCAGGCAACATCAGCCCTTCCCATATTCCAAGAATACCCTACCTCCTAGCCAGCTACCCCCTAGCCATTTGTCCCCAGGCTGTACTCTGTTTCCCCACCTATTCATGTACTGTATATAGTCATATCCATCATCTTCCAGGGGCGGGCTGAAGTCTAATCTCAGAACCCCTCTGCTGGGAGAGCCTCTCAATAAACTTCCTTCCTGTAATCATCAGTCTCCTCATCCTAGTGAGTGCCACTTTTCTCCAACGAAGGCCATTTTTCTTTGAAGCTGGACAAATAAATGTAGGTTAATACTACAAAATATTAAATCAGACAAAAATAACCATTATGCTAAGTTATGGAGACCAGACACAGAGTGCTACATTGGTAGTATGATTTTACTTACATAATATGTAAATATCAATCAATTTATAAAAGTGAAATTAGATTCATGTTTATGTAAGACTGGGGAAAGAATGCAAAATTGTGTGGAGTCTTTCTTTTTTGGAGTAAAGAAATTATTCTAAAATTTTTGAGATGATGAAAGTATAATAGTTTAATATACTAAAAACCATTGATTATACACTTTGGATAGATCATATGGTATGTGACTATATCTCAATAATACTGTTTAATAAACAAATAAATAATTGTGAAAGAATAGTTAGCAATAGCAATTATGTACAGCAGGGAAAAAGAAAGAGATTGAGAAGTGAGGAATATTCTTGCTTGTTTTTTATGTTATTTTATTATTATTATTAATATTGAAATAATGAAAATGCTCTAATAATGGTTGAAGTGATGAATGAACAACTATGTGATTATCGCAATTATCATTGTTCACTTTGGATGAATGGTATGCATTATTTATATGTATCAATAAAATTGACTGGTTTAAAAAACAACACCTGCTAAGGAATGAATCAATTTCCATGTGGAATACTGGAAAATATCAACCAAAGATAATTATCATAAATCTTGACAGTATAAAAATAAAATAATTCAGAAACATGGCAAAGTTGGGAGATGGTTACAATTTGTGTAAGAGTACTGATAGCCACATCTTTCATAACAGTGAGTTTACTGATACTTTCTAAAACCAAATATTTAATTGAAATAAAAATTAATAATTATTTCAGCTTTTTTTGGTTAATAAACATTTTTAACCTTAGAGAATTTTCCAAAAAGGAATAATACATTTTGTAGTGAAGAAACATATTTGAAGTCCAGCAATTCCTTTAATTTTTTTCTTCTTTTAAATAAAATTAAAATTTTTAGTTTTAATTTCAAAATGAGACCATTTTAGCAAAAGCCCATTCATTCAGTGGTGATGGCACCACAACATTGTGAATGTAATTAACAGTACTGAATTCTATATGTGAATGCAATTAAAAGGGGACATTTTAGGTCATATATATGTTACTAGAATAAAAATTAAAAGAAAAACATAGGACTGTACATAACCATTAACCTTATTGTAAATGACGGACTACAGTTAATGACACAATTATAAAATGACTTTTCATTAATTATAACAAATATATCTCACTAATGAAAGGTGTTACTAATAGGACGGTTGTTCTGCTAAGGAAGAGGCAGAAATTCTAAATGCTATGCAAAGGCAGATGTATTCAATCAAATGAGTTTCAAGTTATATTAAATGATTATAGCAACTGCGCAATCACAAAAAAGAAGAGTAAATAATTAAAGACATAAGAAAGAATGAACATATATACAGCCAATCACCAAATCAGGGGAAAACTGAACATCTGAACTCTCATGTGGCTGGGGGCCCCTTTGCATCTGATCAGAGTCCCAATCAGAAAAATGGTCCCAGGCGGAGCATCCCCTTCTGGTTAAGGCTCTGACTGGCAGCTTGGGGACCATCCCTTTTAAGGGATTTTGAGCCTCGGGACTTCAATGGGTCTTGCAACTCATGAGGAATGACCTCATCAAAAGTAACTGAATCCATCTGGCAAGCCCTCCACAGGAGACATGTGACTTGAAGGGTCTTTGTTCTATTCTATTTATGATACACTCAACAAGAACATAAACGTTTTTAGCTTTTAGCATTACTGGGGATACAAACAGGATATATCACATCTGGTGACTTTTGCTCCTCTTAAACATTTGTTTTTGGGTAAGAGATGATGGGGTTGCCTGCATAGCAGTGTTATAACATTTCAAAAGACAAAGGACAAGTTAATCATGCACAATTCCAGGCTAACACAACATTAACTATTGATTAGAAAGTTATGAATTCACAATTCTTAATAATAATTTTCTTTTTGTACATCAGTGATATATGGGAACTCTGTATTTTATGTACATGTTATTTTCTCTAGCAAAAATTATTAATAAAAATAAATAAAAATTTTAAAAATTAAAAAAGACCAGATGGTTTAAAAGGTGAATTCTACCAAGCATTACATGAAGAATTAATACCAAGTTCTGGAAAGACTGCATCAGAATATATCAACTGCCCTCTCTACTGTTACAAAAACAGTGGAGGAATGGCCAAAGCTGTCCTAAGCAGCTGCTTCAAGGATCTGCAGAACAAAGAAGTCCTTTGTGCATCTTCCAAGAAGGAGAGGAACAGACACTAAGAGGTCATAAAATCTGTGAGTTAATTGCCACTATGGCAGAGAATTGTGCTCATCTGCCACCCTTGAGGCAAAAAGTCTTGGTAAAATCCATGAGAAGGGCATGGACATTTTTCTACCTGGGAAGACAGTGTGTGATGGATGGCTGAGTTTGTTTTCTCTTCAGCAAGTTTAAACAGCAGGGCCCAAATTTGAATCCCAGGTCTAATCAGCCTGGAAACACCAGCAGTGGAGGTTGGAAGAGACACCTCCATAGAAAGGTTTGCCAAAGAGTTTTGTCTGTTGGCTGGCTGGAAAAGTGAAGAAAAGAATTGCTTTTTGAGGCCTTTCTTGACCCTAGCCCCAGGCCATCTTGGCTCTGGTCTGAGCCCCATTAGTGAGTCCCTGGCCTTTTATTGGTAACTTAAATAGGATGATTTTTAAAATTTACATTAATTTGAACCAAAAATCAAAGAAGGACCATAAAACAAATTCACCCAGCAGTAACTACCCAGGCAAGAGAGAAAAATTGACCCTCAGCACATACTCACCAACATATTCAAATGCTTAGATATCAGTAAAATTTTACAAGGCTTACTAAAAAAGAGTACAATGTGGCCCAGCCAAAGAAACAAATTAAAAATCTTGGTGACACACAGGATTTAAAATAACTAGTTAATGATATTCACAGTAACGTCCTATATAAATTCAAGGAGTTGAAGCAAAATATGGCTACAAAGAAAAAAATATATTAAGAAGAAAAAAAGTGAGCATAAATAACAATTTGAAAAATTGCAAAGAAAAGTAACATCTTATAGGAATGAAAGACAAAATGGATGAGATTAAAATATATTAGAGGCATAAAGAAAAAGATGTGAAATGGAAGAACAAATAAGCAAATTAGAAGACAGAGCATCTGAACATACAAAGACTGAACAGCAGACAGAGAAAAGATTGAAAAATATTGAATAGGTCCTTGGAATTGAATGACAGTGCATAAAACACACATACATGTTATGGGTGCCCCAGAAAAAGAAAAGTATAGAAAAGAGGCTGAAATAATATTTGCTAGAAATAAATGGATGAAAGATTCCCAACCCTCATGAAAAATATAAACATTAAAAAACAGGAAGGATAACATACTCCCAACAGAATAAATTCAAATAGACTTACTCTGAGAAACCTACTATTGAGAATGTAAAAAGCCAGATATAAAGAGAGAAGTTTGAAATCAACAAAAGAAAAGAAATTCATCACATACAGGTGATGTTTATTAAGACTGAGTGCTGATTTCTCATGAGAAACCATGCTGGTGAGAAGGCAGTGCTAAGATATATTTAAGATTCTGAAAGGAAAATATGCCAGTCAACAATTCTTTATACAGCAAAACTGGCTTCAATAATGAAGGTGTTTAATTTTTCACAACTAAACAGAAATCAAGAGAGTTTGTCACCAAAAGACCAGCTTCTCTTTGTCACCAAGAGAAATACTAAAGTGAGTGCTGAAGCCTAAATGCAAAAGATAGGAGAGATAAGCTTGCAGAAGAGTGTAGAAAAAAGACTAATAGTAAAGGTGACTGTATTAGGCTGGGTTCTCTAGGGAAACAGATCAACAGGAAATGTCTGTCAATAGTATGAGATTTTATAAAAGTCTCTCATGTGACCATGGGGATACACAAGTTCAGGTTCTGCAGGCAGCCTGCAAACTAGAGGCTCAAATGAAATTCCAATGAATGTTCTTGATCACTTTCTGGGAGACACTGGCTGAACAAAGGCAAGCTGAGAAATTCTCTCTGAATGCTGAAATCACTTTCCCCTTTAAGGCATCAACTGATTGGATACAGCATCATTCATTGCTGATGACAAATCTCCCTCATTGATGTAGATGTAATCAGCTGTCTATGCAGTAAACTCACTGATGAATAAAGTCCATAACAGTGCTTGCTTGACCAAACAACTATGCACAATAACCTGGCCAAGTTGACACATTAGCCTAACCATCACAATCTACCCCTTGTCAATTTGGCAACCATACACATTACCTTAAACCATAATTAGTCTCTAAGTAAAAACAATAACAGACATGCATACATATATATTTCCACCTAACAATGTTCAACTCTTCTGTGTACAACCAGAAATGCATTAAATGCCTACAGAATAAGGTGCAAATCCTTAAGTAATATTCACTCTTAAACTTGACATCCATAAATATTATGACATGAAACTAATACAACTTTTCATATAATAGGGGAAAATGTTGGGGAAGAAAACAAAGTAATTCATTTGGTGTACATATACAATCATACTCATAACAAATCAAGGAAGAAAGATTCATGACTCTTACAGTCCTTGTTTATGTAACTGGTCACATGGCCAAAGTTCATATTTATCACTACTTTCTTCCACTACCCATTCCACAGTTCCATTAAACTCAGCAAGTACTTCAGTTGGCCATGATCCTTTGCATCAGTAATTTGAGGTAGGCTTTGTTCACTCGACCTAGAACTCTTCATGTGATGTTTATGTTTATAGAGATCCAGAAGAAATTTAGTAGACTGCCCATCTATTTCACTTCTATGTACCCCATGATGTATTAGTCGATGCCATAGCTCTATGTGACTCAGATTGAGTGCTGCTTTGAATCTGCCTTTCATTGTGGTAGCCATGCCCACCTTGTCTTTGTCAATTAACTGCTGATACTTGACTTTTACCAGATCAAGATCTGATCATTGCCATAATGTTTAATGATTCTAATTCCATTACAGCCCTCCCTACAGTAATATCTGGACTACAAAGAAAAGCATCCACAGAACACTTCAGGGAAGATGGAGTTAGTCTTACAAATTTATTCCTCACAGGTCTGGTTAAAGGTGTGTCCTCTGATCATTCCTGGGATGAGTGGGTAGGTCTCAAATGGTGAATTCATTCTAGCATCCTAATCTCTCTAAGCCTTTGAATTCCCTCTTCTACTGTATAACAAGGCAAATTTGGTATCTCAAACTCAGACATGCTTGGCCATCTTTTGATCCATGTTTCAGTTAGCACCAGTTAGAGGCCTTTCTAACCACTCAAGCTACAACATTGAATCCAGAATTTCTGCATAGTGGGCCCATATCAATAAATTCAGTGTGATCCAACTTTATATTCCTTCCACCATTATCCCAGACCCTTATATCCATTCCCACACATATCCCCCCTGATTTCTGTCTATATAAGTTGGAAAACTCATGCAGTTCTTTCAGAGTATAGCATACTTCCTCATGGGTCACACTTTGTATTTCACCTTTGGGGGCTTTTTGTGATTTTATTCTAGTAATAGGTCTCAAACAGAAGAGTGGTTGTGGGAGTGGGTAAGGAGAAGGATTTGAAATGCCTTGCAAGTTACTGACCTCAGGACATTCCTTTGCATTTTCTTCTGATGAGACAGTATGAATCTCTTCAGGCAGGGTTTGGAAGGCAGATTCCTAAGGGGAGACTGGAGGCTGGGCAGTGCATTTTGGAGTTTGGCTGGTACCTTCTGCAGGCCTGGGAGTAGTCTAGACTCCCTGGGGCAGGCCAGAGGCTTGGCGGTGCAGGCTTCAGTTTCATTGATACCCACCTCTAGGCTGGAAGGAGGTCCAGACTCCTTGGGGCAAGCTGAAGGCTAGGTGGTACAACGTTGACAAGGTATTATCTCCACAGGGCAGGACATCACAGGTTTATCTGGTAAAGTCTCAGCAGAATTTAGAGTTCCAATCCCTCTACTAATATCATTATCCCATATGTCTTCATCACTATCCTCTGGGTTCCACTCCTTTCCAATCAATGCCTTCACTTTAATCGCAGAAACCCTGCCTGGCGGAGATTTTAGTTTCCTTTGTAACTCTGTTACTCATACAATGAGAATCTGAGTTTGGTTCTCAAATATCTCAAGTCTGTAGCTACAGGGGACAATTTTTTCTTTCACAGCACATATAGAAATTTCACATCATTCATGTGATGTTTATGTTTCAAATTTGAAGCCTTTAGCTCATCTCTTTCTTTTGTAACTGTTAACCAGAGTATCTAGGAGAAGCCAGTCAACATCATTGTACCTTTTGACTGCACAAAACTCTAAGGTGTTGAAAGTTCTCTCACCCAAAACCTTGCTTCTTATAAGTGTGGAAGTAGGAGACTACAGTGATAATATTTTGTGTATCTCTATTGCCAACTCATGCCATGGTCTGTTAGCAGCCTCTTCATTATTGGAAAGGGAGTCATTAGTACACTTGAGTCCATTTAGAGTAGAGAGCCAATTGCAAAGCTCCCAGAAACATCTCAGATATCCCTATGTTTAAGACTCTGTTCCTCAAGATCCCACTCCCAGTACCAAGCTGCATTAGTCAGAGATCTCTAGGGAAACAGAATGAACAGGAGATATCTGTCAATAGTATGAGATTTTATGAGTTTCTCACATGATCATGGGGATGCCAAAATCCAGATTCTGCAGGCAAGCTGCAAACCAGGGGCTCTGAAGAAAGTCCAATGAAGGTCCTTGATGATTTTCCGAGAGATGTTAGCTGCCCAAAGATGAGCTAGAAAATTCCCTCTGAATGCTGAAATCACTTCCCTTTTTAAGGCATTCAACTGATTGTATAAAGCATCGCTCACTGCTGCTGGCAATCTTCCTGAGTGATGTAGATGTAATCAGCTATTTATGCAGTAAACTCACTAGTGAATAAAGTCCATAAATGTCCTTGTATTACAGTCAGCCCAGTGCTTGCTTGACCAAACAAATGGGCACAGTTACCTGGCTGAGTTGACACATTAGCCTAACCATCATAGTAACTAAAAGGATAAAAAGACAAGCAATAGGAAGATATGGCACAGGAAAGCCAAAGGAAAAAAAATGATTGAAGTAATTAATAATATTGAAAGTTAATGAAATGAACACTCCAATCAAAAGATACAGAGAGGCAGAATAGTTTAAAAAAATAAGCCATTTGTATTCTATCTATAAGAGACTTACCTTAGATATAAGGACACAAATAGGCTGAAAGTGAAAGCTTGGTAAAAGTTATTCCACACAAATAGAAACCAAAAAAGTTCTGGAGCAGCAAAACTAATGTCAGACAAAATAGATTTTGAATGCAAAAGGGACATATGTAGTACATTGCACCCCCAAATGCAGGATATATATTATTCTCAAGTATTCATGGATCTTTCTCTAGGATAGACCACATGTGGGATGGAAAAACTTCTCAAAAAATTTAAAAAGTTTGAAATGATACAAAGCACTTTCTCTGTTCATAACATAATGAAACCAGAAATGAATAACAGGCAGATAATGGGAAAATCCACAAATATATTAAGGTTAAACATCACACTCTTAAACAATCAGCAGGTCAAGGGAAAATGTAAAGAGAAATCAGTAAATATCTTGAGACAAATGAAAATGAGAACACAGCATATCAAAACCCATGGGATGCTGAAACGACGTGCTGAGAGGAAAATTTATATCCCTAAATACTTATGTTAAAAATAAAGAAAGAACTAAAATCAAATACCTAACTGCACACCTGGAGGAAATAGAAAAACAGCAAACCAATCCCCTAGGAAGAAGAAGGAAAAAGCTAATAAAGATTAGAGCAGAAATAAATCAAATTAAGAAAAACCATCAAGGTAATCAAAAAAACCAAAGTTGTTTCTTTGTGATCAACAAAATTGACAAAGCCTTAGCTAAGATGACAAAGGAAAGAAAGAGAGACCAGGCAAATAAATAAAATCAGAATTGAGAGGGGAGAAAGTACTAATGATCTCATAGAAATAAGAAATATTATAAGAAGATTCTGTGAGAAACTGTATGCTAACAACTTAGACAACTTAGTTGAAATGGAAAACTTCCTAGGAACACACAAACTACCCACACTAATGTGAGAAGGAATAGAAGACACCAAAAAACTATCACATGCAAAGAGATTGAATCAGTCATCCAAAACCTCAAAAAACAAAAACACACACACACAAAAAACACAAAGCCCAAAAACAGATGGGTTCACAGGTGAATTCTATCAATCTTTTCAAGAAGAGTTAATACTAATCTTGCTCAAACTCTTCCAAAAAATCAAATAGGAAGGAACACTCCCTAACTCAGTCTGTGAACCCATCTTCACCCTAATACCAAATCCAGATAAAGATGATACAAGAAAAAAAGTTAGAGAATAATCCCTCCAACTAATATTAATTCTAAAATACTTAACTATGTACTTGCAAATAGAATCCAACATCACAATGAAAGAATTATACATCATGATCAAGTTATATTCAACATAAGAATATCAAAAATATAATAACATCATTAACATAGTGAAGAACAAAATCACATGATCATCTCGATTGATGTAGGAATGACACTGGACATAATCCACTTTCTTGTGGACATATATGAAACACTTTCAGCAGAAATCATATTCAGTGATGAGAGGCTTAAACCTTTCCATCTAGGATCAGGAACAAGAGAAGAATACACATTACTGTTATTCAATATTTTACTAGAGGTTCTTAATGGAGCAATTTGGCAAGAAAAAGAATTAAAAAGGAATCCAAATAAGAAAGAAAGAAGTCAAATTTAAATTCTTTACAGATGGCACGACCCTATATTTAGAAAACACCCAAAAATCAAAATGAAATTATTAGAATGAAAGAATTAATCGGCAGAGTTGTGGGACACAAGATGAACACACAAAATCAGGAGTATTTCTATACACAATAAATGAACAATCTGAGGAGGAAAGGAGGAAAATAATTCAGTTTTTGATAGCAAATAAAATGATCAAATACCCAGGAATACATTTAATCAGGGATATAATGAATAAGAACTCAGAAATCTATAAAACATTGCTAAAAGTAATTAAACTAGACGTAAACAAAAGGAAATACATTCTGTGTTCCTGGAATAAAAACCAAATATAATTAAAATGCTTATTTTACAAAATTTAATTTGCATATTAAATGCAATCACAATCAAAATTGAAACAATCTCTAAATTTGTTTCGAATAGAAAGATTTCTGAAATAGTGAGAAACAAATTAAAACAGAATGAAGTCAGTAGACTCAAACTTCCTGAATTTAAAGGATATTTCAAAGCTAGAGTAGTCAAAACAGCAGGGTATTGACATAAAGTTAGACATATAGATCAATAAACTGAATTGAGTGTTCAGAAATAGACTCTTATAGAAATGACCAATTGATTTTAGAGAAGGCTACAAAGATGACTCAACTGGAACAGAACTGTATCTTTAAGAAATAGTGTTGGCAGAAGGGTCACAAATGTGGCAGCGGAGGATCACTGGTGCAGGGTGTGTCAGTGATGGGGGATCTATGGGGAGGATGTACCTGAGCCATGCCTCTAACTTATATGAATATGTTCAAGTGTTCATGGGGCATTATCTCAGTGGGTGGGGACCCACACAATAATAGAAAGAATATTGAATTCCCATCCTGAGGGATCTAGTTACATTCTCTAGTAGAACAATAACAATCCCCAATTACATGGGCACTGTCTAGTGAAAGAGGACAGACAATTTTGCCAGGTTCTTGATAGGGATTATTGTACTTTTGAACCTTTTCTTTTGAAATGGAAACTTAACCTATTATTATATATTGTCTAAGACTTACCTCCTGAAATTTTCCTTGTTGCTGAAATGTGGCCTTTCTCTAGGCCAAATTCAGCATATAAACACAATACTTCACCTTGACATGGGATATGACTCCTGGGGATGAGCTTCACTGGCTCTGAGGGATTATTACCAAGCACAAACTAGCAATGCATCTGAAGAAAAATCTTGACCAAAAGGGGGAAATATGGGAGACAAATAAGATTTTATGGCTAAGAGATTTCAAAATGAGTGGGGAGGTCATTCCAGAGGTTACATTTTTGTATGTCTCAGCAAGATCACATTGACTGTTAGAGGAAACAGAGCCTGAGCCAGACTCCTGAAGGCTCTAGAGACATCTAAACACTATAAGCAAGGAAGAGAAGTTCAGGAATTTGACACCCTGTCAGTGGGGTTTATTTTGGAATTTATGCTCCCCAATATAACAGAGTTAGACTCATTTATAGTTTCCTTACACATGGCTCTTCTGCTTCTTTCATATGAACCTATAATTAGCACTCTACTTTTTAAATATATGTCCCAGAGACTTGTATCTTTGGTTTGTTCATGTGTCGGTTAAGCCCTTAATCTCAGCAGAGTTGCCACACCTACTCTCCAGATCATTGGACTCACCCAGCACAATTAACAAGGAGACGATGATGGACAATGCCCATCCTAAAGAACAGAGAGTGTCTGTAACTGCAAGCAAGATAGTTCCACCCATCTGTCCCACGGGATCTAAACCCATTCTCAATTAGAAACAAAGGGGAAATCATCAACCCAAAATTCTCAATTGGGAAATGAACAATGGACTAAAGTAGATTTTTTATTATTATATTACAAACATTATTTTTCTAGCAATGGAAGAAAGTTACCATTGATTTAAAGGCACAGGCCACCAGAGTTTCTGAGGGGAAGGAAAGTAAAGAATACACGTAACATGGGGGTATTTTCAGGACATTGGAATTATCCTGCATGACACTGCAATGATGGATACAGACCGTTATGCATTTTGTCCTAACTTATAAAATTGTAACTGGCAGAGTGTAACCTATAATGTAAAATTTAGTCCACAGTTAAAAGCAGTGCTTCAATATGTATTCATCAATTTTAACAAATGTAACACACTAATAAAAAATGTTAATTTGGGGAAATGTTGGAAAGGGAGGGGGTGTAGGCATATGGGAATTATTGATATATTTTTATGGATCATTATATTATCCAAATCTTCTTTAAAAATAAAAAAAATTAAAATAAATAAATGGTATTGGAAGAACTAGGTATCCATATCCAAAAGAATGAAAGACGACCCTTATCTCACACCTTACACAAAAATTAACTCAAAATGTATCAAAGAACTAAATGTAAAACATGAAAACAAAACTCTTAGAAGAAAATATAAGAATGTATCTTCAAGAAGTTGTGGTAGGATCTGTTTTCTTAGAGCTTACCCAAAGCTGGAGCAACAAAAGAAATAAGGGTAAATGGGGACTTTCTCAAAATAAATGCTTATGACTTCAAAGGACTTTATTATGAAGGTAAAAAAGGCACCCTACATAATGGAAGAAAATACTTAGAAACTTCATACCTGATAAGGGTTTAATATCCATGATATAGAAAGAGTTCCTATAGCTCAACAATCAAAAGACAAATGACTCAATTAAAAATATTTCATATATATGAATTGATCTTTTTCCGAATAGGAAATACAGATGACAAAAAAGCACATGAAAATATGTTCAACATTACTAGCTATTAAGGAAATGCAAATTAAAACTACAATGAGATATCATTTCACAATTATTAGAATGGCAACTCTTTAAAAATGCAGAAAAATACAAGTACCAGAGAGGATGTGGAGTAATAGGAATGCTTATTCGTTGTTGATGGGAGTGTAGAATGGTACAGCCACTCTGGAGACTGGCAGTTCCTCAGAAAGTTAATTAATAGAACTGTCATACAATTTATAAATTCCACTCTTAGGAATATATGCAGAAGAAATGAAAGTAGCAACAAAAACAGCCATCTGCACATGGGTGTTTATAGTAGCATTACTAACAATTGCCCAAAGATGGAAACAATCAGGTGTCCATCAACAGATGAATTTATAAATATATTATAGTATTTGCATATGATGGAATATTATTCAGCTGTAAAAAGAAATGACTTCATGATACACATGAAACCATGGACAAACTTTGAAGAAAATCTGTTGAATGAAACAAGCCAGACACAAAAGGACAAATACCATATGAACCCATTTATATGAACTAAATATAATGAGCAAAGTCAGGGAGTTAATAGCTAGAAGATTGATCATCAGAAGATAGAATGATAATAGTGAATGGGGACCAGTAGCTTAATTAATCCAGAATTGGTAATGAGATTAATTGCAAATTGGATAGAGGTGATGACAGCACATTAGAGTATATGCTTGTCACTGATAGGGAAATTTGAAGGAGGTGTATTACACTAGAAGAAAAGCTGAGGGATGAACCATGGGGCTATATAGCATAGTGAACCATGTTGCAGAGGATGTGTGTGTCCAAAAGAAAAATATAAGAATTTTCTTCATTTAATCAAAATAAATGTATATTAATCTCATAAGATGTTAATAATAGGTTGAAATCTGAGCTAAAATGCACCTAAGCAAATTATGACTATAGCCAATGGTAACACATTAATATTTTTTCATATTATTAAAGAAAAAATAGAGAAAAAATTACAGCCATGAATTTCAGGTAATTGCTTCAAAATTTTTCTCTAACATATTTGTAAAATCAAAGTGCTCTGCAGCAACTTTCTAGATCTGTGCTGTCTAAAATTGTGACAATAGCCACACGTGCCTAGTGGGTAATTGTGGCTTGTGTTACTGAGGAACTGCACTTTTATTTTATGTAAAATTTGTTACATACTAAATTTCACAAATAAAGCAGTGTAAAATAAAAAAATAATACAAATCCTGCTCAAATTCTTGCAAAAAATTAAACAGGAAGTATTATTACCTAATTCATTATATCAAGCCAACATAGCACTAATTCCCAAGTTGAATAAATATACTATAAGAAAATAAATTACAGCCCGATCTCTCTAATGAATATAGATGCAAATCTCCTTAACAAAATATTTGCAAATTGAATCAAACAGCACCTTAAAAAGAATTATACATGATGATCAAGTGGGTTTTGTCTCAGGTAAGCAAAGGTGGATCAACTCAAGTAAATCAATTAATGTAATACAGCATTAACAAAGAGAAGGAGAAAAATCACATGATTTTCCCAATTGATGTATTAAAGTCATTTGACAAAATCCAGCATCCTGTCTTTATTAAAATTCTGTTCTTTCAGGATCTATAATAAAGCTACATTAGTAGTAACAGCTATTGACAATGGGGTGATAAAGGGGAAAACTGCTCCTAAGCCTATTTCTATGGGATATGAATGTATTCATGTTGGCATAGATATGTTTTCTCAATAGTTAGAGGAGCACACAGTAGCTAACAAATATCAAACTTCCATCCTAGGGAACTCCTGCTTTTTTATTTGAAATTAAATGGCAAAAATATCTGAAATGCATAATCAGTGCTTAATGAAAGAAAACAGGCCAAGATGCCAAGCCTCTGATATTAATGCTTGTACTTATGAACCTTTTTTCCTGTAAAAATGAAACAGTATAATTATAATTAATCCCTATGATTTACCTCCTGTAAAACTTATTTTTACTGAAATGTGGAATCTATCTAACCCAAACTCTACAAATGAACTCACTACATTCCTCCCCAAATGGGACATGTGTCCTGGGGATGAGCCTCCCTGGTACAGAGGGAATATTACCAAGCAATACATTTGGAAAAACACCTTGATAAAAAGGGGGAAGCATTAAATAAAAGAGTTTTTATGGATAAGAGATTTCAATGTGAGTCAGAAAATCATTCTGGAAGTTATGCTTATAGAGTTTTCAGGCAGATTTCACTAATTGCCCCAGTAAACAAAGCCCCAAAGAAGAGTGGCCTCAAGAGTTCTAGGGATACCAGAGGCAAGGAACCTAGCCTCATGAAATCAACACTGACTTGGTGACCCCTATTTGGGAATATATATATATATATATAAGAGCCCTGTATAATTTTATGTATGTTTGTTTTGTAAGGTCACACCAGTTGCTATACACTTATTGTTTATGTATGTTCATGTATGAGTGATATACTTCAATAAATTAAAAAATACAAAAAAAATTATAAAAGAAAAAAATTATGGGCTTGACCCAGCAAAGTGAAATTTAAGAGGAATAAATGCAAAGTAATCTTCCAAGCACTTGTACACATACAGAATAGGGTAGATGTGGTTAGATGATAGTTCACATGAAAAAGACCTAGAGCTTTTAATCAACTCTAAGCTCAACATGAGAAACAGCATTAGTATAAGCAGAAAATCCTTTGCATCAACCTAGAGCAAATCTGTTCCTTTTACAACATTTTAAATTTAACTTTTGAAAAACTTCTGTTCTCAGTATAAATGCTCCCAATTCTAAGACCCACTCCTTATACCATTTAGTTAGACTATCCTTTATCATCTTTCTCTTTGCCTACACTAGTTGGTTAATTTCTTTCTCAAAATGTGAGAAAGAACCTAATTTCCCATATACGATCTAACAAAATAACATCATGTCTAGTAGCTAAGTTTGAGTAGCAAACAACATTCTGACTATGTTTCAGATTATTTGTATATTTAAATATGATTAGAAATTCCTGAAATGATTTAGAAAACCCAAGAGAATCAAAAATAAAATACTTAGAATTTGTAAGACAGGGCAGTAAGTTGGCAGAATAGGAGATAAATATACAAAAAATCAATTATTCCTATGTAAAAGAAATAATGAAGTCAGGCAAATATTTGTTAGATAGAATAATAAAAGCTTCATCCATTAAAAATTGATAAATTGGACCTCATCAAAATTCAAAATTTTGCACTTCAAAAAAAGACACCATTAGGAAAATGAAATGGCAAGCAATATACTGGGATAAACTATTTGGAAACCACATATGATATCACAGTCTTATATCCGGAATATACAAAGAATTCTTATAATTCAATAATAAGAAGACAGACAGACAAACCAAGCAATGGGCCTAAAATATGAACGGACAGTAACCTAAAGAAGATAAACTAATGACTAATAAGCATATGAAAAGATGCTCAATGTCATTAATCATTAGGGAAATACAAATTAAAAACACAAAGAGAGGGGCTCCTGAGAGCTCTGGAGACACCCAGGTCCTATATAAGTGGGGATAGCACCAGAGACTGATGCCTTATCAGTGGGCTCTACTTTGGAATCTGTGCTCCTGAGAGTGACAGAATTGGACTCAAATAAGTCCTCCCTGCACAGGGTTCATCAGTCCCTTCTATTCAAACCTATATGTGATGCAGAAGTTTTTAGGTATACTTCCAGAGACTGGAGCCTCTGGCCTACCTATGTGCCAGGTGTGTGTGGAATCTCGGTGGAGCTGCAACTCCTACCCTACAGCTCAATGGACTCATCCAAGTCACCTGGCGAGGAGACAACGATGGGCAATGGCCATCCCAGGGAATGGAGAGGGCCTGCATCTGCAGGCAGGATCATCCCACCCATCATATCCATGGGATATAAGCCCTCTCTCACTTGGAGGTGGAGTGGACATCACCATCCCAGGCCCCTCAGGATTGGGGGGAGAACTATGGGCTAGAGTGGACTTGATGGTATTGTGTTGTACACATATGGTGATTCTAGCAATGGAAGAAATTATAACAATGAGGTGGAGCCAGTGGCCACTTGACACTTTTGGGGCAGGGAGGGGACAAGTAGTTGAAATACAGGGGCTTCTTTGGGATTTGGAGGTTGTCCTGAGTACCGTTGTGGCAACGGATGTAGGCCATTTTAAATCAGCACACACCACTCAGAACTGTGTGGAAGAGAGTGTGGTCTACGATGTGAACCGTGGTCTAGGGTTGGTGGCAAGGCCCCAGGATGTGTAAGTCCATTGAGGGTGGTGGGCCACACTTGTGGGAGATGTTTGTGTGGGACGTGGCGGGAGGTGTGGGGGGTGGGCAACATGGGAATCCCAGGGGGTTCTGTGTAGTATTTTTGGTAATCTAAGCACCTCTTAAAATATGTTTATATATATATAAATAAAAAAAAATGTGGAAACAGAGAGATGGAGAGGTGAGGAATTTTCTTGTTTATTGTTTGTCATTTTTTTTTTTACTATTATTGTTGAAATAATGAAAATACTCTAATAATGATTGAAATGATGAATGCACAACTATGAGATTATACCAAATACTATTATTGTACACATTGAATGAATTGTATGCTTTGTTAATATGTACCAATAAAATAGATTTGTCTAAAAAAAATAAAAATAAAAACAAATGGTGTTGAAAAAAAATGTTTTATAATCAGAGAAGTGAAAGAGGACATGATTTTATAACTATGTTAAAGATAAGCCATTGGTCCTTATCTGCAGATGCTTTCTTTCCCCTTTACTTTTTTGGAGTAAACTTTGCTTATAGTGTAAAAAAAATAAATAAATAAAAAAATAAAAACACAAAGAGATGACACTTCAAACTGACTAGAATGACTATAATAAATAAGACGGTCAATAATAAATGTTGGTGAGCATGTACAGAAACTGGAACTCTCATACTTTGCTGATGAGAAGGTAAAATGGTACAGTCATTTTAGAAAATAGTTTGGCATTTTCTCAAAAAGTTAAACTAGAAATACCGTACAACCCAGCAATTCCACTCCTAGAAATGAAAACATATACTATACAAAGGCTTGCACACAAATGTTCATAACAGCATTATTTACAATAGCTCCAAATTGGAAGCAACCTCAATGTCCATCAAATGGTGAATGGACAGACAAAATACATTATATATATAAAATGGAATAGTATTTAAAATTAAAAAAGGGAAAATCTACTGATTCTATGATCATTCATGGATGAACCTCAAAAACACCATGCAAAGTGAAAGAAGCCAGACACAAAAGACCACATGTTTTATTACTCCATTCGTATGACATGTCAAGAAAAGGCAAATTGATAGAGAAAGTAGATTCGTGGTTGCCTGGGGCTAGAGGTATGAATAATGATGAAATGTAAATGAGCACAAAAGATCTTATGGGGTTATGTGTGAAAATGTTCTAAAAGTGATTTATTGTGATGGCTGCATCACTTGGTAAAGTTACTAAAAATCACTGAATTGAACACTTAAAATGAGTGAATTTTATGTTATGTAAATTATACCACAATGATTTTTTTTTTAAGATATAATGAAAACACAATCTTATACAGAAAAAAAAGATCCAGGAATAACAGTAAGAAATGCTCAAAATCTGTATGAAGCTACTTATAAACTTTTTGGAGAGAAATAATTTAAGATGTGAATACACAGAAATGTACCACATATTATAATGCTGGACATTCTTTCAAAATTAAGCCAACAGTATTAAGAGACACCATTCAAAACCCCAATGATTGATATTTTGGAATTTGTCAAAATAATTAAAACTCATCTCAGTGACTAAACAGAAGAGCTGGGGAAAAAAAAAAAAAAAGAAAATGAAGATATATGATGCAGACCTTTACCCTACAAATTTTACAACTTATTATAAGGCTACAATCCTTAAATGGGGTAGCATAAAGATGGATCAACACACTGATGGAATAAAATAGATACCTTTGAGGTAAACTGATAGTCTCAGAACTTTGTGGTAGAGCACATCATAAACCAATGGGGGATAGGATCAATTACTCACTAGAAAATGTTGGGTCCACTGGTTACTTATAAACAAAACTTTAAAAATCTATACTTCACATGGTAGTTCCTGTGGTATTTACCTTGCCTGGGGTTCCACACTTGGAAAACCATCTCTCCTCTACCCTTTATATTCTGATGGGACTCTCAGCCATAGTATTTTCTACCCTACCAGGGGTGAGTACAAGGCTCAGGTTGGGCAAAGTATTCAGTCTCCTTGGTTCAGGGATGGACCAATCAGAGTCCCTTCAAGGGACCTGCTCTATGCTGCTGTGAAAGAGAGGGTCTTTGCTCTTTCTGGATCAGTAGTCAAAATGGTATAGGCATAGAGACATCTCTCCAGCATACTAAGAAAACCTATGCCAGAAAGAAGTCAGAAGTCAGAAAAAGGAAAGCCATGATATGAGAGTCCAAGTCTTGATATCTCCCTGTTTAAGCCATGGCACTGGTTAACTGTAGCAAGCTGTACCATATATTTGGTATTTGATAAATGAGTTCTCTTTTAGTTTGAGTTGGGTTTCTGTCACTTGTAACCAAAAATGTTTTGATGCAAACACTCATTTTACTCAATAGTCCACTAGCCAAAATGTTTCCCAAAGAATTAAAAACATAAAGGTGGAAAGTAAAATAAACTAGAATAAAATGTAAGTGAATATTTAAATTGACCTTTAAATGGACTGGATCTAAGCATAAAAGCAATAAAAGAATACACTATAGAAAAATGGACAATGGCAGTAATAAATAATTCACAGAAGAAAAGCAAATAGCCAAAAATATAAAAATAAAAATGCTCAAGCTTGTGAATAATTAAAGAAATTCAAATCCAAATGAGATAACATTTTGACGTATAAAATTCATAATATTTTTAAAGATAATATTTAATGCTGATAAAGGTGTTATGAAATGACACATTCATAAACTGACAGTTAAGAGTTGGAACATTTTTTTCAAGAACATCTTAAGTATCATCTACTTATCCTATTCATTGGAATTTACCTTGGGGTAATAATATGAAATATAGTCAGAAATGTACATATAAGCAAGTTCATGGCAGCAAAATTGACAAGCAGTTGATTAAAACTGTACTTAACAAGGCACAGGGCAGAAATGGGCATTTATGTGTGAAGGTGAGGGAAGGGGAGGAATGGGGTGGGGAGATCATCCAAAGGTTAAGAAAGGACTTGTGTGAATTGCTTTTGTTCAGCCTGAGAAAGCATTTCCATTTAGTTCTTCAACCTAGAGTTGCACCAAACTTCTGCGACAATGCCTGAGCCATGACACCTACTTGTATATTCAAGTCCTGTCCAGGCAGTGGAAAATTCCAAAGAAATAGTCAAAATCAATTGGATGTACTACCATATGGGTGTGCTTTTAATGAATGTGCAAAGGTGGTACAGATCAATTGTCCATTTGATTAATTCCTCTAGCAGGAGAGAAATAAATGTTCTTAGGTTACACACCAGCAAAGGCTGAATGCTCTTTGAAATGTGATTTTCTGTGTTGAGGCCAACATTTCTTGACATAATAATGGAAGTCAATGAGAAAATGAAATTTGCCATATAAATATTCAAATACATAATACATTGTCAGAGAAGCATCTAATGTGCAAAATAAGGTCAAGATCTATATAGTATTCACCATTATTTGTAGCAAATCTTCCTTTCAGTTCTTTGCATCATTTCATAGAAGAGGTTACGAATCCCCATTTTAGAAATAATTCACTGTCTAAACTTTATCCTCTACCTCTATCAGGCATTCAGCATCATTGTGCAAGAGATCTCTCTACCCAGAAGAGGTAATTATCCTCATTAACTCCTGGTGTGAAGATCCAGGAAAAGAAAACACTTTTACTTTCTATTAGTTGGAATGATAATGTCTGATATGTCAGTGGCAACCAAGAAGTATTCTGTATAGTATAGGGAAGAAGGATAACTATCCAGAGTCTCAGAAATTATCACATCATATTCACTCAAAGAGTTATTTCTTGAATTCTATTATGTGCCAGAAATGGCACTGGCCCTGAGAGTAGAACAATGAGCAAATCAAAGTCAATGTTCTCATGGAACTTATAGTTTACAGTTGGGAGAAAGAGGGTAAACAAAACACTCAAATATATATAATGGTTTCATTGTTCTGTTCCAAGTGCTTTTAATTCCCAAACCATTAGCTCACATTCCAAGGCAGGCAGAAAACCTCACTGCAAAATAGAATACCATGCCAGAAGTCTCCCTGATAATGGCATCTGTTTTGCTGAAAATCTTCCTAAAGACAAAGATACATGAGCAGTATCTTTTTATATGAATGAGTCTTGAGGTAAGGAAAATTCTTCCTTTAACCACACTGAACGAGTCCCTCTACCTGATTGATCAGGGATTACAAGGTCTTATGTATAGTTTTTATTTTAGACAAAGTACAGTGGGGAGACACTTGGGATAGTGACAAGACATCTACAAAGTCTCACAAAAAAAGAGAGAAAAGCAGGAGTAAAAGAAGAGCAGTTTGAGTGGGATTCTGGGAGGAAGAGCTTTCCAGACTGTGCAGGAACATGACTTAAAGAAATGAAAAAAAAAAAAAAATGGGAGGGAGATGAATCATGAGTTCTTACTCTATGGAAATGCTGGGATTTTCAACTACTTTGGATATCTCATGTCCCTATGATTCCATGAGTATTGTGATTAACATTTCACTAATTGTTATTTGGAAAAATAATTGAGGATTTACCAGAATAAAGTGATATCAATTAAAATAAGCAGAGAGAAAATTAGATAAAAGATGGCACAAATTCCAATCAGACATTTTTAACCTTCACAATTTATGGCAATCTTTTTGTTACCCATAGGCCATTTATTTAGGATGAGATAGTCATTTGAACATGCTACTCTTTATTTGGAGTTCAATGGAATTATAAGGAAAGGGCACAAATTCTTAGCAGAATTTACAGATATTTAACAGAATTGAAATACTGCTTTTCACTTGGACCACGGCCTTATTTCCCTGTCCTCTCTCTTCTTTGCCCACATTCTGCTGTTAGATTAATCTTTACAAAAGACAATTTTCATTGTCTTCCTCCTCTTATAGAAATTTTTCAAAAGATTATCACTACTTACAGAATATATTCTTCATACCCTACAGTCTGACTCTTACCCATCTTCCCAGCACTTACGGCCTACTATCTACCCCAAAGTCAAAAAAGTCTACTCCTTCCAGGAACAAACCTGGAAGTTTCTTCATGTCTTTGGTCACAGTATTCCAACTGCCAGGAATGCCTACTAGCAGTAATTTAACTTTTGGGGATCCTAGACTACTTTAACAATGTATGCATTGTATATCTCCTATCAATCAAAAAAGTGATATGTGCACAGATTTCTGTAAAATTTCATGGACATTCTGACAGCCATCCTAAAACCTAAAATCCTATTCGAATCCTACACATCCCTCGAGGCCCAGGTCAGAAACTACTTCTTACCAGAAGCATTCCTAAGTCTTCCTCCCATTGTGAACTTCCTCCAACTTGTGTACCCAGAAGACTTACTGCTGAAACTTGCTTGGAAATTTGTAGCAAATGGCTCTATATTCTATTTTATACTATGGCCTTGGTGCCTTTTCCCATTCTAGTGCTATTTAAACTTATATCTATTTAGGTCTCATTTCCCCCCTCAATAGAATTGGAGTTTAAGTAAAGGAAATTGATGGAGTTTCAAAGGCCATGACTACCTACAATAAGCAGATCACTTTGGAATGTAGGAGACACCCTGGAATGTAGGAGATAAGAACCTAGTCTCATGATAATGAGACAGGATCTTATAGTAGCTGGGTGGGGAATCATCCTGAGTTTCTATGTTAGATAAGATTTACAACATCTGCTACATGCAGGAATGTAAACCCTTCAAGAATATAAACTGTCATCTATTGATTTAAAAACCAAATAAAAGCCATGCTCTATGGTGTGGCTGGGCTCTTCTCTCCAGTTCGGACGGAGAGTCCCCTGATCCCAGTTTTTCTTCTCTTTGTCTTATTCCTTTTTTCTCATCCGCGGCACCGTTTTCACGGACCCAGAGCCTGACCGGCAACAGGAAATGTTTAGTCATCTTCGTATTACCAGTGATTGATTACTTCAGGGATTGGTGTCAATTCATTCATAAAAGAATGTATGATAGAGAACATGTCTCCCTTAAAAAGTGTAAGCTCCTTGAGAGTAGGGACTACCTTGTTTATATCTTTGTATTCCCAGAGTGTGAAGGACTGAATAAATGTGCAGTTGAATGATCTTTTGATCAATAGGGATCATTTACTGAGCACTTATTATGTCCTAAACTCTTCACAAGCATTATTGTCTTTAAATCTTACTAAAACCTTGTAGGGTATGAATTACTATCTCTTTTTCACAGATGAGAAAATCAAAATTCAGACAGGTCAATGTTTTCATGGTCAAACAGCTGGTATGTGTTAGAGCTGTGGTTAGAATGTGAATGTGTATGACTGTAAAGCCCACACTCTTAATTGCCATAGGGTACCGCCTAAGCATCCTTCAAGAAACCACAGCTCACTGATTTGCTATGGGCTTTTTTCCTCACTCTGGGAAGCTGCAGAAGAGCTGTTCCCTATATCCCTTCAATATCATTTACATCTGCTGTTTCAGGCATTTCACCATAAGGTCATCAAGATTCATCCATGTTATCCCATGTGTTAATACTGCATTCCTTCTTACAGCTGAGTAATATTCCATTGTACGTATATACATATACAATTTGCTTATTATTCATCTGTTGATGGATATTTGGGTTGTTTCCAATTTTTGGCCATAGTGAATAATGTCACTATGAACATTGGTGTGCATATATCTCTTTGTGTCTCTGCTTTCAATTCTTCTGGGTATATACCCAGCAGTGAGATTGCTGAATCATAGGGCATTTCTATAGTTATCTTCTTGAGGAAATGCCAGACTATCCTCCACAATGGCTGCACAATTCTACATTCCCACCAGCAGTGGATGAGGGTTCCCACTCCTCCACATCTTGTCCAACACTTGTAGTCCTCTATTTTTTTAATAGCCACCATTCTAATGGGTGTAAGATGATATTTCGTTGTAGTTTTGATTTGCATTTCCCTAATAGCTAGTGATGTTGAGCATCTTTTCACGTGCTATTTAGCCATTTGTATTTCTTCTTTGGAGAAAATTTTCTTAGTTTTTAATCATTTCAAATTATTTTTAAAATTGTATTTTATTTGTTATTTTTAAAATTATCATTATTATTTCATTTTTTTATTCATTGCATTTGTTTATATTATTGGCTTCATTTTTGAAGAAATTTTGAGAGAAATAAAGAAATTTTGAGAGAAATAAATAAAATAAATCTTAAAAAAAAAGAAGAGACACAGAAAACCAAAAGTTACAATCCATTTAAAATAAGATTTCCAGAGGAGAGACAGAAGGGACAATTCACAAGCAATAATTATAGGTTAATAGAGTTTTCTTTGTGAGTAGATAGAAGACTTTAGTCTTTAGATCAAAAGAATAATTAAGTATCAGACCATGTATTAAAAGGGACCAGTATCAAGATGTACCCTGGTGAAATACCAGGGTATTTAAAAAAAAAAAAAGGAAAATCCATTCACAAAACACTAATCCTGTAGAAAGTGGAGTGGCCATTTAAGAAATTTGGAGACTTTTATTTCTCTAGAGGTAGTATGGTATACCTGTTAATGAACATGACAAAACTGACAAGATTCAAACCTCTCTCTGCTTCACGGTTCTTCAAATGTAAAACTTCAATGAGAGTAGTACCCAGTGCTATTAGGGTTGTTAATAAGATTAGATCAGTTTATATTATATATATAATATATATATAAAGCACTGAGAACAGTAGCAGTAAATACATTTCCAGAGTTTGCTAATATTTTCTAGTAGAGATGTTTTGTTTCCATCCCCATTCAATTTGAAAACTCACTGAAATTAAAGAAAAGAAAGAAGAATAGAAAAACATCCTCCAGAATAAAAAGGTCAGATTTTTCACTAGAGATAGAACAGTTGGGAAAACATACACACATGCATGAGTGAGGGTGAAGATAGGGGAACTCTATTTTTTTGCATGATTTTTCTGTAAACCTTCAATGTACATAACAAAAGATAACAATAAATAAAATTATACAGATGCAAACACACAAATGTACTCAAACATACAAAAGATCACCTAAAGTGAGATTAAAGACTTACAGATGAAAAGTCAAAATCTTAAAACTGTTAGAAAAGAATATAGGACAATATATGTTAATGACCTCAGAGTAAAAAGAGGGTTTAAGCACAAAAGACACCAGTTAAAGAGGAAACAATTGAAAATTTTGAACAGTGATACATCAAAAGCAATTTCAAAACTTCAAGTCAAATATTAGAAAAATATATTTACATTACTATCCATAACAAATAAATAATTTCAAATGAATTAGAAAGAACATCAGCTGGTATGGTGCTTTGGAAAGAAATTTAGTAATGGCAAGTAAAGTTGAATATGAATATGTCACAGAGCGGCCATTCCACTTTTAAGGAGACACACAAGATAAATTCTCATGCATGTGCATAAGGAGATACACCCAAGTTGTTCATATACATGATTGTTTTTAATGGAGACAAACTGGGGTTGGGGGTCCTATATTCTCACCAATAGAAAAATGGTGAAGTGTGGTGTAATCATACAATGCAATCCTATATAGCAATGCAAATGAAACAAACCAGAGATCTAAGTGTCAAAATAATCTTGAAAAAGAACAAAGTTGGATGATTCACATGTCCTGATTTCAAAACTTATTACAAAGCTTCATTAAACAAAACAGTGTAGTGCTGGCATAAGGACAGACATACAGATCAATAGGATAGAATTGAGAATTCAGAATTCAAAAATAACCCCACACATGATTTGTGACAAGTGTTGCACATGTATTCAATAGATAAAGAATATTCTCTTCAGCAAATGGTACCAGGAAAACTGGATATGCACATGCAAAAGAATGTAAGTGAACCCCTATTTTACATTATATATAAAAATTAGCTGAAAATGGATCAAATACCTAAATATAAAAAAAAACCATAAAACTCTTAGAAGAAAATATAGGGAAATATCCTCAAGACTTTTATTAGGCAATGGAGTCTTAGACTTTACACCAAAAACACACAAGCAACAACAATAAAAATAAGGTAATTTGGACTTCATCAAAATTATTAACTTTCATGCATTAAAGGACATTATCAAGAAAGTGAAAAGATAACTAACAGAGTGAGAGGAAATACTTAGAAATTACATATCTGGTAAGGGTTTAATATTCAGAATACAAAAAGAACACCTTCAACTCAACAAGAAAAAGACAACCTAATTTGGAAATGGGCAAAGGACTTGAGTAGACATTTCTTCAAAGAAGATATACAAATGGCCAATAAGTACACACAAAAAAATGCTCAATGTCATTAGCCATTCAGGAAATGCAAGTCAAAAGCATACTGAGATAACATCTCACATCCATTAGAATGGTTATTAAAAAAATAAAGGAAAATAACAGATGCTGATGAGGTTGTAGAAAAACAACCTCACTGCTTTCCACTGCTAAACAGTGGAAAACAGTTTAGCAGTTCCTCAAAAAGGTAAACATAGAACTAGCAATCCCACTTTTAGGTATTTACCCCAAAGAAATGAAAGCGGAGACTCAAATAGATATTTGTACACCAATGTTCATAGCACCATTATTCACAAGAGTCAAACAGTGGAAGCAATCCAAATATCCATCAGAAGATGAATGGATAATGAAATGGGGTATATACATCAATGGAATAATATTCAGCTATAAAAATGAATCAAGTTCTGATACATGAAACAACATGGATAAAGCTTAAAGACATCATGTTGACTGAAATAAGTCAGACATAAAAGGATGGATATTATATGATTCCACTTATATGAAATACCTAGAATATGCAAATTCATAGAGACATAAAATAAGAGTACAGGTTACCAGGGGCTGGAGGAAGGGGAAATGGTGAGCTAATGCATAATAGGTGTGCATTACTATTCAGGGTGATAGAAAAGTTCTAGTAATGGATGTCGGTAATGGTAGAAAAACAATATGAATGTGATTGATCCCAGTGAATGTTTCTATGGTTGAGAACGGTTGAGATGGGAATTTTTATGTTGTACTTATGTTTCCACGATTTAAAAAGAGAGAGTAGGGAGACAATCACAAATACAACACATAATCCTGTACTGGATCTAATAATGAAGGAGAAAATTCCAAAAAGGACATTGGGACAACTGAAAAAAATGGAATATACACTGTATGCATTATATCAAAGTTAAATTCCTTGGGCTTGATAACAATACTTAATAAGGTTACGTAAGTGAATATCCTTGTGCTTAAGAAATATATACAAAAGTATTAAGTGTTCAAGGAGCATGATATATGCAACCTACTCTTGAATGTTTAGTATATATATACATTTTGAATGTTTAGAATATACATACACACACACATATATATATATATAGAAAGAGAGAAAGAGAATGATATAACAAATGTAGCAAAATGGTATATGAGTGGGGAATATTGGAGTTCTTCATATTAGTTTTTATATTATTTTTGAAACTGTTTGGCATTGTCTCAAAACACAAAGTTAAAACTAGAAGTATCAACATGGATGATTCTCAGTTATAAGGCTGAGTACACAAAGCAAGCTGAAGAAAAACAATGGCATCATATGCAGAAAGTTAAAAAATATACAATGCAATACTCAATATTTTAAAGGATAGATGCTTAAGTAATGCTGTATACAAATAAAGCAATTCAGAGAAATTACACTTTTCAGCATAAAAGATACTTCTGGAGTTAGAGGACAGGGGTGTAATTGAGAAAGTGTATACACATTGTGTCTTTGTTTATTTCCTGTGCTGGGTGGTTGGGGACATGCTTGACTTTTGAATAATTCTATGTTCTATATTGTTTGTAAGATAGATAGATAGATAGGTAGATAGATAGATAGATAGATAGATAGATAGATAGATAGATAGATAG
>JAKSZT010054387.1:3679063-3736017 GCA_026826555.1 Tolypeutes matacus | reverse complement strand
TAGATAGATAGATAGATAGATAGATAGATAGATAGATAGATAGATAGATAGATAGATAGACCGACCTAGATGATAAATAGATGATAGATAAATAGAGAGATAGATATAGAAAACTATATATACATGCAGATATGGAAGGATGGATGGATGGATGGATGGATGGATGGATGGATGGATGGATGGATGGATGATGGATGGATGGATGGACAGATAGTTTTTTGTTAAATAACTGTTACCCAAATGTTTTATTCTCTGCAAAATTATTCCTCAAGAACAAAGGCAAAAAAATAATCTCTAGCTTATAAGAACTCGGACTAAAATTCCCCAAGGAATCCTTTTTTTTTGGAAAGAAAACTAACTGAAGATGAAATCTGTCAAGGAAGAATCAAAACTATAGAAGTTCTAAAACCACATATGTATTTATTAGCAATCTTCAAGCAGTACACAAATCCAAAAATTCATAAAGAAAAGACTGATAAATTGGATTAACATTTTTAAACATCTAACCAATCGTCTTTATTGACTTAGATAAAATTAAATGATCCTGGAGCTGCTGTGGAAAATCTGGTATGTAAATAGGGTAATTAAAGTACAGGGTGGTGATAAAATAAAAACAAAAGTAGCTTCAGTGATGAGGGGCAGCAACTCTCCATCTGTAGAGCTTGCTTGGAATGTATAACATGCACTAGAACAGGCACAATTCTGGTCTTTGACAGCAGTGAGCTCTGGAGGTTCGGCTATGTATCCATATACAATGTTGAAACTTTTGTACGGAAAAACAGAACACAGACAAAACTAAAAACAGATGATAAACCCTGGGAAGACTATCCCAATACATGTGATAAAGGGCTTCTTCCTTTGTTTACAAAAAGTTCTATCATATCAAATAATAAAAAGACCAATAAAAAAGTAGAAAAAAATGCACTAAGAATATGAATATGTAATTACCAAAAAGAGGGAAATAAAAGAAAGAAAGTTTTAAAAAGGGCAATGACATATGAAATATGATTAACTTATTTCATAATGAAGAAAATGCACATTAAAATATGAGGGAACTTTTAGTAAAACCAAATCAGATTTACAAAACTTAAGAATTTGCTATCAGCCAGTGCCAGGGGACAATTCTTGTTACAGGTGTGAGTGTAAATTAGAGCCACTTGGAAATAAAATGCCTTTGCCATTGTCACCTAGTGCTAGGGCTTTACCCCAAATACTTTAATCAACCTCCCAGTCTGTAGTGCAATGTAGATGGGGATGTCCTCCAACATTACACCCTGTCTGGGGTGAGCTTCTGCCATTTTCTTCACCCCTGAAGACTAACACATCCAGTCAATGTGATGCTGACTATTCTATATGGTGAGCTGACTAGTGCACAAGCATGGCCCAGTCCCTTGCTCTCTCTTGGTGGCATACAGGGTGTGTACTCCTGTTCTCAGCCCCTGCTAAGTGAGCACCCCTCTGCTCTCTGATACCTGGGCATCTGCACTCAGAAAGGTGTGAGCAGAGCATGATCACCTTCAAAGACAGTCTGGCTAAGTATCCTCCCTGCAAGCCCCACTCCTCTGTGGGCTCCAATGCCTAGATTTTGAAGGTGGGGGTGGCAAGGCTCCTGTTTGATGGTTACAAATTCCATCAAGGGACCTTTTCACCCTCTGGTTATTTTGGCCACTGGGAGGCACCAGGAGGAAAGAGGAGGGCAGTAGGAGGGTGGCCTCACCAGGTTGCCGTGGATTGGCTGCATCCTTCTACCCAAGGCCATAGCTCTTGTTAGGAGCTCTCCCCCATACTGCATTCCTTTCTGGGTCCAGTCCCTGCTCTCTCTCTCTCTCTGTTCACCCATTCAGCTCACAGGTGGCATGTTTTGCTGCTGTTACTAGCCCACAAAACTGCACTCTCCCTTGTAGTTTCCTTAAACTACTTCTTCTTAATAGTCTTTTTTGTTGTTGTTAAATTCTGCTTAAATGACTCTATGTAAGATTACCAAATGTTTCCTGCCAGGACCCTAATTGATACATTACCCATTACCACCACCCTCCTTGTCCAGTTCAGATGCCTTGGTCCCATCCATACACCCACCCCTTGGCTTCCATCTCACTTCACTCTTCTGCTCACCCAGCAAGACCACCTGCTGAATCAAAGCCAACTAGCTGCCATTTAGTACCTACAGGGCTTCAGGCAAATTATTTAACCTCACTGTGCCCCAATTTCCTCATCAGTAAAATAAGACTAAAAATAGAACTTAATGGGGGTTTCATGAAGATGAAATTAATGAATACATGTAACATGCTCAAGACCTTAACTAGATGCACTGAGCATTGAATAAATGCTGGCTATGAGCATTCAAGGCCTAAGCAAGTGGCCAAGCCAAATGATGTACCAGGCTAAGGTGTCATGATATGACACAGTGGGCAGAGACTAAACTCTGTACCACACTGCCATCTGGATGCAAATCCCACTCCCTTTCTTATTAGCTGCCTGATTTAGGGCAAATTACTTAACCTTATACATACTCATGTACAAATTGGGAAAAATAAAATACCCACCACAGAGGGTGGTTGAAAAGATTAAATGAATAAATATATAAAGATTCTAGAAGAGCATATGGAATATCTTAAGCATTCTAGGTTTGCTATTATCATTGTTTCTGCATAGCATATCTTAGAATTAATAGCCAAAAATCTAAAATAGCTCCTCAAAACTTCAGTAGTCTTGCTCTCCTTTCCTAGTTTGCACCCAGAGATGGCTTCTTTGCCTTCATCTCATGTGACCTGACTGACCTCCCAGCAGCACTTGCTCTCCCTTCATAGGCCTCCAGCCTCTTCTCTTGGCTTTAACCTTCTATCATACAGCTTCACCAGCAGCTCAGTTTCAATCTCCTCTGCTTCCCCTCTGAATTGTGGACAGCTCCAGGGTTCCAGCCCAGGCCACCTTCTCTTCTCCACCTAAGCATTTCTCATCTACGTAGTGACCAGTCCACAATTTACAACCCATCCTACATCTCTCATTGAGCTACAGGCACAGATATCCAATTGCCTGTTGTAGTCTCTGTTTGGAAATCATAGGATGGCCCAAAGAAAACTTGATTTCTACAGTGCCCCTCCCCAAACTGTTTCTCCCTCAATCTTCATTATCACTTACCCAGTGCTAAAAACCTCAATTCCTCTCTTTATCTTATCCTCCCTACTCTCAACAAGTCCTATCAGTACCATCTGCAAAGTTCATCTCATAGCTATCCATTCACTCTCCTCCACCTCTCCTGCCACCTCTTAGTCAAAGCCTACACATCTTGTCCAAACTACGACACAAGTCTCCTGACCAGTCTTCTTGCTTCAGTTCTTTATCCAATACAATCTCTTCTACACATAACATAACATGAACATTATCTCCTAAAATCAGAAATCAGATCATGTTATGCCTCTTCTTAAAACCATTCAAAGCTTCCTATTACACTTAAAACACAAATGTAAGATAGCCTACCAGCGGGCTCTGCCTGCTCCCCTCCCTCCTACCACTTTCCCCTTTGCTTACTACAGTCATGGAGAGTTCTTTCTGTTCTTCACACATGCCCATTTTCAAGCCTGCCTTACAGGCTTCCCTCTTGCAGTTTCTTCTACCTGGAACATGATATCCATAAATTTTCACAAGGCTAGCTCCTTCCTAATCATTTAGGTCTCACTGCAAATGTTACCTCCTAAGAGAGACTGCCCCTAAGTGCCCCAGCTACTGCAGGTTCCCTCAATATTCTCTAACACACTATTTTATTTTCTTCATGGATATGTATCATTATATGAAACTACCCTTTTCACCTATCTGGTTATTATTTATTGTTTGTTCCCTTCTTGCACCCTATAATATGTTCCAAAAGAGGAGAACCAAGCACCTAGAACAGTTCAGGCACACAAATGGACTCACTGGATATCCACTGACTGATAAAATGAATGACTTTGCTCAGGACTCTTCTAAATGCAAACCAACTGTCTAAGGGAATGTTCTTCCGTTAAAACAGATACAGAGATTTTTTTTAAATTTTAGTAACATACATACAACCCACAAGTTCCCATTTTAACCATATTCAGATATGTAATTCAGTGGTGTTAATTTCCATTCACAATGTTGTGCTATCATCACTGTTAACCATTACCCAAACTTTTACATGACCCCAAACAGAAGTTCTGTACCAATTAAGCATTAACTCCCCATTCCCTATACTTTCCCTGGCCCCTGGTAACCAGTATTCTAGTTTCTGACTCTATGAATTTGCTTATTCAAAGTATTTCAAATAAGTGAGATCATACAATATTTGTCCTTTTGTGTCTGGCTTATTTCACTCCACATGATGACTTCAAGATTCATCCATGTTGTTGCCCATATCAGAATTTTGTTCCTTTTAATGGCTGCATAAAATTCCATTGTATGTATGTACCTCATTTTGCTCATCCATCCATCTGTTAGTGGTCACTGGGGTTGCTTCCATCTTTTGTCAATCGTGAACAATGCCACTGTGAACACTGGTGTGCAAATATCAGTTCAAGTCCCTGCTTTCAATTCTTTTGAGTATATACCTAGAAGTGGTATCACCAAGTCACACGGTAATTTTACACTTAACTATACTAGACACTACTTAATACTGAGAGTTTTTATGAGAGAGACCCTCTTCTTTGTGACCATTATCTGATTAAATCTTCATAAAATTCCCTGAGGAGGGTAAGAATATCTCCTAATTTATAAAAGGGAACTGATGCTCAGAGTGTTTAGGTATCTTGCCCCAATTCACATACCCCATTAGTGGAAAAGCTAGGGGTCAAAAACTAGCCTTTCATGGCTTCAAAACTAATGCTTTTAATCACAGTAAGATCCCAACTACACACCCACCAGAAGGGCTAAAATTAATAAAACTGGCAATACCAAATGTTGGTGAGGATGTGGACCAACTGGCCTCCTCATACACTGCTGGTGGTAACAGGAAATGATAAATCCCACTGAAAGAATTTTGGTAGTTTCTACTGAAGATAAAATAGGCCTGCTCTATGCCCCAACAATCCCACACCCAGGTATTTACCCTAGAGAAATGTGAATATATGTCCACAAACAAAAATTTGCAAGAATATTTATTGCAGCTTTGTTTAAAATGAACTCTTGGCACATGTAACAACCTGATGACTCTCACAAATACTGTTATGTGAAAAGCCAAACACAAGACACTATGTGCCATATGATTCCATTTATATGAAGGCCAAGAACTGGCAAAGCTATTTGATGGTGACAGAAGTCAGAAAACTGGTTATCTCTGTGGTGAAATATAGACTGGGAAGGGGCATAAGGGAACTTTATGGGGTGATGGAAATGTTTTATATTTTGATATAGGGGCTGGATCACAAAGAAGAAGGCAACTATTAGAATTCGGGTCCCCTTAATTAAGTTTACAATCTCATGGAGCAGCAGAGCTGCAGGGCAACTTAGAGACCACTGATACATATCGATTCTTTCTGAGAAAAATGAGGAAACGGGCCTGGAGAAGGAATGTGAGCCATAAATGCAACATATCTCCTATCTCCAAGTCTAGTTAATGTTCTTTCCTATAGACAACACTGTTCATAAAGAGAGTCTTTGACATTCTTCTGCAAGCAAGATTATTCAAAGTGCTTTAAAATGTGACTCTGGGAGAGGTGACCCCAGATAATGAAGCCCAGCAGGCTTCCTTCAAAAAAAAAAAAAAAGCAAAAAAGCACTGGGAGCTGACCAGGAAGGGACAGAGAACCATCGTTCAGTGTGAAGCACAGAAGAGGAAAAGGCTGAGAGCAGAGGCCTCAGCTCTGCCTCTAATGAAGTCAAAGCATCTGAGCCTGCTCATGCCAGGTGAGAAATGAAGGAAGGAGATTCCAAAAGAAAGTGGCACTGTACCTGACAGGAAACAACAAATTCATCTCAGCAGCTGGTCCAAAAACATTTATTCCACTAACAAAGTTAGTGCCACCAAGCCACCATCAACAAGGAGTTGAAGGCTCAGAACTCCTTCTAAAGTAGCAATTTAGGGAAAATGGAGTGCTGTTTTCACTGAAAGGTAAAGTCAGACTAACTCCAGAAGAAATATTATAAAACTCTAGGTTTAGGAGACCTTGTTTCCAAAGAGAAGATATGTATTAATAAAATGATAGCCACTTAATGTGGCCCTCAACTATCTGTTTTATATACAATCTCATTTCATTAATCCTTGAAACAACTCTGGGTGGGAGGTATTAATTACCTGCATACAGCATGTAAGGAAAATAGAAATATCCTCATTTTAAATAATGTGTCCAAAACCACATAGCTAATAAAGTAAGCAGCTAAGATTGGAGCAAAATGTTGTTTCTCTCTCAAGTCTATTATTATCTTTCTGCAGCAGCAAGTCATCCTTAGAAATAAAGATATCTTGCAAGAGATTAAAGTTGGTGAAAGAATCAGATAGCAGATAAAAAGAACTGGGCCAGGGAGCAGATGTGGCTCAAGCAGTTGAGCTCCTGCCTTCCACATGGGAGGTCCCGGGTTCAGTTTCTGGTGCCTCCTAAAGAATAAAAAAAAATAAAAACAACAAGCAAAACAAATGAAAAAACCAACTCAGAGAAGCTGATGTGGCTCAGTGGTTGAGTGCCAGCTTCCCAATTATGAGGTCCTGGAACCCAGCCCCAGGACCTAAAAAAAAACTGGGCCAAAGAACATAGACCTAAGGTCAGGGATTTAAGATCCTTAATATGCTTCAAGGGCACCTAAACCTGGGCTTGTGCAACTGCTTCACAAGCACCCCACCCCAAGTGATAAATAGGAGGTGGCTTGGAACCTGTTCTCTCCATGGAATGGAGAGGGAAAGGCTGTGACCGGATCCCATCTCTGTCTGCAGGTATCGTCTGGTTTTCTGCCTCTGTGACTATTATTGGTAATCTTGTCTAACAACACTTACAACCCGGGCAAGCCCCGAGTCCTACACGTTTATGCCACCCTGCAACTAGCACAGAGCCCTATGTGTGACAGGTGTCCAGGCAGTTTGTTGATTGAATGCATGAATTAACAAATACCTGTTTATATTGGTGGTTGCATTCTAATTATCTCAAGTTCAATTTCTGAGTCATGGAATTTCCATGCTTTATTGACAAATCAGAGAGTGCTGAATGGTTATGAAACTGTCATGAGGCCCTGCCAATTTGGTAAGTGAAACCTCTACATCTGCTTTTTCCTCCAAGTTCCCCCTAAGTTATTCATGCAATTATCTTAGCTTGTAACACCCTGATCAACATGGACTAAAATATTTATTTATTCCCTTGCTCAATAAGGCACTGGGTGAGATTAACTTTGTACTTCCTACCTCTGGTGACAAGGTGCCTCCAGGTTATAGGTGCCATGATGTCATAAGTAAAATAAAATAAACCTCTAAATTAAAGTTAATTTTATTTACCTAAAAATAAGTGAAATCACTGTATTTCAAAAATTTAAATTCTTCCTCAACTACTTTATTAGCAGTTTAAAATTCTAATGAATACCATGAATTAAAAAGGTTACAAATTCAATCTGAAGTCTATTTAGAAACTAAATAAATTTAAGAGAAGAGCCAAGACTATTTGAAAGAGGATGTAATGAAGGAGAACTTGCATGAAAACAGTATGGCTCTGTCAGAATAAACTGATAAATAGAACAAAATGGAAAGACCAGGAAAAAGACCCAAATAAATATAAAAAATAAGTATTTGATAAACACAGCATTCTTAACTGGGGGAGAAAAGACACAAAGAAAAGTGGGGTATTGGTTACCTGTCTGGGAAAATGAAGACAAAGATCTCCTAAATCAGTCATATTAGGATGCTTGTCCAGCCCATACACATTTTTGGAAGTCCTACTGTAATGTGCTGATAAAGGAGTGGGCCTGAAAAGCCTGGGTTTTTGGTATCTTATGATCCTCTTCCATTTCCTGGCGAGAGCTGATTTGACCAGAAACCAACAACAGATACAAGGAAAACCAATCCATTAACTGGGTTTAGCCAATCAATTTTTCTCTCTCAAGAATGTAAATACTCCAGTCAGAGCCTTTGGACATGTGAAGTCTTGGAGAGTTAGCATTGGAGTCCCTGGCAAGACACCTGAAAGCTGCATGCAATCCATAATTCTGTGCATTCCCAAACTACGTGCAAGCAGAAGCTGCTCTAGAGAGGAGAACTGGTGCAGAGAGAAGAAGACATCATTGACCAGGAGGCTGCAAAGACAGACTCCCTGCCCCATTGCTTCCCACTATCTTAGAGGCGCAGTAGCCTTTGCAGCCACAAGTCACCCCGGTAGGCTGAGTAAGTTTCCTTTTATTAGAGGAATTTTGGATAGACTTTTGTTTCAAGCAAGGAAACATGTTCAGTGTAGAACAACAGTAAACAAAATCAAAGATTGAGATAATATTATCTAACAAATAGAGAAGAGATGAACATCCCTTAGGGAAAAACAGGCCATGGACATGAATAAGCAATTCACAAGAGAAGAAATAAAATAAGATGATATTTCTTTAGAGAAATATAGTGATAAATAATAACAATTTTAAAATACACCTTTTGACTTAGTAATTCCACTAGGAGCAATCTATCAAAGGGAAATAATTACAGTTATAGCAGAGATTTATGTTCAATGATTCCCATCACAGAATTATTTATAATAGTATAAAACTAGAATCAAGCTAATTGTGATCAAAGGGGCAGGGCTGAACAGATTATATTACATCCAAAAGCTATAATGCTATGTAATTTTTAATGCCATCTTTTTAAAAAATGTAAAAATAAAAATTTAGAAACAGATAAGTACCTGTTTGTATTTTAGAACAGAAAACTCAGTTTATACTCTATAAAAAATAACCAATATCCAAATTCAAGAAAGTTAGCATTCACAGATCATACAATGTAGGTGTGTAGCTACCATTCACCAGCCTCTGGCTTGATTTAAGCCAAAAATACAATCCAGAGGATCATTAGTGATTAGAGTGAAATACTTGCTGAGTTGTTTTCTTGGCAGATTAAGATTTGCCTTTAAGGTGACTTTCCCTTAAGGCCTGGGTTCTATACACCTAGTGAGCTTTGAGGCTCTCCTACCACACAGTTCATGATGTGCTCTCTCACACTAAGCCAGGGTTGGTGGTATTATGAATCATCTCTGGTCTTCTTAAAGATAAACCTGAGGAATCTGGAGGACAGAGAATTTCTATTACCTGATATTGTGGCTAAACTATTAAAAGGCGTGTACCCACTAATCAAGAGCTAAAGTCAATGAAGTTACATAACACTTGGTTTTTGACCATCCCAAGTAGCCTACCTCAACATGATCATGGAAGAACAAAGGGTATACCCAGGTTCTGATGATAATAACAACCCAGCACCACCTGAATGTATTATCCAGAAAAATATATGAAGAAATAAAAAAGGTTATACATACAGTTAGTAGTCTTGGTAACCTGAGGGCTAAAAACTTGGAATACAACAACTTTTTTCAAAAAAGGTCCATCTGTAAGAAAGGAACCAAAGCAGAGTTCATGTTATATAAATTTCATAGAATGTGTATTTTCATGTTATGCAAAATATAAAGTGGGTTTGGAAACAGAGGGTACTTTCTTCATCTCTTTCTACAACATCTCTCATCTATAAGGATGTGGTAACCTCTTGATCCATAATGAACTTTTGGGGGGGTAGAGGAGAAGACGGGGGAATGGGGAGTGATGGTCAAAGGCAGGAAGGGTGAATAACAGTTCTCAAACCAAAGAGCCCTCTCTGCAGGTCCTCTTATCTCTGAGCGAACCTCAGGCTCTCCAGATGATACAAAAAGAGACCTGGTAGTTAAGTGGTTTTTAATGCTATCTTTTGAAGAATATTTTAATGCTATGGGACATTCTCATGATATAATATTAAGTGAACCAAAGATTTATAATTAATGTATACTGTGACTACACCTTTGTAAAAATCAAAGGGGGGTATATATAGAGGAAGGGGGAACACATCAGTTTGTTCTCTTAAGGGGTTTGCTGGGATTACGGGTAATTTCTTATACTGGTGTTTACCAATTTTTCTTTAATGAACTGGTATTTCTTTTAAAATCAGAAAAATTCTATTTTAGAAATAGGGGCTTTTTGGTAAGAGGGAATTAATAAGAAATTGAGCAAAAAGTCATTCTTCAAAAGAGTGGGGATTGACTTATGACCATCACTAAGGCAGCTTTTTGCTACCTTCACTTCTCATTGCACACCAGAATGACGGGACTGGAAACCCTGCGAGGATGTCTTCGCTGGTCACATCCTTGTGTCTGGGAAAGCCAGGAAGGCCCTTATTTCACTACCATGGGGGTAACTTAGCATTTAGAGGAAAAGAAAACTCTTAACATGAGACCCCATCTGACCTGGCAGGTACTTTGCTGCAGAACATAAAGAACATCATGGGGCTTTGGTTAAAGGAGATGGCGAGCCTCCTTGCATGTGCTCCCTGAATGAACAGGGTCGGTGTTTATGCTGTTGGCAGCTCACATGTGATGGTCCTCCAGACAGAGCATGGGGACCAGCAGGGAAGAGATGAACAGAGAGCCTGCAGGTATCAGTTAAAGGGAAGGAGCCTCTTGATCCTCTGCTCATGGAAGGGAAATTAACCATTAACATCTTCATCTCCTCTTATGTGAACCTTAAGTTAGATGCTCCAGCTGAAGTGGGTAGAGGGATTTATTTTGCTGTGATGGGGAAGAGAATAATTATATAAGATGTTTGCTTCTGCTAAGTGGGGGCTCTGTGAACTGGCTTCATGCAAGGGGTTCAGAGCAGGCTAGCTGAAGTCAAAAGCCTTCACAATGGCTGCTGGAACTGGACTTGGGCGGACTGCACACTGCTTCAGACTCAGGTCCTACTGATTGCCCAGATCAGTGCTTGAGACTCTGGGAGAGTCCCGATGGTAGAACTTGCACGAACAGGGAAGACAAGGATTTGGCCCCCGTCTGCTCATTCAGCCAGTTGTTGGGGTACATGAATATCTTGCTGGATCGAGCCTGCTCCTTCCTGAACCCAAATGTAGTCACAGCCACAGAGAGTTTCTGAACTCTCTGCCCTGGCCATGAATGGTTGAAGTTTCATGAAAATACTTTGGTTGAGAGAAATGGATTCAGTGCCTCCTCAAAGCTACTTAATTAGAAGAGCTGGGCTTCTCCCCATGTACTTCTGTGGCAGATATTCCACCTGAGGAAAAGTCCGGGTTAGGATAGGATTGGAATAGGGTAGAGTTAGGGATGGAGGGGCACCTGAGGCTGCCTCAGCTCCCAACATCCCACCAGACTGAAATGCTGGTAGGGAGGCCCCTACCTAGCACATAATAGGCATCCCCCTCTCATGCCCAATCCCTTCTGTTTAAATGGAAATCTCTTTATCACCATTTGGCCAAAGAGAAATAAGATTCTGAAGCTTTAAGCAAATCATCCAAGGTCATCCTATTATTATTATTTTTTTTTTTTTTTAAGATTTTTATTTATTTATTCATTTATCCCCCCCTTGCTGCTTGTGCTTGCTGGGTCAGCTAACCACGCCATGCGGGCGGGCTTGTCTTCACCAGGAGGCCCCAGGAACTGAACCTGGGGCCTCCCATATGGTAAACAGGAGCCCTACTGATTGAGCCACAGCCGCTTCCCATCCTATTATTGAAAAGTAGTTCTTCAAATCCCAAGACCTGTCTGTTCTCTGTACCACAGTCTTAGGCAGGAAGAAGACTAATAGACCCTAAGAATGTTCTAAACCCTGAATCCTACAGTGGCTTTCAATCTTCCCCTTCTACCACCTGCATAAGCATCTGGTCAACCAACATTTAACGCTTTCCCATACTCCATATACAGACCTTCACTGAAGCCTACCTACAGGCCTCATTTGTTGGTCTTGTCTTTATACAGAAATTGCTCTACATACAACAAACTTCGTACTGGTGTGTCTCACAATTTAATGTGCATGTGAATTACCTGCAGATCTTTTTAACATGCAGATTTTGACCATCTTCTCTGCCCACTTCAAGAGCTGGTGTGAGCCATTTTCATCTCAGCTGCCAGATGGCCCCTTGTTGTACATGGTACATTGTATATCTGTGCTTGCTCTTGGATGTTTTGTTGATTAAGTGTGAATGCAGTGGAGTGTTAAAAGACCAAGTGAAAACAAGATTATCATGGAAATGAAAGGAAGAATGTGCTAACCATTCTCCATTTGCACCCTTCCTCCCTAACACTTTGATGTGTTATCTGCCCTTCCATCCCTGCCATAGGCTCAAGGCCCCTATAGATAATAGCCTCTCAACTCCACTTCCTGCTAGCTTCCTACTGAGTTTTGCCAATGGGAAGCACCTGCAAGGGACTGGTGGATGAGAGGAGAGGTCAGTGAATTGTCTTTTTTAAATTTATTTTTTGTCAGTTTCTATGTCCCTCCATGGCTCCAGTTCTAACTGGGCTCTGGTAATGCTGTGTTCTCCCCTTGCCCTTCCACCAGGCCTAGGGGTAGTTAATGGCTTTCTACCACAGTAATGTCTAAATACTCCCTAATGCCCCATTTGTTCCCTGAATCTTTTGAACCAACTGAGTTGGATTCCATTTCCAGCCAAGGCCTTAACTTACTACTGAAATGATTCTTCTAGATGAAGGAAAAAGTGGAAGTGGTAAAGCAATGGAAAAATGGCATACTAGCTCAGAAGGGAGAATCCTCAAGGAAGCAGGGCAGGAAGCCACAAGGGGAAAGCTGTGCCTATTCACTCATTTGACAGAATTCAGCTAGAGGAGGGGTAAGTGAGGAAATCAACTTTTTGGAGTATGGTTAGAATGTAGGCCCATTACCAAATATTAATTCGGGTGCCAGTAAAGAGTTTGTTAGGGAATGTAAAGACTTAACAGGGTGAGAGTGGTGGTGTGAAACTCCTGTCACAAGCCTGAGATGGATGTGTAGATTCAAGGCTGTGTTGAACGTGCCTGCCCAGGAGCAAGGCAAAGCTGTGGTACTGAGACCATGATGCTTCTTATCTCTGGGGATCCCCATGGCTTAGGCAGATCAGCAAGGGAGGGAGTGTCACAACCTCCTTTTCTATGTTGAGAAAACAGGTCCATTTTGGAATAGAAATAACATGGATGAACCTTGAAGACATCATATTGAGTGAAATAAGTCAAACCCAAAAGGAACACTCTTGAAGAATTTCACATATATAAAATACCTGGAACAAGCAAATTCATAGAGACAAAGTAGATTGGGGGGGAGGGGGGAGAATGGAAGTTATTGCTTAATGGGTACTGTTTGGGGTGATGGAAAAGTGTAATTAGTACCACTGAATTGCACACTAGGAAGTGGTTAAAATGGGAAATTTTGAGTTGACTATATACTACAATAAAAAACTGTTTAAAAACATACATCAGCAAAGAGAAACATTTATCACGGTTTATGGTTTTTTAAGGATTTTTATTTGGTGCAAAGATTTCTCAGGAGAACAGGCATAAGGGCTTCACAGTCACTTCAGGTGATCAAATGGACCTGCAAACATTCTCCACTCTGCCGACTCAATTTTGGGGCCAAGGGGCCTGGTATAAAATGCTCTGAGTCAGCCTCTCTGGGAGGGTTTTAATAAAGGGTTTCATCCTAATGTGTTAAGAATAAAGTGCTGGGAAGCGGCTGTGGCTCAATTAATTGGGCTGCCATTTACCATATGGGAGGCCCTGGGTTCGATTCCTGGGGCCTCCCGGTGAAGGCAAGCAGGCCCACATGGTGTGGTGAGCTGATGGCCCGTGCAGTGCGGTGAACTGGTGCAACAAGATTACACAACAAAAGGGAGAGAAGCAGACACAGAATAACACAAAGCAAATAGACATAGCAAGCACAAGCAGCAAGGGGGGAATAAATAAATAATTAAAAATAAATCTTTAAAAAAAAAAAAAAAGAATAAAGTGCTAAAGCATTTACACCTCCAGTTATTATGTGCCTTTTGTGGGATACAATTCCTTGGCCAAGAATCCCTTTTGGAGGGGGGAGTGGGGGCCAGTGTCTTCTCATTTTGCTCCAAATCACAACCCTATTTGGCTTCCAAACAGAGCTGGCAGTGAGAATTGTTTAAAGAAAGTTCTATGATTAAACATTCACTGCAGAAGACTCCATGGCACACAGACTGGGAAAATAGCAAGCCTTCAGCCACATTTCATTTAAAAATGGCTATTCTGTTTTCAGAGGGAAGGAACAAATGAGGAAATCACTGTGCGAGGATGCATATGGGGGTGAACAAGCATGCACCCAAAACAAGGCACAGACCATCAGGTCCCATTAGCCATAGTACCCTCCGTACCACACCAAATACATGGAGACACAGCTGCCTGGGCTGACATGTGTACACCTCCAGTGCTCTCCAATCCCTAGATGCCCAAGGCTTTTGGTCTCAGAGGTGTTGACAATAAAATTGAGATATGCCATGTTAATTTAGTCCCATCTGCCCTCTGCTCCAGCCACCCCCAACAGAGAATGTTGTGAATGGGAGCTTGAGTAGCCATCCCTGCTTGGTGGAAGCCCTTGCTGAGCTGACGAAGGTCCGTGGTTGGATCTCTGCTGCCACCCAGCCTCCATCCTGTGAAGTGGTGGGCTGTGGAGATGAGATGGGCAGTGTGAAAACCTTGTTACTCAATGTGAGCTCTTTGGAGCAAGCATGTCATCATCGCCTGGGAGTTTGTTGGAAATTCAGAGCCTCAGGTTCCAGCTCAAACCAGTGAATTCAACTCTGCAGGTGAACAAAGTCCCCAGGTGATTCTTGTGCACAATAAAATTTGAGAAACTTCAATGTAGAGCAGTGGGGGTGATTCTTATACCAGGAGTGGGTTTGCCCCCCTCACCCTCCACCCCAGGACCATTTGTCAATGTCTGGAGACAGTTTTGATTGTCATGACTAGGAGGGAGAAACTTGTGATGCCCTGGCTTTGTAGAGGCCAGAGATGCTGCTAAATAATCAACAGTGCCCAAGAACAGCCTCTCACCCCATCCCAAATAAAATTATCTAGTCCAAAATGTCCATACTGCCCGGGTTGAAAAATCCTAGTAGAGAGGGCTATGTTAGGATAGGGAAGAATACATTTGAGATGTTCTTCTTTTGCTCATTTTCCTCATCGTTCACCTGAATTTATACAACATGCCCATCATAATTCTGTAAATAGATGTCTCCTCCTGGCATCCAGTCCCAGAAGGCTGAAATGAAATCTTCCAAACAGAGCAACATTAAAATTCAAATTATGAACAGACAGATTGTCTTTCTCCTATCCCTCAAAGCACCTCTCTTCTCCTCATGTTTATCCTGCTGCCCTCTGGGTACACCATGGGGATGTTCAGGTCCCTGTGAATGTCGCCACACTGCTACATAGCTTTTCCTATAGCTGAAGGGGAGTATATTGAACTCAGTTCAGTCCTTTAAATGTTCCCCCAACTCTACAGAAAACCTTAAAATTGGCTACTGAAATAAGCATCCTTCGCCAATCTACACTCTAAAGAATGGGGGTAATGCCACATTTTTACTAGGAGCCTGAAAATCTTTGACGAATGCACTCTAATAGAGACCTGTCTGTTTACATTTGGACTGGGACCCCATTCATACATAGAGTGATTTCCCACAAAATGGGTGAAATACACTGGGCTGATACCCCCAAGAAGATTTACTGCAAATTAATGAATTAATACTTGTCTTTTCAATTCTAGTATAATTTAAAAGGTATTGGATGACAATTTCTTACATCCTGAATTTCAGTGCTAATCAATGTCTTCTACTGGACTAAGCTGCCTAAAGATACTATTTTTCTCTGGATAGAAAAAAGAAATAAAACAAAAGACAACTATTGGAAAGTGCTAGAGAAATACAAAAGGGAGTCAGAGGGGGGATTAAACCCTTGAAAACAGGGAACCAGGCTTGTAGAGACATCTGTTTACACTTATGTGTTTATATTGCTTTGCCCTGAGGAAACTCCCCAGTCCACATGGAAAGAGACAGTTAGAATTCAAACAAGAACCAAAAGATCATTGGCCAAATTCAAGATGATAGAACCTGGGACTTCCAGAGTGGCTAGAAAAGGAGAGGGGATATCCGGAAAATGAGCAAGCCACAGAGGACAGACAGAACCTCCAAAATCTACATATGAACTCCCCTCAAATCCTTGGCTGACCCTTGAGCATAGGTTGCAGCCCCAACCATGTCAGGGGAAACCAAATTTGGAGTTTCAGTCCCAACACATATGAGAACTTGGTTAATATTTCAGACTTTTAAATGTAACCTCAGAAAGACCATAATTTAGAGTAAGGGCTATATCTCAGGATGTGGGACTAAGAGCAAAAATGAAAGAGACTTGTTCTAACAAAGTTTAAAACCAACTCCCCACAATTCCATGGTGATATACTAGTAATCTACTTCTACAACAGGACACAACACTCTTCAGAAATTAATAGACTATCCAAGTTCCCTGCTACATTCTTCCACAATAACCAGTATGTAATGAAAAGTTATTAGACATGCAAAGAAACACAAATATGTGACCCATAATTAAGAGAAAAAAGGAGTCAAGAGAAGCAAATCCACAAATGACCAGGATTTTTTAATAGCAAACAGGACTTTACAATAATTATAATAAATATGTAAAACATTCTTCAGGACAAACTTAATATAATTGGAGAAGGGAAGGGCAATTTCAGGAGAGATCGGGAAACTGTAAAAAAAAAAAAAAAAAAAAAAAAAAAAGGAGTCTAAGCCTGTATCTGGATACTGTAGAGTTGGGAACTGGAGAGGAGAAAATCTTTGAAAGAGGTATGAGATGAAAGCTTTAAAACAGAGAACCAAGACTTATAAAACAAAAGTGAGGGTCACAATGGAGAAACTGGTGCTGGACTAGCCTTCCTAATTTAAATAACTATAAAACTGGATGAAATATATGTGGCATCTCATTTGAGTCACTGGAGAAATGCACAAGATGAGTTGCACCATTACCCACCTGTTCTGCCTTTCAGCACTTACCAGATTGTGGCACAGGGAGATGAAATCCAAGCAGAGCTGGGGAAATGGCTTAATAAGTGTTCAGGGCTATTGAGGGGGCTGGAGCTTTCAGGACAGAGTGCAAGAGAAAGGGGAGAATTATAAAGAAAGAGCTTCTATCACATGCATAGGAGTGACCTTCAGCCTTTGGTCAAATAGCAAGATGGAGATGCACAGAGTGAGACTCAGTCAAGCTGGCAGAAAACAGTTGCTTGTGAGGTGGCAGCTGAACAGAGAATCCTGAAATTGTACAGTACTAGGAGACAGGTGATCAGATGGGGCAGAATAGAAAGATCTTGCTGAACATCCTGAGCTAAAGAGAACACAGCTTAGGAGTTAGATTTCTCTAGCCCTAAACTCATGCTTACTGTAGACCCACCATACTAAGAAAGATTTTTAAAATGTTTCAAAGGAAGGAGCTATTTACCAGCAAATTATATGCCTGCCAGAATGAAGCTCAACACTTACTAAAGGAAGATGACAAAATCCAGCAAACAAATAAAAATTACTGGGCAAGAGAAGGAACAGGAAAATGGGGTCCATAAACAGGAAAAAAAATACTAGTTAATAATACTAGTTATAGAAACTGACATAAAAAGACCCAGATGTTGGAGTTTTTAAAAAGGACTTTAAAGAAGCTATTATAAATATGTTCAAGTGCTAAAGAAAAATATGGTGTTTGTGAATGAATAGATGGAAAATTTCAGCAAAGAAATGTATATTATAATAAAAGAATCAAATGGAAATTCTGGATCTGAGAAAAACCATATCTAAATTGAAAAATAAAATAATAGATATGTGTAACAGCAGATTGGAGACGACAAAAGAATGGGTCAGTGAACTTGAAGATATATCATTGGAAATGATCCAATCTGAAAAAAAAAAACATAAGCAAAAAATTTTTTAAAGTGGGTCTCAATCTATTATATATGCATTGGAGTTTCAGAAGGAAAAAAGGGGCAGAGAATAGTGCAAATTAAAGCATCTGAAGATACAAACTTATCCATTTTTTCCAAATTTGATTTTTTAAAAAGGACCAACCAACCACATGTACAGGAAATTCAGTGCTCCTGAGCACTAAGAGCCATACAGAGACACATCATGGTCAAACAGCTGGAAACCAAAAACTTTAGGAAAAAAATTTAATAGAGCCAGAGGGAGGAAAATGACACATTTCAAACAAAGAAACAAAGATAAGATCAACACGACTATAAGAAACAATGAAGCCAAACATAGACAATGGAACAACATCTTTAAAATGCTCTAAGGAAATAAAAATATCAACCTAGAATTCTATCAACAGTAAAAATATCTTTCAAAAATGAAGGCAAAAAAAGCTACAGCAATTGGTAAACCAACCATGAGTCTATACATATATAAGTAATGATTGAATAACTGAATGTGAAGATATGTTGAGATATTTCCTATGCAGAAGAATTCCAAATAATATGTAAATGCTCTGCTCTTAAGGAGGTGGAACATAACTCCCCACTCCTTAAGTGTGGACTGTGCATAGTGATTTCCTTCCAAAGAGCACAGTATGCAAAAGGGGAAAAAATGAATATTACTGTGGAGAAACCTGACAAACTCTGCCTAAACCAGATCAAGCTTAATACAAACAGATATGTCATGTTGGTAGTATATAGTCTTGATTTGATGTGATAAAAATGGCACATAAACTGTGGTCTTCAATCTCTGAACATATAATCCCAGTCTAATCATAAGAACATTAAACAAATCCAAATTAAAGGATGTTCCACCAAATATCTGACCAATATTCCTCAAAATGATCAAGGAAGGTTATTCAAAACAAGGAAAATCTGAGAAGTTTCTCAGTCTCTTCACAGAGTTTCACAGTCAAAAGCAGCTTAAGGAGACATGACTTAAATGTAACAGGGTATCCAGAAGAGATGCCAGAATAGAAAAAGAACATTACATAAAAACTAAGGAAATTATAATAAAGTATGGATTTATCACTATTGATAATAATGTCTCAATACTGGTTTGTTAATTATAACAGCTTTACCACACTAATGTAAAATGTAATACTAGGGGAACCTGGCTATGGGGTATATAGGAACCCTCTGTACACTTTGTAAATCTAAAACTGTTCTAAAATAAAAAGATTGTTTTTTGAAGATATCCAAACATAAAGATAATAAAAATATAGATAATGTTTAGATGAAAGTGAAAAAAAGCATTTTCATATAAATATAAGCTGATAGAATTTCACTAATAGACACACTGTACAAAACATTGTGAACAAAATTCTTTATCCTAAATGGAAATACCATATAGAAATTTGATTTACAGGTAGGAAAAACAAGCCCTGGGAATGGTAATACATAGATTATTTTTTCTTTTCGTCTGTTACATTCTTTAATTGACTGAAGTAGAAATAAAACAATGTAAAGTGGGGCTCAGAATATATGTAAAATTAATACTTGCATCACTAATAAACAAAGGATGGAAGGGGTATAAATATGATTATACTATTGTAAAGATCATACATTATACATCAAGTGATATAATGTTAATTCATGATAGAAGCATGCAAAAATATATTTTAAAAATTGTTAAAGACTTCTACCTAAAAATGCAATAGGAGATATGAAATGGAATACTAAACACAAACTTTATTCACCTAAAAAGAGACATGAAATGATGAACAAAGAAAGAACATAGGGAACAGACAGAAAATAAATAGCAAGACAGCAGACTTAAATTCAATCATATAAATAATTACATTAAATATAAGGTAACTAAACACTGCAATTGAAAGGTAGAGATTGTATAATGATACAAAAATAATGCCTATCTATATGCAGTTTAAAAGGGGTGCAATTTAAATATAAGTAAAGGATGGGGAGAGATCTATCATGAAAATCTCAACTACTTGACAAATATTATTTTCTAACCCAGAACTCAATCTCATTCTTCTGCTTCTGCTCTTTTGCCTGCCTTTCCTATAGAAGTTGGTAAAGCCAACCATTCACTTTTTCAGCATCCAGTACAGTTGAAATTGGCCATATCATCCAGTTTGGGGCTACATGCATAAATGGAAATTTCTTGGAAATGTATCGGCCTCTCTGATATAGGATACATACAGCTAAAATCACACTTTCTCTCCATATTCCCTACCTTGAATGTAAATGTGATGCATGGATCTAAGGCAGCTGTCCTGTGACCTCAAAAGAAAGGTCAAGAGAGCAACAGAAATGTTGGCCAGAATATCATTAAGCTGCTTAATAAATACTTTTTATCTCTTATTTTGTGAGAAAAATATATCTGAGTTTGTCTATGCAATGTAAGGTAGGTATTTTGGTTTTCACTTTTAAAAAGCAATTAAAACTAATAAAGTTTAATATAGGCCTGAGAATTATCTTGAATCTTCATCTATATGACCAAAATGGTGTTGTATTTCCTGTATAACACTGTGATAATATATTTTTACAAAATGTTCATTTTTTATAGGACAAGGTATTTCATGCTACTAAATGATTATTTTCCATATGACAACAAATAGGATCACAGGATCATGAAGAAAAGAATGTGCCAACAGCTGGCAAACTGCAAATACAAAAAAGTTATGTGAGAAGTGGAGAAAGTCTCTTCTCACTTTTCCTGCATCTCTGCCTTGTGAAAGGCATGATTATGTCATGCAACAGCTGAGGAGAGGCAGAGAGCCCTTTTGCCAAAAGAACATAAAAATGAGCACTTCCTCAAAGATTTCCCTTTATTTGCTTTTGTTTCTTCTCCTCCTCCCCCACCTCCCCCTCTTCCCCCTCCTCCTCCCACCTTACTTCTCTCTCCTACTCCTCTCCTTCTCCTGCTCTCTCTCCTCTCTCTCTCTCCCTCTCTCTCTCTCTCTCTCTCACACACACACACACACGGGAATTACACACTGGGCAATTAAGACCTATTACTTCCTAATTTCTTTGAATCAGCCTGTTTGTCATTTAATTGTTAAGTATATATATAATTCACTCTAAAGAGAGTCAAGATATAACTAATGTTTGGAATAGCTTTCTCCAATAAAGCCAGACAAATAACTGATAATATTTATTTAAGAATTAGAAGACTTCTAATTGTTCTACTTCTACATTAATTCTCTCCAATCTCTGGATGTTCATGCTACAATAAAATGTATGAAATATTTGCTGTGTTCTAGACATGAGGGTCCCAAAGAAGAAATAAGAATATTGGAACCTATCTGTTTACAAGTATGTCTCCTCTCATGTAACTGAATTGATAAAAGACAAATTCTTACTCATAATTCTGTCTTTATATATATATATATATATATATATATATATATATATATATATATATTTTTTTTTAAGATGCTTAGATTACATAAATGTTACAGGGATTCCCATGTTCCCCACCTACCACAACATCCCACATAAATATCTTTCATTAGGATGGCTCATCACCTGCAATGGATAAACACATCTTGGGGCTTTGCCACTAAGCATGGACCATAGTTCACATTGTAGACGACTCTCTCTCACAGAGATCTGCATGTTATATGCTGATGTAAAATGGCCTATATCTGTCATTTTAATGTCACTCAGGATAATTCCCATGTCCTGAAAAAACACCTGTATTTCAACTGCTTTTCCCTTCCCTGCCCCAACGGCATCCAGTGGCCACTGGCTCCACCTCACTGTTGTAATTTCTTCCATTGCTTGAATCACAATATCTCTACAACAGAATACCATCAAGTCCACTCTAGTCCATAGCTCTTCCCCCAATCCTGAGGTGTTTGGGATGGTGATGTCCACTCCACCTCCAAGTGAGAGGGGGGTTATATCCCATGGATACAGAGGATGGGATTATCCTGCCAGCAGCTGCAGGCTCTCTCCATTCCCTGGGATGGCCATTGTCCATCATCATGTCCTCACTAGGTGACTTGGGTGACTCCATTGAGTTGTAGAGTAGGAGCTGCAGCTTCACCAAGATTCCAGGCACAGATGGCACATGGACAGGCCAGAGGTTCCAGTCTCTGGAAATACACCTACGAACTCCAGCATCACATATAGGTTTGAATAGAAGGGACTGATGGACCATGTGCCGGGAGGACTTATTTGAGTCCAACTCTATCACTCTCAGGAGCACAGTTTCCAAAGTAAAGCCCAATGATAAGGCATCCATCTCTGGAGCTATTCCCCCTTATATAGGACCTGGGTGTCTCCAGAGCCCTCAGGAGCCCCTCTGTGTGGGGTGATATCCACTTTGGTGTTCTATGAGATCCTACTGAGGTGTGCATAAGCGTTACCTCTGGGATGACCTCCCGACTCTCTTTGAAGTCTCTTAGCCATATGAACTCATTTGTCTTTACCTTTTCCCCCTTTTGTTCAAGGTCTTTTTCCAGTCATATTCCCAGTTGGCCCTTGGTATTAATCCCTCATTGCAAGGGAGGCTCATCCCAGGAGTCTTGTCCCATGCTGGGGGGAAGGTAATGTATTCATGTGCTGAGTTTGGCTTAGAGAGAGGCCACATTTGAGCAACAAGGAGGCTCTCAGGTGGCAACCCTTAAGCACCCCATAACAGTAGGCTAAGTTTCAATTACAAGAACAAAGACTCATAAGACTAGTCATCAATAACAAGAACACATCAGTGGACCACCCTCCCTTGCCAGACACTGCCCCTGCACTCGGGGAACTATTGCTACTCCCTTGGATAATGTGGCAGAGCTCTCCAGGCTGGGAATTCAGTATTCCCTCATTTATTGAGTGATTGTCTACTCACTATGACCATGCCTGACCCTTTGATCATTTGAAAAATTTTATATATTTTTCATGTATATTCAGGTGAACTTCCTCCCATGAAACCCCCATCCCAGACACCCCCCACCAATGATCCTCTCTTGCCTCCTCCGTAACCCTTCTGTGATCCAAAACTTCCTTGAAGATGAAGCCCATGTAATAGCTAAATACAATTAACAGGAAAATGAAATAATAAAGATAAGTTTAAATATAAGAGAGAAAATACATGGAAACTTAAAAAAGATTGGGATATTCAAAAAATGGGAAAAAATAAAAAAATTAAAAAAATATATTTTAAACATTTTTCCTTTTATCACTGCATTATCGGGTGTCCAGTCTGTACTGTGGCACCTGCACCATCCCACTCCCAATGTCTCCTGAATTGTCATTTAATTTTCAAAGAAGTTTTAGGTCACAGCAAAATCACACACAGAATACTAAAGACTCTCATATACCCAACCTCCTTCCCCTTTCCTCACCCCATATTAAAACCTTTTTTATGTGGATGGTAGCATTGTTATAACTGTTATTCAGATAGTGAAACATAGCTACAGAGCATTGTCAATGGTTTACAGAATATTTTACAATTTAGACGGTACAGTTTAATAATTTTTGATGATATTTACCATGTCCTAAACATTTCCCATGACCACTAAATAGCCCGTTTGATCTTTTCTGTTCCTTCCTCCCCATCCACCTGGGGCACATGACACTCCCCTGTCTTGTCTCATTGGATGACAAGATTCATAGTTACATGCAACAAGAGGTCCAGACATGCTGATCATCCTCTCCTATTAGGATACACCCTTGCACCTAAGAGATACCCACCTCTCTGTTTCTGGGTGAATCGGTCCTCCCAAAGATGGGGGTCCATCTCCTTCCCACTCACCGTGTGGGTCTCCACTCTACAACAAAACACATTATGATAGAATGAATACTCACACACTCCCCAGGAGCCTACTCCAGATGCATCCCTTCCTGAATGCCCTCCCAACCAATATCCTAAACCAGTGACACCACCTTGTCATACTGCCATAAGAGGATTCCCACCCCTGCACTTTCAACATCAAACCCACAAATCCCATGTTCACCTAGTCCCCATCCCATCTCTCCCCCCAGTATCCTGTGTATTCTAACCTGCCCTTCCTAATCTACCTACCTGTCAACCCTGCACCACCAAACTCAGTGATATCACTACCCACCTGTCCTATCCTTCAATATGCAACTATACTCACTTTACCATAGATTATGTCCATATGGGTGATGGCTCACAACCTTCTCTTCTCTTTCTCTCCCTTGTTAACCTATCTTTCAGATACTAGTTCTCAGAGACTGCTCATTTTCCTCAGTTCAAATCAGTGAGGTCATATGCTGTTCATCCTTCAATACTTGGCTTGCTTCCCTCAACATAAGGTCTTCAAGATTCATCCATGTTACTCTGTGTGTTAGCACTTTATTTCTTCTTACAGCCGAATAATATTCCATTGTATGTATGTACCACATTTTGTTTATCCATTCATCTGTTGATGGGCACCGGGGCTGATTCCAACTTTTGGCAATTGTGAACAACGCCACTATGAACGTCGGTGTGCATATATCTGTTCATGTCTTTGCTTTCAATTCTTCTGGGTATATACCCAGCAGTGGAATCACTGGATCACACGGAAGATGTATTGTTAGTTTTCTGAGGAACCACCAAACTGTCTTCCATAGTGGCTGGACTATTCCACAATCCCACCAACAGTGGATGAGGGTGCCTATCCTCCACATCCTCTCTAACACTTATAGTCTGCTGTTTTTTTAGTAGCTGCCATTCTGATGGATGTAAGATGGTATCTCATTATAGTTTGATTTGCATTTCCCTAATAGCTAGCGATGTCGAGCATTTTTCCATGTGCTTTTTAGCCATTTCTATTTCTTCCTTGGAGAAGTGTCTTTTCAGGTCACTTGCCCATTTTTTAAATGGGTTGTTAGTCTTTTTATTTTTGAGGTGTAGGATTTCTTTATATATGCAGGATATTAGGCTCCTGTAACATATATGGTTGCCAAATATTTTCTCCCATTGGGTAGGCTGCCTTTTTATTTTCTTAATAATGTCCTTTGAGGTGCAGAAGTTTTTTATTTTGAAGAGATCCCATTTATCTATTTTTTTCTCTTGCTGTTCGTGTTTTGGGTGTGAAGTTCATGAAACCATTTCCTATTACAAGGTCCTATAGATGCTTCCCTACATTATCTTCCAAGGCCTTTATGGTTCTGGTTCTTATATTTAAATATTTGATCCATCTTCAGTTGATTTTTGGGTAAGGTGTGAGATGGTATTCCTCTCTCATTATTTTGTTTATGGATAACCAGTTGTGGCAGTTGGGCAGTTTGATGTAATTATGAATTCCAAAAATATAATTGGATCTGATCTGTTAATTGGGCATGATTGAGTTATGATTGGGGTGTTGACTGGGCCATGTCAGTAGGGTGTTGAGCCCCACAAGCAGTTTTGATGTTGGAAAGAAGGTCCCAGGAGAAGAGAAGCAAGCCTGATCGTCTACAGCTGACCTTGTGGAGGAAACAGGAGCTAAGCATGGAGACAAATGCAGCCCCAGGAAGACAGGAACCCCAGAAGCCTGAACCCCGGCAAATGCCAGCAGCTGTCTTGCTCTAACATGTGGCAATGGACTGTGATGAGAGAGGAAACTTAACGCTTTATGGCCTGGTATCTGTGGACTTCTACCCCAAATAAATACCCTTTATAAAGACCAACTCTTTTTGGTATTTCACATTAGCACCCCTTTGGCTGACTAATACACCAGTTCTCCAAGTACCACTTTTTAAAGAGGCCATTCTCTCCCAATGGAGTGGGCTTGGTGGCCTTGTTGAATATCAGATGACTGTATATGTGAGGATCTATATCAGAACTCTCAATTCGGTTCCATTGTTCAGTATGTCTATTGTTGTGCCAATACCACGCAGTTTTGAGCACTGTAGCTTTGTAGTATGTTTTAAAGTCAGGTAATGTGATATCTCCAACTTGATTTTTCTTTTTCAATATGTCTTGGGCAATTTGGGGCCTCTTACCTTTCCAAATATATTTTATAGTTAGTTTTTCCAGTTCCTTAAAAAATACAGTGTTGATTTTTATTCGGATTGCATTAAATCTGTAGATTAGTTTGGGCAGGATAGACATCTTGATGATGTTGTCTTCTTATCCATGAACAGGGAATATTCTTCCATTTATTTAAGTTTTCTTTAATTTCCTTTAACAGTGTTGTGTAGTTTTCTGCATATAAGATCTTTACATCTTTAGTTAAATCTATCCCTAGGTATTTGATTCTTTCAGTTGCTATTGTAAATGGTATTTTTTTCTTGATTTACTCCTCAGATTGCCTATTATTGGTGTACAGAAATGCTACTGATTTTTGAGCATTGATTATATGTTCTAGCACGTTTGCTGTAGATTTCTCAGGGCTTTTTATGTATAGGATCATGTCATCTGCAAATAATGAAATTTTTACTTTTTCTTTTGCAATCTGGATGCCTTTTATATCTTTTTCTTGCCTCAGTGCCTGAGCAAGTACTTCTAAGACAATGTTAAATAAGATTGGTGACAGTGGGCATCCTTGTCTTGTTCCCAATCTCAGAGTGGAGGATTTTGGATTTCACCATTGAAGATGATGTTAGCTTTGGGTTTTTCCTATATACCCTTTATTATATTCAGAAAGTTTCCTTCTATTTCTATCTTTTGCAGTGTTTTTATCTGGAAAGAGTGCTGTATTTTGTCAAATGCTTTTTCTGCATCTATAGAGATGATCATGTGATTTTTTTCTTTCAATCTGTTTATGTGGTGTATTACATTGATTGATTTTCTTATATTGAACCATTCTTGCATACCTGGGAAGAAACCCACTTGGTCATGGTGTATAATCCTTTTGATATGTTGTTGAATGTGATTGGCAAGTATTTTGTTGAGGATTTTTAGCATGTAGGTTCATTAGAGGAATTGGTCTGTAATTTTCCTTTCTTGTGGTTTCTTTGTTTGGCTTTGGTATTAGGGTAATGTTGGCATCATAGACTGAGTTAGGCAATATTCCTTCTACTTCTATTTTTTGGAAGAGCTTTTGCAGGATTGGTGTTAGTTCCTTCCAGAATGTTTGGTAGAATTCAGCTGTGAAGCCTTCTGGTCCTGGGCTCTTCTTAGTTGGGAGGTTTTTGATGACTGAGTCTATCTCTTTACTTGTGATTGGGCTGTTGAGTTCATCAATTTCTTCCTTCATCAATGTAGGCTGTTTCCAAGTTTGTAGAAACTTGTCCATTTCCTCTAAATTATCATTCTTGTTGGCATATAATTTTTCAAAGTATCCTCTATGATACTCTATTTCTGTGGGGTCATAGTGATAGCCCCTTGCTCATTCCTTATTTTATGTATTTGCATTGTTCTCTCTTTTTCTTTGTTAGTCTGGCTAAAGGTTTGTCAATTTTATTGATCTTCTCGAAGAACCAGCTTTTGGTTTCTTTTTCTAGTGCTTTCTAATTCTCTAATTTCATTTAGTTCTGCTCTAATCTTTGTTATTTCCTTCTTTTTACTTCTTTTAGGTTTAGTTTGTTGTTGTTTTTCCAATTCCTCCAAGTGTGCAGTTAGGTCTTCAATTTTAGCTCTTTCTTCTTTTTAAATATATGTATTTATGGCTACGAACTTCCTTCTCAGGACAGCTTTCCATGCATCCCTAGGTTTTGATATGTTGTGTTGCCATTTTCATTAGTTTCAAGGTAGTTACTGATTTCTTTTGAGATATCCTCCTTGACCCACTGTTTCTCTGAGAGTGTGTTGTTTAACTTCCATATCTTTGTGCCTCATCTGTTTCTCTGGCCCATTGTGGTCAGAGCAATTACTTTGTATAATCTCAATCTTCCTGAATTAATTGAGAGTTGTTCTGTGGCCTAGCATGTGGTCTATCTTGGAGTATGTTCCATGTGCACTCAAGAAGAATGTAAAACCTGCTTTATTGGGGTGTAGTGTTCTGTATATGTCTATTAAGTCCAGGTCCTCTAATGTATTGTTCATAATTCTGTCTTATAAATGTCTCATAATGCAGTACATGCTCAATAAATGTTAGGTGAATACTTTAATGAACTGTGACTACATCTTGAATAATCCTGTATCTGCAAACATAGAGAAGTTAAATGACAATCATAAAACGATTGTGCCATTCATTTTCCTTCAATCGGTAAAAGGGAGTAAGTTAAACATAACATTATGTATTTAGATGCTCAGGGTATCAGTTTCAAAAGTGAATAGATAATTCAAAATTTCCAAGTATTCAAGGAAAAGAAAAGCATGCAAGAGGTGCAGCAGACTGAAAAGAAAAGAAAAAAACATGGAAAACCTACAAGGACAGAGTTAACTCAAAAACAGAAGGCAACTTTAAAATAAGTAAAATGAGTTCCGTCAGAGATATGTGAGAGGATATTACACTCATAAGAATTATACTCTTAAAATACGCCATTAAAAAGAAACAAAGTTCTTGGAAATATATATATATAATTGATAAAACAAATAAATGACAAAAGACAGGAAGAGTTAAAGACCAGAATGGACAAGAATGAAGAATAAATCAGAAAACCCTAAATAAAAAGGAAAATAGATTAAAATTATGAAAGAAAAATTGAAAGCCATAACAGGTAGTTTTAGTGAATCTCATATCCACCTAATGAGAATTTCAAAAGAAATTGAAAATGATAGAATGAAACAAATGATACAAAAATAAAGTGTTTAGGTAATGAAATGAGTGCCTTATGAAAATATTCTTCATTCAATGATTCATTCAACCATTCAAGCATTCAGTAGATATTTATTGTCTATAATGTGAAAAGCACTATACTAGGTACTGCATGTACAATGAGAGCAAAAAATCAGAATGCCTGCTCTCATGGAGCTTATGATACGGTGGGAAAAACAGACATGGAAAAATTTGCATATAAAAATGTACAGTATAGTTCAATAAGAACAATGAGGGCCAAGCAAATGTTGGCATGAAAGGGTGCTGATAAGGTACCAATCTCAAGGACATGTAGAGTTAAGTAAGTAGTATATAGCATTCCATATTTAAAAAAAAGAAATATTACTGTTTTCCAGGAATGAAAACAAGTAATTAATTTACAAAGGGTGATTGATATTCTATTTTTTTTTATCTGCAAAACTATGTGTCAGAAAACAATGGAGCTATGACTTCAAAGTCATATTATATATGCATTTGGAGTTCCAGAAGTGTTGCTATGAAGCTAATTCAATTACTTTTCAAGGACTCCTAAAATGTAAAAAAATAAATGAAAAAAATCACAATCTATAAACAAAATGATAAAGGCAGAAAATAAAGTACTGGATAAGGATAAAGAATAAGCTTTCTCAACAATAAGGATTCAGGACTAGAAATCTTTGAGATAACAGATAATAAAGAGGAAAAAAATGTATCAAAAGAGATAATAAGAAATACTGTATTTTGGGAAAATCACAGCCAAATAGTAATAGGAATCATGAGTTTTTTGGACCAAAAAATATAATAGAGGAATATTTAAAGCAAAATTTGAATAAATAAAAGAAATTGGATAAAACTACAATCTTGTAATAGTTATAACTAATTCAGTGAAGAGTTTTAAAATATGAAACAGAATATGCATAAAACTTAGAGCTATGTATCCAAACAAACAAAATATGTTTTTCACATATCCACAAAGAATTTACAAAAATCAACATATAGGTCATTAAGCCGAAAAGAAAAGCTCAAGAAACTTCTCAGAAGAGAAATCATATAAGGGCTCATTCTCAAAATTGTAACAAAATTATATATCAATTATACATTAGTAACTGAGCAACAACCAAAATAATAACCATCCAGAATATTTCTAACTCAAACATAAAAACTCTTCTTGATAACTGTGTGCAAAAAAAGAAATTCAGACTGAAATTACATAATAAGTTTTCCAAGGAGAAAATGTAAGAACTTCCCTGAAGAAAGCCCCCCATTCAGTCACTTCCCATTCTTCCGGAGCCAGAGGACGGCGTGGAAGGAGGGGATGAGGGACCACTGATCAAGAGCCCTGACCTCGGGCATTTCCGCAACCCCCCCAGGGCAGGTAACCGCTTGTCCCAACACATCCAGGGACAGCCAGGTGCACCAACACCGCAAGATCACCGGGATAAAGGTGACTTTACATAATCTCCCCCTGTTCCACCAAGCACCTGCGAGCAGTGACCTTGGTACTACCGCGGTCCCCTTCCCTCCCCTTCATGGTGATGCGGGGGTGCCCTGCGTGAGGCCACCAGGCAGGACACCAGGGACCCCACAGGAGCCTGCGGGGCCGCGCCAAACTTGGTATAAGGGCGGCAGGGAAGGCGAGAGCAGAGAGGGCTCCCAGCCCCAGGGTGTGTGGGGGCCTCTGTGGCGGAGGCGGGCTCGGCTCCAGGTCGGACCCGGCAGTTCCACCCACGGGCAAGGGCCAAGTGCGCCCCTCAGAGCTCCACCCAGGACTGCCCCTCGAAACACCTGCCACGCTTCTTACCTGGGTGGCTTCGGGAAACTGCTGCTTGGGCGAAGCCACCCACAGGAAGCGGGAAGATGCCAGGGCGCTGTGGGAAGGAAGCGGCATTGCAGCTTGACTTACAGCAAGATGTTACTCTGTTGTCTGCGAAGCCGGACTGTATCTCAAGGCTTCCGGACTGTGCTTGATATAGATTTGCTGTGCCACCACCCCTGGGGGTGGAGCCCCCAGTTGCGATGCTCTGATTGGTCAATCACTAGTTCCAAGCCAGGGCATTGGTTAGATTTTGAAGACTAGATTAGCGTATTACGTAAATAGGGTATCCTAACTGGGAAATGCTGATTGGGCGGTGTATTAATTAAGGTAATTGAGTCTATTGGTTAAAAACTCTCTTATCATATTGGTTGGCTCAGAATCCCTCTGCCCAGGGTCCCGGCTTATTTACCAGCCCTGCTCCTTCACCTGAAGTCAGGGAGAGTCTTTGCAGGAACCCGTATCCAGTGTCTGCTCCGGCACCCACAACCCGGTGCAGCACCCGGTGCGGCTTTCCTGCTCAGCTTGGCCGTTGACACAGAGCTTGATTCAATCGTTTTAAATTGTAGTTTTGAATAAAAGAAAATATTTAATAAAATGTAATTATGTGTTCCAGAAATATTAAAGATTTTAAAAATAAAGAATGTGACTACATTATATACCAGATTTTAGGGTCGGTCTTGAATAGAAAAAACACAAAAAGCACTTTTAAAGAAAATGGATATAAATTCTTTAACAGTACATATATAATTTAATATGAATATTTCTATAAATTAATTAGATTGAATTGTCACATTACAAAAATGAACAGTAGGGGGAAGTGATTATTTTAGCATTAGTGAACACAAAAATTGATACCTTTTTTCAAGATTCTCTAACATTCCACTAAAATCTCATTACTTTCAAAGTTTACTTTCTGTTAAGATTTCAAGTCTTCTATCAAGTGTCTTCTATATCCCCTTACTCTTCCCTTAATACTCAAATAGATTTCTCCAAAGAACATATATGAATGTCCAATTAGCACATAAAATGATGCTCAACATCATTAGTCATTAAGGAAATGCAAATCAAAACTACAGTGAGATACCACTTCACACCCACTTAGGTGGTTATAAAAACTTAAATACACAGAAAATAACAGGTGTTGGTAAGAATGTAGAGAAACTGGAACCCTCATATATCACTGGTGGGAATGTAAAATGGTACAGCTGCTGTGGAAAAGTTTGGTTGTTTCTCAAAAAGTTAAACACAGAATTGCCATAAGCCCCAGCAATTCCACTAAGTATATACCTGAAAGAATTGAAAACAGGTACTCAAACAAACACTTGCACACAAATTGTTCATAGCAACACAATTCACAACAGCCCAAAGGTGGAAACCCATATGTCCATCATCAGATGAGTGGGTAAAAAAATGTGCTATAAACATGCCCTGGAATATTATTCATCCACAGAAGGAATGAAGAACTGATATATGTTACACTGTGGATGAACCTTGAAAACACTGGCTAAGTGAAAGAAGGCAGATGGAAAGAGCCACATGTTGAATGATTCCATTTATATAAAATATCCAGAATAGACAGATCCAGAGAGACAGAAGGCAGATTGGTGGTTCCCAGGGGGTAGGGGGAGGTGGGATAGGAAAGATTGCTTAATGGGAATGGGGTTTTCTTTTGGAGCAATGAAACATTTTGAATGCACTAAATACCATGGTTAGTTTTATGTTAGGTGCATTTTACCTAATCAATTGAAATTTATTAAATGAATAAATAACTAAATCCAATGGGATGGGATAGTTTCCCCAAAGCAAAACTTGGTGTTTCTAGAAGAAGATGGAATTAACCTGGCAAAAAAAGAAAAAAACCCACAAAAACCAAGTAGTTACTATATAGCTCAATTAAGATCTTGTAAGAATACTATATAAATGGTAAAATCCCATAAAATTGTCATAAGTCCTGGCTGGAGGTGATAATTATTCTAAACATCCTTTAAAAGCAGAAAATATTTTCCAATTATAGGAAGGAAAAAGTGAATCAGAAAAATGAGCTCATGCTTATGATCTAAATGAAATTGTTTAAATACATTCTTCCCACTTCTTTCCTTTTACTCAGATTCTTAATGGAAATCAGAGTTGTCACATCAGGCATTTGCTAGTGTTCTCTTCATTTAAGCAAGGTGTCATCAACAAAAATAAGTAAACTCTGTAGAAAGATAAATACTTTGGCCAACTCATGTCTTTAATTTGATATGGAAACCTTAAGGGACTTGTCTATGTATGTTAGAAACCTCCCTTCATTTCCCTGGGGCATACCCATTCAGCCATCTTCAACCAATTATTTGTGGCCCAAATTCTCCGTAAATGTTAATGTCAATCTACTTTTGCATTGTGCTTCTTTCTCTCTGTGAAAGATGTGTCGGTTTATTTTTTATGCTTTTTACCAACTTGGCTTCACTTGTGCAGAATTCACTTGGCCTCAATTTCCCTACCTGTAAAAAGAAAGTAGTAATATGTGTACTCAATAGAATTGTTGTGAAGAGTAGACATAATTCATATAAAGCATTCCTAACAATACCCAGGACACCGAGAGCAGAAATAGATGCTGGATGCTATTATTATTTGTGGTGGCTAGGAAGGGTCAAGGATTATACCTACTCATGCAGCCTGGGCAGTTGAGAGGCAAGTGGTGCCTTTCACCAATGAAGAACACAGCAAGAACAGCAGGTGTGGGTCAGGTAATGGTGAGTTTGGGTGGAGAGTGGGGGAGGGGTAGCTCAGTTTTGCCGAGGTCTGCACCATAACTGGCAGGATGTAAGGTTCTGATGCCCAGTAGAGAGATCTGCAGGCTTGGATCTATGTAGCCTTGGGTGTTATGAGCATGTAGATGATAGCAAAAGCCATGGAGTAGATAAGATTGCCCCAGAAGAGCATGAAAAGGAAGAAGAGAACCTAGGACCTGAGGGCATGCAAGGGACCAAGAGCTCACAAAGGAAACTGAGAAGTAGGGAGAAAACTGTGAGGGTGGTATCACAGAAGCTAAGGGAGGAGGGAACTACAGGAGGAGTTGAGCTGTTATCAAAAGCTGCTAAAATTTTACCAAGATAAGGCCTGGGAAGTATCAAAAGGTATACATAGATGACCTTATCAGGTTTCCAGGAGTCCTTGAAAACAAGGAATGATCTGGAAGAAGAGTCAGAGTGTTAAGGAAAGGAAATCTTGCCCTGCAAATTGTGAATATGCAGGTGCTCAGAAACAGCCACCACTGCTCCAGTGGTGCTTCTCAAACCTGGGGATCTGGCTGAAATGCCAATTCTTAGTCAAGAGGGTTGGGTGAGTACTGCAAGGTTGCATTTCTAACAAGCTTGCAGATAGTTCTGACTCTACTGATCTCATTCAGTCCAAGGCCCTGAGTGTCTGGAAGCAATGTAATAAGAGTTCAGAGAAGGTCTCGGCAGGAAAATCTCTATTAAGAATTCTAGGTGGCCTAGGATACCCTTTTAAGGCAAACAAATGAGTAGTGGAACCCTCCCAAGCTAGATGCAGCCTATGGAGAGGAGACATTGGTTTTTCTCTCTTTTAATTGAAGTTCCTCCTAACTTATTGCAGTGAAATGAAAACAGGGTATGCTAGGCACTGCAGTGCAGTGTACTCATTAAGCATTTATTTCAGAAAGGCTGAGCCTTGGTACGGCATTCTGCTGTTTCTCTTTGCTTGGAACATCACTGCCTTTTTGTTATCACTTCGAGATTGGCTGCTGCAGTAGGTTTGTGGACAAACTCTGCCTTCAGTTGTGTTGATTGAGAAACCATTGGCAATCTTTGACCTCTGCCTGGAAAGAGGCTCTTTCATGCCTTTTTGAAATAACCAGTCTGTACCTGGCTGCCTATGTCTGCCTGCCTAAGCAAAGCTGTTACCATCTTTTCAAGGATGTTGCCCTTGTATGGGGAGGAAAGCAGTCTCATGGGGGTGAGAGTTTTGGGGGAAGGAGCAGGTTGCAGCCATCTTGGATGAGGGGCAGGCTGTGCCTCAGTTCCATGTTTTTTCTCAGAGGAATAAGCCTGCAGGGCCACATGGAGAGAGCTGAGACAGTCCCTAAGTGTGGCTTCCAAGCATAGAACACCTTGCTCCCAGCACCAGTTTCCCCTCATTGGACCTGTGCAGTAATGTAGAGTCCCAGGAGCTGCTGGCAGGGGAGCACAGTGGGAAGACAATGCTGAAACCATTCACTGAAACCTTCCTAGCATTAAGAGGAATAGGTGCCATGGGACCATAACAGTATGAGAGGAATAGGCTGTGTGTGGGCCCCTCACTGTGACTCAGAGCCACGAGATCATACTGAGGGTAGCTGTATCAAAAGACCCAGGGGTGGGGCAGGGGAGCCTGGACCTGGCAAGGGCCTGAGCAGTCACAGATAGCAATATGTTCATGCAAAGCCAGCCAGTCCTCCAGTTTTGATGAAGGAACAGCCACTCTGAGCAGAACAGAGGGCTGGGAAGAAGTGGAGTGGTAGTGTAGAAAGCGCAGTCTTTGAAACCAGGAACATGTAGGTTCAACTGCTGGCATCACTATTTTTTAAACTGTTTGAACTTCAACAAGACACTTCAAACTCTCTGAGCTTCCTCATGTGTAAAATGGAGATAACAACCCCTATCTTGTGGAATTGGGAGGATCAGATAAGATGGCCTATGTAGATATCTTGTATGGAGTTGGCTCTACGCTACTAGAATCTGAAGGGAGTTGCATTAGGGTGAAGGCTAAGCTGTAGCTTCCTCCCAAGCCTCCTAGAGTGGATTAAAAGTGGAGATTTGTTCCTCTCTCCTGTGCTGGTCCTGAGAAAGCAGTCCAGGTTGGCAGGGCACCTGTGATCCATGCAGTCATTAGGGACCCAGGTTCTTGCCATCTTGTTGCTCCACCATCTTCTAGGACTTTGTCCTCATCTACATGGCTGAAGCTGGGCTGTGGGTATGTCTGCGCCCAGCTTCTGGGAATGGGAAAGACAACTCTAGGGGAATGGTTTTATTTTTTTTTAACTGGGCAATGACCAAGAAGTTTCAAGTTTCACATGCCACTGCTGCTCACCTTCTATTGTCTGACATTAGTCACCTGCCTCTTCTAGCTGGCTGGGAAATATGGTTCTAGCTGGGTGGCCATGTACCCAGCTAATCTCTACCACTGTGGAAGAAGGGAAGGATGGGTTTTGGTGGACAACCTGCAGTCCTGACCCCAGGAATCATAAAGGTCTATTCCCATATAACTACCTATATATGTTTGTCCATATGCATAAATTCAACATATAATCAAAGCAAATACTAAGTAGAAACTTAGGTATTTAAGCAAGAGTGAAACTGCAGCACAGGAAGTCAGGTCTGAGTCACTTTAGACTGGCCTTGGCTCCTTACCTCTGCAGACATAATAAATGTAAGTTCTGCCTAACTCGGGTTACAGTTTTTTTCTCTACATCTCTGGCTATTCCCTAAGGCCCAACACTATGACAAACCTCACACCAAATGAGATCATGAGACAGCCCAATGCCTGGCACCTCATATCTGCTCTATAAATATTCGTTCCTTCCTTTTTATGAACAACAACCAAAAAACAAACAAACAAAAAACCCACAGACAAAAACCAAAAAAACTATGACTCCTTATCTTTTCTTCCTTAACTAGATTTCTAAATTAGGGCAATGAAGAACAAAGAACCATAGAAAAATGCTTATGATAGTCATAATTGCTAATGTTATTGAACATTTACTGTTTAATTATATGTGTTATTTATTTAAATCCTCACAATAACTCTCTGAGTAAAATACTATTGTTAGGCCCTAGCTGTTAATGGAGAAACTGAAGGATAAAACAGTTAGTTTATCTGGGCCAAGGTCTTGGCGGATGGTGAAGCCCATATTTTAATTCATCCAGGCCAACTCCACAGCTTGCACACTTAACCACTGTGCAATATTACATTAAATCAAAATGCAAAATGATATAGACACATGCAAAATGGCATGAATGATGACAAGGAAAGGATATTAAAATTGAGCTAGTGATATTGTAGTTTGTTTCCTTTTGTTTTGTTTTTTTAAAAAATCTCTTTAATTAAAAAAAACTTTGGTGGTTAAAAAGCAGTGACTCCTCAGTGGCACACAAGCCTCTGGAGCTGCTGGTTGATCAGATTGCTAAGGGTTGGCCTGTTCCTTTCAGGCCTGGGAATCCACCCTTTTAGCTATGTCATTCTCAATTGTTCCCACAAACTATTCCATGCTGCTGACACAGAGGCAGTTAGGGAGGGACCTCAACATTGAGGTGAGAGGAAGAAATAAACAGACACCCAGAAGGGAAAAAGAGAAAGAGCAAAGAAGGGATTCAGGCACAAAGGCCAAACCACTTTCCAGTCCTCAAACCCCCTTTCCCTCCAGGAAGTTGTTGATCCCTTCCACAGGACCTTTCTCACCACCCCTCTGCCTCTCTCATCCCCTTCACCTAGCTAACTCCTACTTTGCCTGCAGATCTCTGCATTTATAGCATTTCCTCCAGGAAGTCCTCCCATATCTGCCTAGCTTGCATTAGTGTGCCTCCTTGGTCCTCCCACAGCCATGGGTATGTTTGTGGTAATTGGGCTTTTCAGTTTGTCTTGAAGGTGCCTATTCACTTCCCCTTCACCATCACCAGATCCTGTAGCCATGAGAGGTCTGCGGCAATGAGAACATCCATCTCCTCCCCTATGGTATCACAACTCCATCATAAAGCCTGGCACTCAACAAGGACTCATTAAATAATTGTCAAGTGAACAAAGAAATGACACAGTAAGGGTTTCCAAGGTAATCCAGTGGAGAAGAGGAAGAATATATGTATCCATGAGGATATGCATCTCAAACTGATTTTAGAGACTGTGGGCATAACAAAGAGGTTGAAAGGCAGAAAGAAGGAATGGAAGAGAAGGGAGAGATGGAAAGGTCAGGGAGCAGAGTATACTTAATACATGGAAGAAGCAAGCACAATGTAATCCTAGTATACAGTAAATTAAATTTCATCCACCTAATTATATATTTATTTTTTATTTCCTGTCTACTTCAAAAGGATTTGAGCTATGAGTTAAATACCATTAAAAAAATCGATGCTTATTATTGTCATCATCATCACTGACTCTACTTTCTGCCAGGCAGTGTTCTAAGCACTGTATGTGCATTAACTCAATTGACCCTTACAGTAATCCAATGAGAGAGGTGACATTTTTACACTCATTTTTCAAGAGAAATAGAGGCTCAGAGAGGTTATGAAACTTTCCCAAGGTCACATAGCTAGTAAATGATGGAGTCTGTAAACTCTCTAAATAAAAAAGAACATTTGTCAAATAACAAAATGAGGGAGAAGGAGAAATATTTTAGAAATCTTTGGCTAAAGGCTGTTGAAAACAAACAGCTGTAAGCTTCCCAGCAGGCAGGACAGTGGTGAATATATAGAGAGATAATTAAAATCACACTCTCTAAAACAAGAAAGTTTTCTAGATAATTAGGTATGGAATTGCAGAAAATTTATAATCAACCAACTAAAAATGTGGAGGCAGGGCTTTGTCCCCTTCTCCCAAGAGCTAGTTCAAAACCTCTCTGCTCTTGAATCTTCTGTGTAAGTCATCACTCTCTATAGCTGATGATTCTCCTACTTCACAAAGCAAATCAGAGCTCTCAGAGGGGAACTAATCACCTTCTTGAATGAGTTCCATCAACCTACCTGCATCCCTGTACACGGTTCCCTCTTTCCCTCCTGTAGCAGTGGAAAAGGAGTCTCTCTGCTTGTGAACAGTTAATCCCTCCACTTATGTTGTAGATCATATTTCCTTCCACCATCTCAGGGCCTTGATGTGTTATTACCTCCCTCCAATTTCCCTGGTCTCTTGCTTTCTATGTTTTCCCCTAGCATTTAAACATGTTCAACTTTCTGTCATCCATCTTCAAGCCTTGCCCACTTCATGTCACTCCTAATCTTAAACCCCCTCTTCCCTCCAGAGGCAGACTTCTTGGCTCAGTTGTCTGCATTTATTGTCTCTGCTTTCTCACCTCCTTTACATTCCACAAACCACTACAGTCTCGCTTTGACCTCTACCTCTCCACTAAAACTGGTCATCACATGGTCAGCCACAATCTCTGCCCTTCAGTGTAATGGATGATTTTCAGCCCCTTTCCTATTTAATCTCTGTAGACCACCCCTCCTTCCCAAGTCTTCTGGGACTCCACCCTCTCTCAACTTTCTCTATTTCTTTGATGGATCTTTTCCACTCTCCTTTGAAGGTTTCTCCTCATCCCATACTTTCATCATGAGGAGCTGATGCTCCTTATGGATCCAACCTGGGGACTCTTCACCTTTCACCCTATAAATGTGATCCCACCCATTCCTATGTCTTCAATTACCATCTTGCTGCTGGTGACTCCAAATTTGTATTTCCAGCTAAGATCTCTTTTCAGAGCTTCCAGTCCAAAGATATAACCATTTCTACTAGAAAGTCACATAGGCACCTCCAACCCAAACCTAAACCAAGACAGAACTCTTCATCTTCCCCCACCCAAACTCACTTTTGATCCTGAACTCTTTATCTCAGTGAACCATGCGACTATGCCCAGTTGCCCAAGCTGGAAATTGACTCGATTCCTCCTGCTACATTAAATGGAGCTCCAAACCAATACATTCTAATTCCAAGTAGTTCTTGAAAGGGTCCACATCCCTCCTGGAGGAAGGAACATCTAACATTGGATCTGAAAGATGGCTACATGTTGGATTCCAGACTGAACCTTCCAAAGTACAACTTTGGTCACATAATCCCCAGTCTAACTATCTTCAGTAACCTCCCATTACCTGGCCCCTGCTCACGTCCACAGCCTCCTCTCTCACTGTACTCCCTCTCCACTCTTTTCCATGTTCTGTTTCTAGTGCTTCAACACTCTCTGTCCTGTCACCAACAGGCCTTTGCATATGTGGTCCTACCTGCTTGATTTTCTGGTACCAAACACATACTCCTTCTTCAGATCCAGGCTGAGGTATCCCTTCCTCCAGGAAATGACCCCAATTTCTCAAGTTTGAATTAGGAGCCTCTGTTCTGTGCTCTGTAGACCCTGGCACTTGGTCACATTTACTTCACTGTCTGTTTTTGTCATTAAATTACAAGGTTTGTGACATCATGGAGGCCATTTTATTCATGCTGTAGATGAACCAAGTGTCCCTCTCCTCAAATATTTCAGGAAGGGAGAAGTTAGCCAGAATTATCTGAGCCTTTGGGAAAGATGAAAGAGAAAAGACTTTCCTATGGATTTGAAACCTATTCCAGATGGCTCAGAGGGAGGAGGTAGCTGTATGAACAGAAAGTCAAAACTTTCCTGTTTCACCAGACATTGAGCTTCTGTCTCTTAAACTGGGTGGACTTTGAAGCTCATGATCAGATTTGTGTGATTTTGAGGGCACCTGTGAGACACAGCAGTGGCCTGACAGAGGGAACAGTTCTTTGATAAATATGGAACATGAGATAGGAAGTAGATGGATACAATTTCAGCATCCCTGTTGTTTCTAATAATCCCTTATGTATCTATACACAGATAAATGGATTGACAAATATTTTTTTGCCTAATTTCCTGAACATAAAAATATTTAAGGTAGTATAGCTTACCTTTACAGTACTTTTGTCAAAAATATTTCAATTGAATTTAATCATAAGGAAACAATAAGTCAAATGCAGATGGGAGGGCATTCTACCAAGGATTGGGTTGAACTCCTAAAAAATGTCAGTATCACGAAAGACCAAGAAAGTGGGGGGATTGTTCCAGAATGGAGATTACATAAATATATTTTAAAAAGGCAATGTGTGATCCTTGATTGGACCCTGGATTGAACAAAAAATCTAGACATTCTTGGAATAATTTGGGAAATTTGAATTTGGAGCATATGGCAGATATTGTACCCTATATAGGGTACAATACTAGATTTGGGCAGTATAACAATGGTCCTGTGGTTAGGTCAAAAAATGTTCTTGATCTTTGGAGGGGAATACTAAACTATTTAGTTAGGAAGTGTCATAAAGCCTGAAACTTACTTTTAAAAAATGTATGCTTATATAAAATAAACATATATGTACTAAGAAAGAGAGAGAGAGAGAAAGCAAATGTGGTAAAATGTTAACAATTGGTGAATATAAGTGAAAGGTAAAACCTAGGGCCAGAACTAGGGTGAGGTGAGTGAAGCACTAGCTTTGGGCACAACTTTAAGGGGCATCAAGAACTCATAATTAAGGTAAATAATATTTAATTCAATTTTTAAAAAAATCAAAGTTAGTGCAAAAAATCCATGATGAATAAAATATTAAAAATTTAAATATTGACAGGCTCAATATTATTGATTTTTCCTTTTGCTTCAGGCTCCAATAGGGCTTGGCATGGCCTTGGGTATAATATATTCACTGTACTATTCTTTCAACTTTAAATTTTTCAAGCTTAAATGTTGGGGAGATTATTATATTAATCTTAATGTTATATTAAAACTGACCAATATAGCATAGTCTCTACCTTCTCGGAGGCCACATCCTATTCAGTCAGTCACAGCACAGAGGCAAGTGCCTGAGAGAGGTGAGTGCAAGATGCCAGAGGAACACAGGAGAAGATCTACCTGGTCACAGGCAGGTTTTAAAACTTTGTTGAGCCTCTTTGCATGTTTGGCTTCTATCAATCTAAGGAGAACTAGGTCTGCTTTTAAAAGGGAATCTTTGATAAAGCAGTCTCACCCTTCCTTTTCTTTACCCTAAAATGACCTCTTTAAGCTTTGAGGGTACTTCAAGGTCTCTAGAATTTTTGGGTAACATTATGGACTCTCTACCAGGTGTGCTGTAGTGCCCATTTCTGGCCACCAGAGAGAAGGGAGCTTGTTTATTCACACAAAGGAACCAGTGCTGACCAAATCCTGTGCCCAGCAGACTGCCCTCTAATGGGAAACAACTCTCTAATTTGAACTCTCTATAGGCTAAGATTTGCTCTGTTTCAACAGAGCAGCCCCTTCTCAACATTTGTATTTTATTCATCCATTCACCTATCCATCCATCCACTCATTCCTATTTTGTGTCTGTTCAGGTACTTTGAGAAACACACATCAAGAAGGGATGAGACATGTGAAAGATTTACTGGGGGAAGCATCTGTGAAGGATGAAGGGGGAGAGAGCAAAGAAAGGCAGAGAGAGCCTTCCGATGGCAACAGAGGTCTGACCCCTGTGAAAGGAGAGCAGGAAGAAAGGGGGTGAGCCTCTGATGACAGTGCAGTTCTAAGAAGCTCCACCAGGTGGATGGGGAGTCCCCAAGAGAAGGTTCCCATCAGAGGAGTTGCATCAGGCAGGAATGGCCCGTCTCTAGCATCTCCACCACACCAGTTGAAGGCTATACAACCAGCTTGGGGGAAACATTGTCTGATCATAATGGATGGTAGATGTGTAGTTGTGGCCACTGGAGACTGCCAGTTAACTATGCCATCACAGCAGGTTCCTGGATGGAACATCTGATAAACACTTGAGAAATATTTGTTGGGGGACAGAATGATACCAGAAGGAAAGTAGTAAGTGCAATGCACACTTGAAGTTGTATGGATGCTCAAAGAGGGAGTTCCTTGCACAAAATCAAGGAATTTAATCCCTGAAGGTAGTATTTGAATTAAATTTTTTTTTTTTTTAGGATCAGGGGACTCTCCGTCAGATATGCAGAGAAGAGCCCTGCCACCTCAAAAGGTGTGGCTTTTATTTTAGCTTTAGAACAAAGAAAATATGTATGTACATATATAAATTCAATAGATACTTGACAGTTTACATTTTACTAGAATGAGCAAGTCTTAAAAGTTAATGGCTCAGTTCCTCTTTTCCTTCCTTTTTTTTTTTTTTTTTTTTTTCCCAAAGATTCCATCCATTCATTCATTTATCCCCCTCTTGCTGCTTGTGCTCGCTGGGTCAGCTAACCACACCGTGCGGGCGGACTTGCCTTCACCAGGAGGCCCCGGGAACCGAACCCGGGGCCCCCCACATGGCAAACGGGAGCCCCACTGGTGGAGCCACAGCCGCCTCCCCTCTTTTCCTTCCTGAAATTCACAGACATGTCATTTATTATCCTTTTATTTTATAAGTTTGACTGCTTTCATGTAGTCAAATTGGCCAAGCAAGAGGAAATAGGTATTAGATTATCCAAACAAAATGGCATGTTTCTAACATTCTGTCCATCTCTAATATTCTGAGTTTATGCCTGAATAATTCATTACAGGACACTGGAGAGTTAATGATGGTTCAGTATCAGTATCATTTCTTTTCTGCCAGAAATCTTTGTCACTTGCCCTCTGTGAATCACCATTCACTTTCTTTACCTCATCCTGCCTATGCATGACCCATCATTTTGCATCCAAGAGTTTTTGTTTGTTTTTAATAGATTACTAGAATGTATTTACTCATCATTCATCCTGCTATTATAGATCCCCACACACAACTCCAAGATCAAGCCTCTTGCCAGCACCAAGTAAATCTTCACTGTGAAATCATCCTTGTCCCAATGCAAACAGGCACAGGAACAGCACCCGAGGACAGCTGGACAGATCACTAGAGCTGGAGGAGAAGTTAAGTAAGTATTTTGAACATTACAACCTGAGAAGAAAAGCCAGCCAATTTAGATTTGTTAAAAAGTGTTTCATGGTAACAGCAATTACTTCTGGAGGGGGCAATTAGATGTATGGTTGGGTGAGAGGGAGGCCTGCTTATAATTGTATACGCTTTAGTGCTGTTTGAAAGTTTTTATGCACATATTAATTTTTTTTTTTTTAATTTTAAAGGGAAAAAAGGAGAGGATTTAATGTTTGGAGTCTGTCTGGCAATATTATTTTATGGAATTTCATATTTAAGTAGCTAAAAGAAAGATGAAGCAAAGATATTTCAAAAAGGCATTAGTTTAAATTCAGGTCTTTTAAGATTTGGGGGTGAAAAAAATTGCAAAATGCTATCTAGCATTCTCCAATTAAAGAAAATAATCATCAGAAATAGATTCCCTCAAGTTCAAACAATTCAAGTTTCTGGATCTAGGTTATTAAAAACTCACTAAGAAACTAAAACTCTATATTTACTTTGTACCAGGTACTGTGACTGGGTGCTTTCCCATATATTAATCCCATGTAATAGTTAAGACAGTCCTATAATGTAAAGGTCATCTCCATTATACAGACTGAGAAACAGAGGATCAGAGGATTTAAGTAACTAAATCATAGCTAGTAGATAAAAGAACAATAATTAAACCCAATTCTGATTCAAATGCTAAGCTCCTTCCTCTACATGACACTGCTTCCTTAAAGAAAATGTCATATCCAAAATCTGTTCCATGATATTCAAAATGTCTACTGCCCTATAAGGCATATGAATGTGTTCAAATGTTCATGGGGCATTGTGACATTGGGTGGAGAGCCACACAATAACCAAAGAAATATTAAATTCCCATCCTGGAGAGCTCTGTCACATTCTCTAATGAGACATCAAGAGTTCCCTGAGTACAGGGGCAGTGACTACTCAAGGCGGATGGACTATTGATGGGCCCTTGATTGTGATGACTGTATTTATGAAACTTTACTTTTAAAATGGAAACTTAATGTAGTATTATAGGGTACCTAAGCATTACTTCTTGAGAGTCTCCTTGTTGCTCAACTGTGGCCTGTCTCTAAGCCAAAATTCAGCATATAAATGCATTACCTTCCTCCCAGCATGGGGCGACTCCCAGGGATGAGCCTCCCTGGCACAAAGGGATTACTACCAAGAACTGGCTAACAATGCAACTGGAAAAAGACCTTGACCAAAAGGGAGAACAGGTAAAGACAAATGGCTAAAACTTCAAAGTGAGTCAGGAGGTCATTTCAGAGGTTCAACTTATGCATGTCTCAGCAAGAACTCATTGACTGCTAAAGTAAATACTAATTCAAATAGCAGGGCTCCTGAGAGCTCTGGAGACATCCAGACACTATAGGCAGGGCAGATAGCTCAGGAGCTTGGCACCCTGCCCGTGGGCCCTGCTTTGGAATTTACGGTCCCCAGTATTATAGAGTTGGACACTCAGTTGTGTTTTCCCTACACATGGTTCTGCTGCCCCTCTATTTGAACCTATAGTCAGTACTAGAGCTGATAGTTGTATGTCCAAGAGACTTAAATCTTTGGGCTGTTCACATTCCAGTTGGGTCCTGGATCTCAACAGACTTGCAACACCCACTCTCCAGCTCATTGGACTCACCCAGGACAACTAAAAAGGAGAAGACTGACAATGACCATCTCAAGGAACAGAGAGAGTCTGCAACTGCAAGAAAGTCCCATCCATCTGACCCATAGGATCTAAGCCCCCACTCAATTCAAGGTGGAGTGGGCATCACCATCACAGAATACTGAGGATTGGAGAATGGATAATGGACTAGAGTAGACTTACAGTTGTTCTACTATAGACTTGTGATCCTACCAATGGAAGAACTTTTATCATGGATGTGGAGGCAGTGGCCACTGGATGTTCTGAGGGAAGGGAGAGGGGAAATAGGGGTAATTTGGGAGCATTTTTGTGACTTGGGAATTATCCTGAATGACAGTGCAATACAGGCCATCGTATATTTTATAATAACTTGCAAAAAATATGAGTATGTAAACTACAATGTAAACTATAATTATCACTTAGTGGCAATGCTCCAAGATGTGTTCATCAACTGTGGCAAAAGTACCACACTAATGAAGGATGTTGTTGATGTGGGAAATGTGGGAGGGCTAGAGAGCAGGACATATAATTTTTGGGCAACATTCATGTAATCTAAGTTTCTTTTAAAAAATTTAAAAAGGATATTAAAAGAAATAAATAAAATAGCAGCTATTTAAAAAAAAGTCTCCCACACTCTAAGTCTTTGACTCTCAGAGGTTGTGCTTAGTTGGAAAAGGGACACCCTAAAGATTTTGCTGTTGAAAACCATCCAGGTGGTCAATTTCCCAGGTTTTTATGATTAGTCTGAGAAATAGAAAATAAAAAGAAACAGAAATAATAACTGGATTCAAGAAAGCTATTACTGTACTAGCTAATGCTTGGTAGGGCAGTCTTTGTCATGCTGTTTTTTAAATTCTCAATCTGGGGCACATGAATACTTATTTAATAGAAGCTTTTAACCAGGGTGGCATGAACCTTCCAAAGGGCTCTTTTCTACCCTTAGGTAAGATGAGGGGCTGCTGTACATCACAGCCTCTGTCTCACTGAAAACTCAGCAGTCTGCCTGCCTCTAGCCAGAAGTAAAGTGTGTCCAGATTCAGTTAAACATATCCACATGCTTTTCAGCATTTAATAGCAGAAACCTGATTCCAAAGAACCTATGCATTTGGATGGGAATAACAAGACAACAACATCTATACATTTACTGAGTATTCAATATATGCCAGGTACTATCCTAATCAGCAGAGTAAGTATCATTTATCCCATAATTTAAATATCCAAAAAACTCAGCAAATGCAAAGCCACTTTTGTGGCAAAGTCTGATCTTACCTGACCCAAACTCAATGAGCAGCAAAACCTGACATGGTCTACCAAGAGTTATGTATATTCTTTATTCAAGGGGTTATCTGCATGTTTCATGGAGAAACAATATATTTGATTAGAAGATATTGCCTTCCCCAAACCCTGCTTTGGAGTGTTCCATCTAATGTAGTATTATGCTTGTGATTAGAATATAAGATAGAAGTAACAGTAATGCTGCGAAGATAAATGGAAGTATAAGATTCATATATTTTATGAAGGTGTTTAATATAACTTAAAAATAGATTGTGATTACATTCTATAATTCTTATAGCAAACACCAAAATAAAAATAGGAAAGCTGTTAAAAAACAAAATATTTTTAAAAATATCAATAAGTTGGGATGTCTGCAGACAGAATAATCATGAAAAGAAAATAATTAATATACTAATACAATGAATAACAGAAGAAGCATTACTATAGTTTCTAAAGACATACAGGAAGTGTCATGAGTATGTGGTTAATCTTTTTCCTATTAATTTATAACTTAGTGAATGGGTAAATTGTGATACTCAAACTGCCCAAGCACACAGAAGAAATAGTGAACCTGAACTGCCATATAATGAACAAAGAAATTGAATTCATGTAAACATCTTCCCACAATGAATATTTCAGTTTTAAAAGGCTTCATGGGTGAATTTTATGAAACATCTAATGAAAACACGGTTCCAAATCTGCACAAATTATTGTAAAGTACTAAAGGGAAGAGAACACTTCCCATTCATTCCTTGGGGTCAGTATTACCCTGTTACCAAACTCAGACAAAGACATGACAAGTAAAGAAATTGGAAGAGTAATGTCTTTTAAAAATTACAGTCACAAAGCTCGTCTACAAAATAACAGAAAATATTACCCAGCAACATATATGCATGCCTTTACATTGTAGCCAATTGGGATTTATTCCAAGAATACCAGGTAAGTTTAATATACAACAATATAAAGAGGAAAAATCACTCATGATCATCTCTTCAGATGCAAAAAAGTATTTGACAAATTCAACCCATATTCATGATTTAAAAACGCAGCAAAAGAGGAATTAGAAGGAAAACTGCTCACCCTTATTAAAGGACAACTGAAAAAAAAAAAAAAAAACATAGGAAACATACTACTTAATGTTGAATAGCCCAAACCAAATCCCCCACCCTACTCCCCCTCACAGACCAGCGCCTCTGAGTCCAGACACATCACTGCACCACTCTTACACCATCCACTTCCCAACCACACTCTTGCACCTTATCACACCTTATCACACATTTTGCCCATATGAACATCAGCTCACCACACCGTACTCCCTTAATGGACTATCCATGGAACTGAGGAAGGGGTGGAAGAAGTGGCAGATGAAATCTGGGGATTTACAGATCTGTGGTTAAAATTACAATGTTGGGAATGTTCTTTTGGCAAATATGGCAGAGGAGGGTTTACTGGTGAAGGGCATTATGTGTGGGGCAGACCTGGGGCATGCTTCTGTGGAATATGTAAGTGTTCATCTTGTCATAGTACATTATCTTAGTGGGTGGAGACCCATACAATAAACAAGAAAATAGTAAACTACCATCCTGGGGAGTCCTGCTATATTCTCAATTAGAGTGACAAGAATACCTCTAGAACATAGACAGGGTCCAATAAAAGGAAACAGACCAATATGTCAAGCCCTCAATATTATTGCAAGTAAATATGAATCTTATTCTTTGGAAATTGAAACTTAGTGGTTACCACAGGTTCTGAGGGGAGGAGGAGGGAAGAATAGAATAGATGGAATATAAGGCATTTTTAGGGCATTAGAATTGTTCTGTATGGTCTTGCAATAATGGATACAGGCCATTTTAAATTTTTTCAAAACCTATAAAAGTGTACAGTCCAAAACATAAACCATTGACCATGGTCAGTAGCAATGCTTCAATATTTGTACATCAGTTGTAACAAATGTACCATTGGTATGTAAAATGTTATTAATAGGGGAGAGTGGAAAATGGGGGAGGATGTGGAGTATATGGAAATCACCTATATTTTCAATGTGACTTTTCTGAAACCTAAAGCTTCTTTGAAGATAAAATGAAAAAAAACTAGACAATGGGAGAATATATGGAAAAATTGTCACTGTACATACAAGAAAACAGATTTATAGTGATGAAAGACACAATGTCTAAAAAAATTTTATATTATTTCAATTTTTCAATTTATTAATTTTGTTATTTTATAAACTATTATTATTTCATATTCTTATTAATTTTATTTGATTATTTTGTTGGCTTCATTTTTTGAGAGGTCTTGGATCACACAAAGGGCATAACTGTGGCAGGGGAGGATCACTGGTATGGGGTGTCAATGATGGGGGATGTGTGGGGAGGCATGCACCTGTGGCATGCCTCTAAGGCATATGAATATTTTCAAATGATCATGAGGTGTTCTCTCAGTGGGTGGAGACCCACACAATAACCTAAAGAATATTGAATTCCCATCATGGGAAGTACTGCTACATTCTCTAGATTCTAGTGCTATTTGTTCCTAGTTTTGGAATCAAGGTATGGTCAGGCCATTCCATTTCTAGGTAGCTTCTTTTACATAGCTGAGTCTTAACATCTCCTAGGGCTTCAAAATGGAAGCATATGGAAATATCCTTATGCAAGTGTATTGGTCAGCCAAAGGGGTCCTGATGCAAAATACCAGAAATCTGCTGACTTTAATAAAGGGTAATTATTTGGGGTAGAAGTTTGCAGTTACCAAGCCATAATGTGTAAACTACTTCCCTCACCAAAGTCTGATGCCACATGTTGGAGCAAGATGGCTATGGTCCCAGCTTCTTCCAATAACAGTTGCAGGCTGGGGTAAGTCTTGTCTCTCTCCCAGGACTCTTCCCCTCTGGGCTCAGCTGCTCTGTTCTCTCCACAAGGTCAGCTGTAGACTATCAGGCTCTCTCTCTTCCTGTGGCCTCTGCCATGTCTATGGAGCCATCTCTATTCCTCTGTGTTCTTCTCCTGTGTGTTTACTTCCTGGGGTTCCAGAATCCAAAAGTCCAACTAACTCCTCTGCCATATAGTTTTCTCTGCCCACCATGTCCTACTGACATGGCCAAATCAATGCCCTAATAATAATTTAGTCAAGTAAAAGTGAAACATCTGAATCCAATGCAATCTAATATGCCCAGAGGAACAAGACTACTTCACAAATATAATCCAATATCTATTTTTGGAATTCATAAACAATGTCAAACCACTATGGCCAGAAAGAGGGGAAAGGAAGGAAGGGTAAGTTGAGGGTACGTAGATGGCCACTGAGCATGTTCATGATGTGCCTATTAGAGCTCTCGAGGCTTATTGTTGGTCTTGGTTTTTGTTTGTTCTGGATTTCTACTTTGTTAGTTCCTGCTCTGTCTGTTGTGGGTGGGGATGGGTGGAATCTAGTTTCTGGCACACCTTAAGACACTTTTTCTGTTTGTAGAACTCCAAATAATTTTCATTTTGGGAACCTTTGGTTGAACATTGGGCCTTCATAGTCTAAATACCTTTCTTCCTCTCCTGCAAATCCCCTGTTGCATAAATGTTTCCTCACTATGGGCCCAATTCATATTTGCTTCTGGGTAAATGGATATATCTCATCAAGCATGATTTGAGTTTGAAGTGGCCACTTGGGAACACCTGAATTAACCAAAGCAGTACGTTTGAGACACGTACTTGAATATAAGGACCCAGGTCTCCACCTAAGGAGCGGGGTGCATTTTTTTGAGTGCTATTCAGAATTTCTAAAAACTGTAATGATTCTAACACAGCATCTTTAGAGGATTCCTTAAGCATGTTATTAGATATTTAAGATAGTAAAAAAAATGTAAATTTGATTTAACCAATTTGAGTCATTATTTAGACAAATGTTATTTAAACAATAACTGAGTTTTGTACAATTTCCAAGCTTAAAGATGAATTCCAAGATGTTTTCATCCTTTAAAATATTTGGCATATGCTAAGTCACCTATGCAAGGTATGCAGTATGTGTTTTTGTTAAGAAATAAGAGAGCAGTCTGTTAAAGCGAAAATATTGGCTATTGCAGAATAAAAGGAAGGTAAAAAACTAGAATAAAGTCTGAATGGAAAGGTGTCAATCATTTACGAAAAAGGAAATTTATTTTTCATAGTCAATTCTAGGTGAAATTTAATGGGTTTTTGTATAATACTTTTAAGAAACAGTATATTCATGCAAAGCTAAAATTTAGTAGTTTCTGGGATTATTGTTCTGCTCCTAGTAAGAGATTGTAAAATGTTTTATTTACCTTCTGACTAATTGGCCTAGAAGGCAGATATACTGTGTCTAATCACAATAATTTCCTCTAATTTGTGTTTCCTTTATCATATCCCTGATTGTTTGAGATTAAAGTCTTCTCACTTTGAAAATAACTGCATTTTTAAAAGAATCATTTTATTTACCATAATTATTTTAAATCTATTTTTGTCACTTTGAATAAATAGGGAGCAAATTAATGTTTCACAGTGACCCATGGCCATATTTGATAAAGTTTGCAAACCTTCTGACAATTTTGACTTTTTGCCTTCCCCTGATCAAATACTAGCATATGTTTACCTGATCTCAAATTGTCTTTGAGACTTCCTTTAGGGCTCCTGGAAAATTATAAATTATTTGTTCTTTCACCATATAGAAAAGAAGTGCTATAAACAGGTGTGTTTGATATCTTGTGAGTTGCTTAGGAAATATTGTCAAAGTAAATAGGATATTCTAACCTTATGTTGATTTAGGCCCCTCAAAAATGTCCTGAAAAATAATGACAGAGGGGACAGAAAGGATGCCAGGAGCTTTTTCCATTGCTCACAAATGCTGTGCTTTCTTGACCTGCCCAAAAATGCAGGCCTTCATATGGGGGCTTACTCTGAGGGAATATACAATCTTTAAGTCTCCTTTCCAACCTATTTTTATGAGATTTGAACAACAGATTTTTTAAAAAAATTTATTCTATACCACATGCAACATCATCAGAGCATGGCCTTATGTGATCTGAAGTAGATAATCAAAGGTCTTGAAAAGCAATCAGCCCATGCCCTGTCTGTACCTTGGGATGGTGTTTTTTGTTGTTGTTCTTGTTCCTTTCTCACACGAGCAAGCTATACTAAGGGCCAGAGCCCACTTCTCACTGCATGGAGAGTGGCCGATGGGCAATGGTAACTGCAACACAGAGAGAGCAATTTACTGGTCTTTAGGACAATTTACTAGCCTCTTCCTTCTGCTCTTCTCTGGATGCTATACAGTGTTCCATTGGACTCAGGAGTTTCAAAATAGTAGACTCAGACAGTTCATGCTTGTTTAATAGCTGTTCTGGTGAAGAGACTGAAAGCTGGAACTTTCTATTCCACCATCTTCCTACAGTCCTCTCATGCTACTTTTAGGATATTTTAAATTGACACAAAGTGAAATTTTGCATGCATCCGTTTGAAATTCACTAGGATTTTTTTTAAAGGACTTGCAATTTCTTAAAAGTTTAAGATCAATAAGGATTCAAAATTTGTAAAGTGAACATCTATATATCCACGAATTTAGCCTATATTGTGCCACAAACATTTTGCTAAATTAACAAAAGTATTTTTAACACCTTGCATTGTTATACACTTATTACAATTGAGGAAAGAACATTTTTATAATTGTACTATTAACTGTAATTACTAGGTTATGGATTATGGATTAATTTAGGATTCACTGATGTTGTGAAGGTCCATGGATTTAAGAAAAATTCTATCATCATATATACAACATAATATTTCCTCCTTTAACCACATTCAGATATGAATATCAGTGCTGTTAATTGCATTCAAAATGTGCCACCATCACCACCATCCAATACCAAAGCATTTTCATTATTCCAAGTAGAAACTTTAACTCTTTATTCCTTATCACCAACCCATCCACTGGTAACCTTTATTCAAGATTCTGAGTCTATGAGATGAGATGACTTGCTCTAATTATTTCATATCAGTGAGATCATACAATATTTGTCCATTTGAGCTTGGCTTATTTTACTCAACAGGATGTTTCCAAGATTTATCCATATTTTTACAAGTATGAGAACTTCATTCACTTTTTTTTACTGCTGAATATTATTCCATTGAGTACATAAGAGCATTTGGTTTATGTATTCATCAGCTGATGGACTCTTGGTTGCTATATATTCTGTGGCATTTGTGAATAATGATGCTCTGAGCATTTGTGTGCAAATATTTGTTAGGCACTGATTTTGATTCTTTTGAATTGAAGTGAGTTTGCCTGGAAGTGGGATTGCCAGGTGGTATGTTAATTATATAATTAACTTTCTGAAGAACTGCCAAATTGTATTCCACAGTGTCTGCACCATATTACCTTCCAAGTAGGATTGAATGAATTGTCCTATTTCTTCACAACCTGTCCAACACCTGTGATTTTCAATTTTAAAATAGTATCCATTCAAATAGATGTGAAATCGTATCTCATTGTGGTTTCAGTTTGTATTTTCCTAATGACTAACGTTGTTGAGCATCTTTTCCTGTCTTTTTGGGCATTTGTATATCTTCTTTATAGAAATGTTTCTTCAAGTCTTTTGCCCATTTTAATTTGGTTATTTGTCTTTTATTATTGAGTTGAAGGATTTATTTATATATTCTGGATGTGAAATAATTATCAGATCTTTTCTCCCATTGTAGAGGTTGCTGTTTATTTTCATAATAAAGTCTTTTAAGTTACAAAAGATATTTTAAAAATTTCATTTAGTCCCTTTATATCTACTATTTCTTTTGTTCTTTGCATTTTGGGTGTACTGTCTAAGAATCATTACCTAACACATGTTCCAGAAGATTTTCCCTACATTTTCTTCTAGGAGTTTGATAGTTATGACTCTCATATTGGTGCCTTTAAACCATTTTGAGCTGATTTTTTTATATGGTGTTAGGTAGGGGAGCACCTTTATTTGCAATGGAGATAGAGTTTTTCCAGCACCATTTGTTTCTTCCCAACTGATTAGTCTTTATCCTTTCATCAAAAATGTCAGAAATGTGAGGGTTAATTTCAGAGCAATGCTGTATTAATTTTTATGTATTTGTAAAAAAAAAAAAAAAAAAAAAAAAAAATTAAGTTTGGGGTATGTGAATCCTCCAATGTCATTCTTATTTTTCAAGATGTCTTTGACTAATCAAAGCCCATTATCCTTTCAACAAATTTGATGATTTGCTTTTCCACTTCTGCCTAGAAGGTTTTTGAAATTTTGATTGGGATTGCATTGAATCAATAGATTGCTTTGGGTAATATTGACATCTTAAAAATATTTTGTCTTCCAATCCAAGAACATGGAATGCACTTTCGTTTATTTACATCTTTTTTGATTTTTTAAGCAATTTTTAAAATTATTTTATTTTGTTTTTAGTTTTCTGTATACAGTTTCTTTACAACCTTGGTTAGGGTTAATCATAGATATTTCATTCTTTATGTTGCTATGGTAAATGGATTTTTAAAATTTCTTTTTCTGATTGTTTATTTCTACCATACAGGAACACTAGTGATATTCAAGAATTTGAGATTGCTCTCCACCACTTGGTGTAATTCATTTATTAGCTCTAGCAACATTGTTGTGGAATTTCCAGGACTTTCTTTGTATAGAATCATGTCATCTGCAATAGGGAAAGTTTAACTTCTTCCTTTCCAATTAGGATATCTTTTATTTGTTTTTCTTCTTAATTGCCCTGCCAAGGAATTCCTGTTGAATAACAATGGTGGCAGTTGGCATCCTTGTGTTTTTCCTATCTTAGTGGGAAACCTTCCATTCTTTCACAATTATTTATGATGTTAGCTGTGAGCTTTTCTTACATGCCCTTTATCATATTGAGTAAGTTTCCTTCTATTCCTTGTTTTCTAAGTATTTTTTATCAAGAATTCATGCTAGATTTTCTGAAATAAATTTCTGCATCAAATGAGATTACATTTTTCCTTCATTCTGCTAATATGGTATATTATGTAAATTGATTTTTTTTATGTTGAGCCACCCTTGAATGCATGGAATACATTCCACTTGATCTTGTTATATAAATCATTTAAAGTTATGTATTCTGTTTGCTAGTACTTTGCTGAGGATTTTTGCACCTATATTTATAAGATATATTAGTCTGTGATTTTCTAACTTTTTCTGGCTTTAGCATGAAGGTAATGTTGTTCTCATAGAATGGATTACAGTTTCTTTCTCTTCAGGTTTTTGAAATATTTTGAGGAGGATTGGTCTTTATTCTTTAAATGTTTGGCAAAATTCTCCTGTGAAGAAATTTAGCCCTGGAATTTTTTTTGTTGGGAGCTTTTGATTATTGATTCAGTATCTTTTCTAGTTACTGGTTTTATGAGATCTATTATTCCCTGAGTCAGAGTAGGTAGATTGTGTATTTCTAGGATTTTGTCCATTTCACTTATGTTATCTAAATAATTGCATACAACTGTTCACAGGATCCTGTTTTAGTCTTTTTTTTTTTTTAATTTCAATGGTTTTTGTAGTAATGCTTCCTTTTCATTTCTGGTTCTTTTTATTTGTGTTCTATCTCTTATTTTCTTCATCATTCTAGTTAAGGGTTTGTCAATTTTATTGATTCTTTTAAAGAACAACTTCTGTTTTTGTTGATTCTTCCTATTTATAATATAAATCTTGGATCACCACTTTAAGCTTAATTTCCTTCTTTCTGTTCACTTTAGGTTTAGTTTTCTCTTCTTTTTCTTGTTCTTCCAATTTTTAGATTAGGTCTCTCATTTGATAACTTTCTTCTTTTTTTAAGGTAAGCATTTAGAGCAATAAATTTCTCTATCAAGTACTACCTTTGCTGCGTCCTCTAAGTTTTTTTTTTTTTTTTTTATGGTTTTTTTTTAAACAAATCAATGTATTTCCTAATTTTTCTTATGATTTCCTCTTAAACCCATTGGTTGGTTAAAAGACTTCTGTTTAATTTCCAAACATTTATGAATTTTCCAATTCTCCCTCTGTTATTGATTTCTACCTTAATCCCAGTTTAGTCAGAGAAGATACATTTTATGATTTCAATATTTTTATTAATTTATTGACACTTGTGTAATGAGTTAAGAAATAGAATGATCCATGTGCACTCAAGAAGAATATATATTCTGTTGTTTGGTGAAGTGCTTTATAGATGTCTGTTGGGTCTAGTTGGTTTAGAATGTCATTCAGATTTTGTCTTTTCCTATTCATGACTTTATAGATGTTTTATTCATGATTGAAACTGGTGCATTAAAATCTCCTATTTTAAATGTAGAATCACCAATTTCTCCTTTCATATATATCAGAGTTTACTTATTATATGTTCACCTTTTATACACATATTTTTAATTTTATGTTTATGAATTGACCCCATTATCAGTATATAATGATCATTTTGTCCTTTATTTTTTTTATTTTAAGTCTATTTTATCCAATATTTGTACAGCTACCCAAGCTCTCCTTTAATTACTACTTGTATGTTAAATATATATATATATATTTCCTCCACCCTTTCACCTTCAATCTACTTATATCTTGAACTTAATGTTAGTTTCTTGCAGACAGCATATAGTTGAGAAATGCTTTTTTATCCATGCTGCCAATCACTGTCTTTTGAATTTTGAATTTAATCTATTTACATTTTAAGTCATTACTGATAATGCAGGGCTTTTTACTACCATTTTGCTATTTAGTCTTTTTAAGTCTTATAGCTTTCTTGGTCATCAAATCTTCCATTAGTGACTAATTTTATATTTTTATTCATCTTTTGTCTTTGCACCATATGGAGTACCTTATTTCAATCTTGGTATATTTTTCATATATTTTCCTCATGTTAATTATAGGATAAAATTTAACATCCTCTGGATATAACAATAATATTTGTTTTGATATCAACTTGACTTCCATAACAGACACATATATTTGCTCCTTACCCCTTTGACCCCCACCTTCCTTGTCCAACATCATAGATTTATGTTTGCTTTTTATGAGTTTACATTTTAACACCTGTAGGAAGTAAGAAGTGGAATTACATAGCAAAAAATATATAAAATAATTCTGGCATGTTAAATTATCCAGATGCCTACCTTTATTAGAAGTCTTTAATTGTTTTTTTGCTGTTTTTCACCACAGGCTCTTGTCTTTTTTTTTCAGTATGAACTACTCCCTTTAGCAATTCTTGTAGGGCAGGTCTACTGGTGGTGAACTTTCCAGCTTGTTTATCCTGGAATTTCTTAAAATTTTCAATTTAAAAAGAAAATTTCATGAAATATAAATTTAGTTTTTGGAATTTGTGTCCTTTCAGCACATTGAGTATTTGTTATATATATGTGACCTTAAATTTTGATTTAATAATAATCACAGGGAAATATATGTAAAATATATCCAGATAGAAATGAGAAGGCACTTCATATGGTGCAAAACAAACAAACAAAAAATCAACAAATATGAAATTAGAAATTAATGGTTGATTTTGGGGCCAAAAAATTATGAGTTAAAAAGACTAACAAAATGGCAGAAGAAAGTCCTATGTACTTGTACATAGCATATTGCTTTATTGTTACAGCATTCATAAATCTCTTCTTATTCTTTGCATTCAACAGTTTGGTCAATATGTGATGTGTATTTTTTTTTCAAATTTATCCTCTTTGGTGGTCTCTGGGCTTCTTGGATATTCTTATTCATACCTTTTGCTAAGTTTTGAAAGTTTTCTCTTTTAATTTCTTTAAATATTCCTTTCTCTCTTTCTTCTCCTTCTGGGACTCCCTTAATGCATATGAAGCCAGAAGAAAAAGAGCGAGGTACAAATATCTCCTTTCACAAGTGATAACATGTACTGTAACATTAGTTTTGTTGGAGAATAGAAAGTGTAATGACAATGTGGTACTACCATAAATTCAGTAGATTAGTAAAATAAATCTGGATGCTTTAAAAGTTGGTGAGGATGTGGCCCATCTGCTATATATCTCTATCAATCTCCTGTTATCTATATCTATCTATCTATCTATCTATCTATCTATCTATCTATCTATCTAT
>JAKSZT010054387.1:3618575-3679053 GCA_026826555.1 Tolypeutes matacus | reverse complement strand
TATCTATCTATCTATCTATCTATCTATCTATCTATCTATCTATCTATCTATCATCTGTCCTACATGAATCTATCTTCTCTCTAGCCACAAAATTGCATGCTTCTCTGTATTGTTTCTTTCACATTTTCTATTCTTTTAGTAGTTTATTTGTGATTGATATTTATTTGTTGATCTAATTGCCTTTCCAAACCGATTTCCAGTTCATTCTCATAATATCTGCATACATTTTTTAACTTCCACATTAAAAATTGTATCTGCTGCTAATTGCAGTGTTTTGCTTCTTTTAAAATTCAAATATATTTTTAACACTTTTTGTTTAAAAAATGTGGTAAGAATTTTTTTATGTTTTGTTTTATTTATTCTGTTTCCCTATCAAAATTTGTTTTCATCACACATTAATTTCTGTGGTATTTGATTTAGGGGAATTTTTTTTTCCTTTTACATCTTTTAATAGTGAGGATATTTCATTTCCAGTGTTTGTGAAAACTTTTGGTAAAACGGAGTATTTATTATTAAAATCCCTGGAAATGATTCTATAATATTTCTCTTTTAATCTCTGTCATGGAATATTACATGGAATTTTCTAAATTTAAGCCATACATATTTTTGAAATAAATACAACCAGTTTATGTTATGCTGTACCATTTTTTTATCACTCAAATACTTTGTAGAAATTTTACATATATTCTAATGCATTTTTAAAATGCCTAATTATTGTACATTTCACGTCTCCACACTAATTTCCTTTCCTGCATTTGATTTAGTTCAGCATTCATATATGTAAATTCTCAGAGATTTATTGCTTCCTTATTGTTCCTTTTTAATTGGACCTTGTTCTTCCTTTATATGTATGCACATATACATATATAGGTATGTATGTATGTATGCATCTATGTATGTAGGTATATATGTATGCATATATCCGATTTTCACAAAAACTTCTAAATTTTTTTTTTTTTTAAGATTTTATTTATTTATTCATTTACCCCCACCCCTTGCTGCTTGTGCTCGCTGGGTCAGCTAACCACGCCGTGCGGGCGGGCTTGCCTTCACCAGGAGGCCCCGGGAACCGAACCCGGGGCCTCCCATATGGTAAACGGGAGCCCTACTGATTGAGCAACAGCCGCTTCCCTAAATTTTTTTAATATTGGGGTAATTTTAATAGACTTCATATCCATGAAAAATCATTTCTCAGTGGCTCATGAGATATGTAGATGTGTTCCAATTTGTGTATATTTACAAATTTAATGGCCCTAAGTAACATTTTCTTATGTAAGAGAACTGTGCTTTGATTAAGATTTTCTTATGATTTATGATATGTAGAAGGGAGTCTTGTTTGGTCGGTTCTTATATATGAAGCAGTAAACTTTGAAGAATTGACTTGACGTTATGTGTGGAAAAATTACCTGAATTTCCCAAAATGCCAACATAGAAAGGACCACAATTACCCTGTCAATAGGGAAAATGTAAAAATAAACTCGTGGTATCCCTCTTCTGGTTTTTTTATTTCATTTTCTTTAGGGCAATATCTCATATTATTTGTATTTGGAATAAATATTATATGTTCAAATGGAGGGATGAGTTGTTTCTCTCTAAAATATTTCCATTGATTCATTCATTTACCTGCTTATAGTCATTTCAATGAAACTTCTTCCAATCATTTCATTGTTTCATTCATATTTGTCTTTTGAATTCCATATTTTAAACATCTTTTCACAGGATTTGACCGTTACATTTTTTATTCATTAGAAAAATATTTCATATAAGCCAGAAAAAAATGAAAGTTCTCCATTACTAGAGCCCCTATAAATGCTTGCACATACACAAACACACACGCTCCTAAAAGTGATACATAGATAGATGATAAATGATAGACAGACAGACAGATAGATAAATAGATGATAGATAGATGCAACAAAAATGTCTCAAGAATATAATTTTGGTATTTGGCTTTATGCTATTATAGTTGTTGGATCTTAAGATGAGCATGAGATTAAATTACATTGTTCCAAATCAATGTAATCATTTTAATTAATAATGCAGTAAACACAAAGAATTAAAAGAAAGATATATGAAAACCATCAGTAATTCTACAGACATTTTTCATGTGTATACACAATTAGAAGCATATAAATACAAATCATAAGTAATTATAATTAATATATGCATGAGACAATGACAAATATATTTCACATAAAATAGTTATTATACCTGATCTTTATGTTTCATTGTTTTTCCTCAACATTTACTATATATCTATATATATTACTACAAATTAGCTTGTGTATAAATACAAGTAAGACAATAACTATTGAAAGATTCCATATCTAAGCTTTAATCTAAGAGTTTATCTAGGCTTTAATCTAAGAGTTATCAATATTTTTATCTGTATCACTCTTTTGAAAATAAGATTTTCTCAATTTTGTAATAGATCTATCTCATATATTTATTGTCTAATTGCATTGTACAACATTGAACACACTCAAATAACATATTTGGCAGAAGACCATGAGTTTTTTAAAGAAATTTACCTCACAGACTTTTATTACATATGGTATTACAAACTGCATTCTTATTTTACCTAATGTTTTATCATTTAAATTTTTAATTTGAACATTTTATTTGTAATTACTTTACCTTTAAGTTAATAATATGGAAATGTTTTCAAAGAATTTATTTTTAATGAGAATTTTTTGTCATTTTATGAGTTTTCTTGCATATCTTTCTTATTTTTAATAATTTAAAGTAGCGTTATGTGGAATGCTGTGTCCTTCATTTGAAAATCACTAGGAAGTTTCTTATAAATATCAAAGTTCTCATATTTCTTTGAAAGTGTTTAGACATTTTGCTCTGTATGTCTTCTCAATTTGTTAACACTTAATTATAAAGTAAATATGTAAGAATTATAGAGTAAACAATATTGTACCAAGAACAATTTGCATTATTTGTTTTATATATATTCACCTACCCATTCTTCTTTCAATCCATGCAATAATCATCTTTACTTTCTCTCTTTTAACGTTCTTGCTTTTCAAGTAGTTTGCACATATCAGCACTGTTGACCCTAAGCACTTCAGGATGCATGCAATTGAAATTATGTTTATTTTGTTTTAGACAACATTTTCAAGCAATTAAAAGCATGAAAGTTAAATTTGTAGTATCCCATTATTTAACAATCATAAAGCCCCTATAACTCTACCCTAATAAGATATATCATATTATCATTTAAGAGAGATTCCTTTGCCCTTCTTTATAAGTTTTCACCTTGCACTCTTTTCCAAAATATGTGTTTTCTTTTTAATGTATTCATTTATTTTCCTCCTGTAAACCATGTCTAGGGTGGTAATTTTTCCAACCCACCCCAGAAAAAGGTGGCAGGGAAAGACAGCTTGGCAGTTCCTCAGAAAGTGTAGTATAGAATAACCATATAAACCATCAATCCCATTTTTAGTTATATACTGAAAAGAATTGAGAGCAGAGACTTGAATAGATATTTTCACACTGATGTTCATAGCAGCATTATTCACAATTTCCAAAAGATAGAAACAACCCAGGTGTCCATCAGTCAATGAATGTATATAAAAAATGGAATACTATTCAGCCATAAAAATAAATAAAGCAATGATACAATAAGGTAACATGGATGAACCTTGATGATATTATATTGAGTTGAATAAGGCAGACACAAAAAACAAAAATACTGTGTGATCTTCACTGATATGAAGTAATAAGAATAAGAAAACTTTCAGAGTCAGACTCTAGAATATGGGTTACCTGAGAATGAGTTAGGGGTTGGGAATAAAGATTTAAGGTTTAAATTGTACAGAATTTCTATTTTGGATGATGGAAAATTTTCGGTAATGGATGCTGGTGATTGTAGCACAACACTTAGATATAATTAACAGTACTGAAGTATGTATTTGAATATCATTAAATGGGGACATTTTATTTTGTATATATGTTAATAGAATATATTTTTAAAAATACCCATAGAAATGCACAACCCAGAGATCACTAAGCTAAACTGTGAAATATAGCTAATAGTACAATTATAAAAATGTGCTTTTATCAATTGTAACAAATATCCCAGACCAGTGCAAAGTGTTAGTAAGAGGGTAGCACAAGGGATTCCTGTATTTTTTGCATGATATTTCTGTAAACCCACCACTTGTCTAATTAAAAAAACCCACAAGCATTAACTCAAGATTCATCTTTCATGTATCCATCTATTTATCTATCTGATCTATTCTTCTATGAATATGTATGTATCCATATATAGAGAGCTATATCATAAAGGAATGTGTGTGTACAAGTTTGTGGTTATTGAATTTTAGTAATGGATCCCTTTCTTTTTTGTGTCTGATTTGAAATATTATACTAATGATTAAGCATAATAATAACAAAACAGCTGAAAATATTTTAAAGTGTGGAATTCAAAATACAATTATTGGTGTGAAATACTCTAAGTGGGATAATGTATGAATGAAATAACAATCAAAGGACATTTTCTTATCCATGGATATAGGCATTAGGCATGAATTCACAATCCAAAGAGCACCAAACATTACCTTAAAGGAAGTGAAAAAATAATAATACTGAGGGTCATTTTTATGGCTTCTGTGTGCCTTTCTCACTTGGTTTTTGTGATATTTATATGCTTTCTCTTCCCTTATGCTGGAATCAATTCTACCAGTTTACAAGATGTCATAAAAAGGAATGGATTAGGAGTGCCAATATTTGGAAGGAACAAGAAAACAGAGAAAATAGATAATAGAATATTATGAAAAAATACTAATTTTATATTTGTAAGAACATGTTCTTCTATTTGAAATGTGATGCAGAAAATAAAAAACAAAACACAAAACATTAATAACAATTCAAGTACACAAAGTAAAGACATGTTAGAGAGAGGGCCTTAACAAAGAAAGAATGCATCGGATATGAGGACCAAACAAATCAGAAATGCCAAGTATTGAGCTCCTTAATGCTCACTTGCATTTTCTAGGGATACTGGCTGAATGAAACACCCACTGAAGAAGAGCACTGAAGGGAAGAGCTAGCATTTGAGATGATAAGTGATAAATACATTTATAGCCCAAATTAGAAAAGTAGTTTTAGAAGCTGTGAGAGGAAGATGGATGGAAAAATGTTATCTGATAGAATACATGAGGATATATTAAAAAAACTAGACATTTCAAAAATAAATTAGCATGTGTGTGGATCCAGAGATTAATTGGTTGTGCATCTACTTGATCTGGGTTAGTAGACTAGTAAATCTGCATTTAACTGAGAAGCAAATTCTGTTTGTTTTTTATGTTCTCCCACATCAAGTATGGGTCTTTTCTAGTGAGCATCCACATTGGGGGAAAAAAACTATTAGGTGAGGTATTGATTTTTATTGCAATGGCTCATCCCCTTTGGGGAGCCAGTATTATGTGTTTTCCAATTGTATGAACAAAATGTCAGGATGTTAGCCAAGACCATGTGTCAGTGAGGTTCAGTCTTTCACATGTCATACCAAAATGGCCTTAACTGCAGCAATTCCTGTCAGGGCTTATGGTCTAACAGGGGTGGACATTGAAAATACATCAATGCCAATAATACATACAATAATTAGGACCATCCATAAAATATTGTAAGAACCCAAATGGCCTCATCCATATATGGATTTGGACAAGGGTCCTAGAGATGGTGGTGACCTCAGACCCAAAATCATAGAAGATTATCTGTTTTTCTCTCATCTTTAGTATTTCTAAAATAAAGATATCACTGACAGTCCATGGTGTGAATTGTCAATAATTATATTTAAAATATAACCACTGGATAATGCTATGCAAAGGCTTATAAAAGGCAAGTCTATGGGTGAGAGTGTTTTTGATATCTTAGCAGAGTTTTTGGAGAAAATTAGTATAATGATATCAGCTGGTTGCACCTAAATCAGCTGGGTACAGTTGTAAAAGAAAGTGATGAGTTTGAGGTTTCAAATTTCCTGATTAAGTGCTGCTGATGGACATGAAAATTCCTTTGTGTGTCTTGAAAGAAACTTTTTCATGTTGACACAGACTTGAGATTTCTGAAAACCAGACATCGAGCCTTATTGTATGAGTGGTTGAATTACAATTTAAATTGAATTTATATCATTGCAGAATGTCTGTTGTCAAAGTGAAGGTACTGATTGGATGGTAATTGCATCCTGAATATTTGAATGGAGGCATATTAGTTGACAATGATGGTGAGGATATTGAATCATTAGATTCTGCAAAGAATTCTTTGCCAGATAAACCTGCAATAGGCTGTCATTAGGAGACAAACATTCAAACTCCAGTCTGCCCTGAGGAATGAGGCACCTTACCACCAGTCAGCGAAGCAATTTCCACCTGTGTAAACCAAACCTGATGTGGATGATAGAACTGGAGCTGTCTCCCCAGAGTAAATTCCCTCACACCTCTTTGAGAATAGATTAATCATGTTTAATCAGATGAAAATGAAATGGAATACCCTGATGTAGATGGCTTGCAAGGCACTGCTAATTCTTCTCTGTAAGCACTCTTACAACTCTTTCTCTTTTTTTCAAGACATATGTCTCAACTCAATCCAAAGAGGTCCCAAAAAGTGAGAAACAAAGTATGGCCCATGAGGAGGTGTGCTAAACTACAAAAGAAGAGCATGATTTTTCCAATTTATGTAGACAGAAATCAGGGGAATATGTGTGGGAGTGGTTATTAAGGCTGTGGGATAATAGTGGAACAAAAATTATGTTGGATCAGGGTGAATTTATTGATTTGTGACCACTAAGCAGATTTTTCTGGATTCAATGTTTTAGCTCAAGGGCTCTAACAATTTGTTAAGGGTGGTTGGCTGAAGAATAGACCAAAAGATGGCCATCATTGTCTGAGGTCAAAATGCCAGAAACTGTCTTGGTATAATGTAGATGAGGGGATCCAAAAGCTTAGAGAGATTAGAATGTTAGATTGGATTTATAATGTAAGAACTGCTCCCACCCCAGGAATGTTCATAGGACACATATTTCACAAAAAAATGTGAAGAATAATCTTTTGAGACTAAACCCATCATCCCTAAAAGGTCTGCGGTTGTTCCCCATAGGTCAAACATTACAATGGGAACCACTGCCACTGAACTTGGATCCTTAAACACATGGGTATGATCAGATCCCAAGTTGGCAGAAGCCAAAAGGTGGTGGCACTTTATCACCAAAGACAAGGTGGATGTGGCCAACATAATGGATAAAAGAGTCAAAGCAGTAAGCGGAATAGTCTGACTTACAGAGAATTATGGTATTGGCTAGTAGGTCAGGAGTATCTAAGAGGTAAATCATTGAGCAGTCTATTTAATTCAGAATTCTTTTGTATAAGCAGAATTATAGAGTAACTAAACAAAAGACTAACTTAAATCAAAGAAAGTGTCATGGCCCCTCAATCAATTCCCAAACTTTAGACATTTTACAGACTCATTTTACAGCCCCTTGAATGAAAAGAGGGCTTAGGCCCCATTTGGGGGATCACCTTGCTCACTCCCCAAAATCTACTCTGTGAATCTTCCTCCCAGCCATCACTAAAGATACTTATAGCTTTTTACTTGGGTTACTGTGCATTTGGGAAAAGGGAAAAGGTCTGATATTTCAGGTATTATTAGACACTAGCTCAGAAGCAGCATTAATTCCAGGGGACCTAAACATCATTGTGATCCACCAGTCACAGGAGGGGATTATCATGGTCAGGTGATCAATGATATTTTAGCTCAGGTCTACTCCCAATGGGTCCAGTGTGACCTTGGCCCAGTTCCAGAAAGTATAATTGGAATAGACATACTCAGAAACTGTCAGAATCCCTAAATTAGCTCTTTGCCTTGTGAAAGGAGGGCTATTATGATAGGAAAGATCAAATATAAGCCATAAGAACTGCCTCTACCTAGTGAAATACTAAGTGAAGAGCAACAGCACATTCCTGGAGGGATAGCAGAGATTAGTGCCAGCATTAAGGATTTGAAGGATGCAAGTGTGGTGATTCTCACCACATCTCAATTCAGTTCTCCTGCTTGGCCAGTGCACAAAAGAGATAGATCTTGGCAGATGACAGTGGTTTGTCATAAACCTAATCGGTGTCTCCATTTGCAGATGCTGTTACATATGTGGTACCATTGTTTAAACAAATCAACAAATACCTTGGTAACTGATATGCAGCTATTGAACTAGAAAATGCTTTGTTTCTCAATACATTTTGGTAAAAACCACCTGACACAATTTGCTTTTAACTGGCATGGCCGGCAATGCAGCATCAATCTTTTAACACAGGGGTATATCAACTTCCAGTCCTATGTCATAATCTCATGTGCAGGGAACTTAATTGACTCTCCCTTCAACAAAGCATCACACTGGTCCATTATATTGATGATATCATGTTGATTGGACCTTGTGAGCAAGAAGTACCAACTAATCTGTACCTATTGGTAAGGCATTTGTGTATCAGCCTATGAGAGATAAATCTACCCAAAATTCAGGGGCCTTCTAGTTTAGTGAGATTTCTAGATGTCCAGTGGTATGGGACATGTCAAGTTTTCACCTCTAAAGTGAAGGTTAAGTTGCTGCATCTGATGCCTCCTACAACACACAAGGAGCACAACATCTGGTTATCTTCCTTGTATTTTATAGACAGCAAATTCTTCATTTGGGTTTGCTAATTCAGCCCACTTACCAACTGATTTTAATAAAAACAAATGTATGGTGACCAATTCTTTGGATAGTCATCAGACCATTTCCCCAGCCACTCATGTCATTGATCAATGGGCTTCTGACCAAAGTGGTCATGGTGGTAAGTTGGAGGTTGTATGTGGGCTCAGCAACATGGACTTCCACTCACCCAGGCTGACCTGGTTATAGCTACTTCTGAGAGCATAACTTCCAGCAGCAGAGAGCAACACTCAATCCTTGCTATGACATCATTAGCTGAGATAATCAGCCTCCTATCTGATGGCATTTCCAGGATGGACCATTTCCATCATGGAAGGTGCAGCATTTTGTTCTACCTGAATTAAATGACTATTCCAGATATTGGTTTCCCTTCCCTGAAAATTCTTCTCCAAAACGACCATCCATGGAATTATAAAATGCCTTATCCACTCTCATGGTATTTCACACAGCATTGTTGCTGATAAAGGAACCCACTTCATGGCAAATGAAGTGGCAAATGCAGGAATGGGTGAATGCCCATGGAATTTGCTGGTCTTACCATGTTCATTTTCATCCTAAAGCTGCTGAATTTATAGACCAATTGAATGGCCTTTTTGAAGACTCAATTATAGTGCCAACTGTGTGACAGGACCTGAAGGGCTGGAGCAATGTTCTCCAGGTGGCTGTGTATGCTCTAAATCAGCAGCCACTTAGTGGTGGGTGCTCTTTCTATTATAGACAGAATTCACAGGTCCAGGAATCAAGGGTTGCATCTACTGATCTATTTCAAAATCTTTGCTTCCTGTCCCTTCAGCCTTGAGCACTGCTGGTCTACAGGTCTTAGTTTGAAAAGGAGGAGTGCTTCCACCAAAAGACCCAATAATGACTCCACTGAAGTAGAAGTTAAGACTGCTACCCAGGGAAGCAGATATGGCTCAACCAGTTGGATGCCCACCTACTACATGGGAGATCCTGGGTTTCATCCTGGTGCCTCCTAAAGGAAGATCAGCATATGCTGCCCCTGCTGCAATGAGCTAGACACCTCCCTGACACAACAAGCTAGATGTCAACCCAACCTCAACAAGCAGATGCTGAAAGCTAGCAGACACTGCAGCCTGCAGGAAGCAGATGTGGATCAGGCCAATGGGGACTCAGCTCTCATGTGGGAGGTCCCAGATTTGGTTCCTGGTGGCTCCTAGAGAAGGTGAGCAAACAATGAGCAGACAGAGGAGAGAACCATCTGGGGGTGGGGGGATAAGTAAAGAAGAATAAAGTCGACAAATAAATCTTATTGAAAAAACACTGCTACTCAGCCACTTTGGGCTCCTTGTGCCTCAGAATCAACAGACAAAGAATGCAATTACTATACTTACTGGGATGGTTGATTCTGATTATCAAGGGGAAATAGTTTGTTACTGGCTTAGGGTGTTGGATGGGGGGACATTCAGGACAGGGCGCACATGGGGCAGTGCTTTAGAGAATATGGGAATGATCATTTTGCCACATTGTTTTGTATCAGTGGATAGAGACCCATACAATGAGCAGGAAGGTGTTGAACTTCCATCCTGGAGAGGCTCAATATTTTCTCAAACAGAGGGTTGGGTGTCTCTCAAGAGCATGGGTGGTTTTTAATAGGGGAGGACAGATTTGTGTGTCAAGCCCTCAGTGTTGTTGCAAGTAACTATCTTGTTCGTCAATGAGTAATGCCTGGTGGTAGCCTTGGGCTCTGAGGGGAGAGTGAGGGAGGAATAGAATAGAAGGAAAAGGGAGCATTTAGGGGTCAATGGAAGTGTTCTTCATGATCTTGTAATGTTGGATTCAGGTAAAGTTAAATTTCATCAAAAATTCATAAAAGTCTATGGTCTAAAATGTAAATCATAATGTAAACCATTGACCATGGTTAGTAGCTAACCATGTACATCATTTGTAACAAATGTACCATCCACACATAAAAAGGTTTTTAATATGGGAAGTGGGAAAGGGGGAGGATGTTAGGTATATGGGAGTCCCCTGTATTCTGTATGTAACTTTACTGTGACCTAAAATTTATTTGAAGACAAAACAAAAAAAAGTAGGACATTGAGGAAGAAATGGAAGAAAATGTCACTGTACATACAGGGCAAAAGATATTACAGTGATGAATGGCAAAATTTTAAAAATTTAAATATTTTTCATTAATTTTTAATACCACATTTAAAATTTTAATTTAGTTTTTCTAAATTACTGTGTGTTTTATTTCTTATGTTAATCCTGTCATTATTATTTCTTTTTCCTATTAATTCTATTTGGTGATATTCTTGGCATCATTTTTGCAGAAGTTTTGGGCCACAGAAGGGTTACAACTGTGACAGTGGAAGATCATTGGTGTGGAGAGTCTGTGATGGGTGATACATGGGAGGATGTCCAACTGGGCATACAAATAAGTTATATAAATGTGTTCAAATGCTCATGGGGCATTGTCACAGTGAGTAGAGATTCACAGAATAACCAAAAGAGTATTGAATTCCCATCCTGGGGAGCTCTGCCACATTTTCTAATAGAAGAGCAACAATCCCCTGAGTACAAGTGCAATGACTAGTGAAGAAAGATGGTTTATTGAAGGGCCCTTGGTTTTGATGATTATTCTTATTAGCTTTTGCTCTTGAAATTGCAAATTAGGCCAGTGTTTTTCAGTGCCTGAGGATACCTCCTGAGAGCCTCCATGTTGCTCAAATGTGGCTTCTCTCTAAGCCAAAACTCAGCATGTAAATGCATTATCTTCCCCCACAGTGTGGGACATGACTCTCAGGGATGAGCCTCCCTGGCACTGAGGGATTACTACCAAGCACCAACTAGCAATGCAACTGGAAAAAAAGCTTGAATAAAAGGGGGGAAATGTAAAGACAAATAAGTTTATATGGCTAAGAGGCTTCAAAGTGAGTCAGGAGGTCATCCCAGAGGTAATGAATCGCATAGACTGCCAAAGTAGATATTACCCTAAATAGTGGGGCTCCTGAGGGCTCTGGAGACACCCAGTTCCTACAGTCATGGCAGATAGCTCTGGAATTTGGTACCTTGCCAGTGGGACCTACTTTGCAGTTTGTGGTCCCCAGTGTGACAGAGTTGGATTCAGTTGTGACTTCTCTACACATGCTTCTTCTGTCCATTTATTTGAACTTATAGTTGATGCTTGAGTTGGTAGGTGTATGCTCAAGAGATTTGAATCTTTGGGCTGTTCATGTGCCAGCTGACCCCTGAGCCTCAGTGGGGTTACAACACCTAATCTCCAGTTCATTGGACTCACCCAGGACAACTAACAAGGAGTTGAGGAAGGACAACCACCATACCAAGGAATTGAGAGAGTCTAAAACTGCAAGCAAGACAGTCCCATCCATCAGCCATATGGTATCAAAATCCCCTCTCAATTAGAGGTGGAGTGGGCATTACCAACCCAGAATCCTCAGGATTGAGGAATATAATATGGACTAGAGTGGACTTATAGGTATTCTCCTATAGACACATTGTGATTCTAGCAATTGAAGAAATTATATCATTGTTGTGGAGACAATGTCCCCTGGAGGTGCTGAAGGCAAGGAGAGGGAAAAAAAGGTGTAATAAGGGGGCACTTTTGGGACTTGGAATTGTCTTGAATGTCATTGCAACAACAGATACAGGCTAGTATATATCTTGCCATAACCTACAGAAATGAGTTGGAGAGGGTGTAAACTACACTGTAAACTATAGTCCATGCTTAGTGGTAATGCTCCAAAATGTGTTCATCAATTGCAATGAATGTACTACACGAATGCAAGAAGTTAATATGGGGAAAACTGGGAGGTGTGAGGAGGGGGGAATATGGGAATCCCTTATATCTTTATATTTTTTATGTAACATTTTATGTAATATAAGTATCTTTTAGGAAAAATAAAAAATATATATTTAAGAAAATAAAGGCAATATGGAATGCATAGTGGAAGAAGGTAGTTATAAATGTGAGCCATGAACATGTGATGAGTTACAGAAAGGAAGCCTGTAATGGTTATGAATATTTTCCTTGTTTATTTATGAATATGTTTGCATATATACATAAAAATCTTTGTTTACTTCCTATCTCATCTCCTTACAATGTAGCATAAGTTGTATTAACTTTACATTCTTTGTATTTTAGTAATAGGAAATCAAGTTTAAGCATGATTATCCAAGGATTTGCACTCTACTCTGGGGAGAGGCAGTGCATTTCTTGTTGTATACAGTACAGTTGAATATTGGTAAACAAAAATATGACTGTTATTTTTTTCACTTAAAGATTAATTATGGTTTAAGGAAGGAATGAATGCCAAATTGGTAAGGGTTTGACTCTGATGGTTAAGTTCATGCATCAACTGCACTAGGTTATGTTTTCCAGGTCTTAGGTCAAACAAAAACTGGCCTGATTGTTACTGTGAGGATATTTCATGTTTTAAATCATCAATAATCTGATTGCATCTATGACTGATTACATGAGCAATCAACTGAGGAGATTGTCTTCTACAATGAGAGAGGCCTCATCCAACCAGCTAAAGGCCTTAAAAGTAGAACTGATGATTTCAGCAAGCAGAGGAAGAATTTCCATCTCTACTTCAGTCAGTAAGCTTCTCCTGGAGAATTCTTCAAAAACCTTCATCAGAGTTCCTAGTTTGATGCCAGCCACACTGAATTTGGATTTGCCCATCCCCACAGTCACATGAAATAATTCCTATAGTAAATTTCATAATATTTTATGTATATATAAATTTCTCTCTATTTATATATACATAAAACATATAGTATACATGCACTATCAGTTCTGTTTCCCTGGAGAACCTTAACTACTACACCCCCTTTTAATTATTCAAATAGAAGCACTATAGGATGGTTTTAGCAGTCAATGTGTTTATCCCTCAGGGATTTGCCAGAGTAACTTTGACATGCAACCATATTTTGGTGGAGAAAATGTTCTCTGTCTGCCCTGGAACCATCCAGAACTTCTAGGATGCTCTTCTGCTGTTCCCAAACTGTGCCTGTGGGTCTGTAGTTTTTAGCATGTTCACTGGATCATGTCAATTTTTACTTATAAAAGCTCAAAAGATTGGCATCATTTCCCTGTTTCCAGGTGTACTATAATTGTTTTCAGTGCCTAATTATGTTGCAGAGTTTCAAATTACTAATTTCAATAAATTTTTTCTAGTTCATTGGTTGCTTTGTAGGGGGGAGTAACTAGTAGAACATAATTTTCTGCCATTTTGCACATAATCACCACAATCATTTTTATTTTCACTGTAAACAGTGTTTTGGAATATTAATGATTTAGCCAACTCTTTTGTGTGTGTGTGTGAATTGTAAATTGCTTACTAGAACCACTCATGCAAATATTCTACATTTCAAAGTTTTTCATAGTACCTGTGTGTTTAGTTTTTACATATATATAAACCATTCTTTACCTGTTTATGCATTCAAAATTAAGACAGCATTTTCTTCCATCTCAAAAGTCAGTTTTGCTAATTAAATATCTATAATCTATAATTTATTATTTCTGTAAACATGTATTTATGATATTAAGTGGTCTGCTCTTCTTTAGCATGCAAAATTTGTTTTGACAAATAGCATAACCTTTTTGTCTTAAAAACAAGAATTTTGTTTCTCAAAATTTTGATCAGAGGCCAAAATCAAGGTGTTGGAAGGATCAGGTTTTTTTCCAAAACCTGCAGCATTCTGATGGTGGCTTGGTTCAGTTAATAATGACCTCCTTCATCACATGGTGATCTACTTTCTTTCTCCTCTTGCTTCTACTGACTGAATACCTCTGAATTTCTTCTGACTTCAGTCATATAGCATTAAGGCCCACCATGATTCAACTTATCCTCATCTTAAAAATTTCAAAGATCCCATTTAGAAATGAGTTCATAACCAAAGAATCAATGGCTAGGACTTCAGCATGTCTTGTGGGAGACATGATTCAATCCTCATAAACTTACCTATTTCTATCTCTCTATCAATATACATTTATATATTCATTTGTTTCAATATTCTATATTACCTTCCATGTTTACTTCCATGTTTCTATATTAACTTCCATGTTTAACAAATAAATGATCAAAAAATCATGCTCATTTGATTGCAACAACATTCTATCAAGACTAAAAAATTAACAAGAAATAATCCTTTCATTACTACTTTAAATATATCCCAGCTTCTTCTTACATATTAACTTGTCAAAAAAAGTCCCCAAGAAATTCCTAGTGAGAATGCAGCTCACTCCAACAAGAGGCTCCTCTCATTATTTTGCCATTAATAGCCATTTCTATTAGTCTCTAAACTTTGTTTGCTCAGTATCCACTGAACACATTCCAGCTCCTGAATGCTTTGCTTGTGTTGCATGCCTGTATGTATGTGTTATGCATGTGTCTGTAGGAGGTAGCAAATTGACAAAAGTTTATAAGAAATTCACAGTTTGTTTACCTCCTAGTTAATTTTTATTCCTTATAATTAATACATTCCTCAGGGTCTGTAATGAATTATTGGCCCTTTATTAAAAATGGGTAAATCATTGATGGTATTGCATCTAAATTTGGAATCTATCCAATTCTACATTTGTGACATATTTCAACCTTTAATGAAAGAAGATGTCAGTATACACCCATTTTTAAAGCTTATTGTCTCAGGATTGTAAAATAGCTGCCAAAACTCCATATAAGGTCCAAGTTCAGAAACTACAAAATAAAGTCTTTCAGCTTCTATCAAAATCCTTATTAATGTTATCATATTCATAATGCTCATTTCTATATTTCAAAATATTCCAGTTCTTGATATGTGTCAGTTGGTCAAAGCAGAATAAAAGAAAATGATTGGAAATCACCGAACATCTTAGGCATTTCTGCAGAAGCCTTGTGCAGAAGCTGCAGTGTATATCCTAGGTCTGGGGAGGACAACTTTTAAGAACTTAGACCAGGCTGAGACCTGGTCTGCCAGTCAGCAGTGAGAATATCTCCTTTGAGTGCCTCTGGCTGTATTCTATATCCCTAAACTCTTCACTTTGTTTTTTTCCACAGATTATTGGTAGAATGAATTAAGTTGATCTTCAGTTTTACTTATTTGTGTTTTACAACAGCTATTCTCCTATTAAGTGTTTCTATATGGTCAATGTCACTTGGCAAATGAGATCCCCATTTTCAAATCAGACTCAATAATTTGCAGCCAAAACAGCTTTGGAAGTTATAGCTCATGCATCAGGACACAAAACTATTTTCACCAATATTACCTTGCCAATCTCAAGTCACCTTGATTACCTACTCTTAGTCCCTTCCTTTTAACAAGCCATCCATGATGTGAAGCATCTATAACACCTACCATTCTACATCTGTTCCCTGCTATGTGTGACTATAGGGATAAAGGTTAGCAGCTAGGCTGTGACTAATTTTTCCTACTGTGGGCCTGAGTAGGGAGAAATAGATCAGAAATTTTTGTAATTTTTCTAACTAGATCTCCTGCTGAGAGGTTTTAGGTAAAAGATAACCAAAGGTGTAGTCTAGGAAATGTGTTTAAGAAGACATACTTGACTTCCTTAAGTTTCTTATGTTACATAAACATGAAATTAACATGTACATGTGCATGGTTTGCTGAAACATGTCAATGCAATCTTTACAATGATTCTAGTATAAAATCGAAGAATTTCCTGTGTGTAACATAATACCTAGCAGGTATGATTTGGAGAAATCTTTTTTAAAATTTGGGCAATTGTATATAATAAAGTGGCAAAGAATTCCTCTGGGAACTGCACTAATGGTTGTAGCCTTCATGCTTGCTTTCATCTTGAGTCACTTGTGTCCTTTGAACTACTAATAAAACGGATACTGTCTAAGATATCTGACTCTTGTGTGTTCAGTTTGATCATCTTAATAGAAAAGTTTAGCAAGTTTAAAGCACAATGAACCTATTTAGAAGCCATAGATTCAAGCCACTAAGTCATATTTTAGTGAAAATTCTCTTCTCCTAGTCCTTCAATTATGGACTACATTTAATCTAGGTTAATCAACAGTTGTATATCTATACTAGATAACTATGTCCAAATACTATATAAAGTTCTGTTGTATTCCCAGATCAGAACACTGTATCATCTGCAATTCAGTAAGTTCTCAGTAAATATTAGTTGAAAGAATAATTTCTGAATACATTTTGGAAGTAATTTAATCTGTGGATTTATCAAAATCGGATTTTTCCACAAATGATATTTTCTGCCATTGCTTCATTGCCCAGTTTGTGGCCTCCACAACAGAATTTTCATTTTTTTTCTAAAATGGTATGCATAGAACTTCTATTTAGTTTTCAGGGTTTTTTTTTTTTTTTCTCCTGTTAATATTTTAATATTTACTGTAATTTTTTGTTAAGATAAGAATTTCATAGAGTAAAATATATGGATGATGAATATGTAGTTCAATATGTTCCAACAAATGCAGTAACTTAACTTTTGTAACCCACGCCAGTCTCAAGCCACAAGGCATTTCCATTATTCTGGAAAGTTCTCTTGACTACTTCTCACTTAACACATCTACTTGGAAAGCACACACTGATCTGATTTTTATCTCTGTGAATTAATTTTGCTTATTATGGATCTTCATATGAATGAACTTATATAATATACCCTTATTTGTACCTAACTTCTTTTAGATTTTTTTTTTCAGGGTATATATATTTGTGATCCATCATGTTGTTATGAGCTTTAGTTGTTTGTCCTATTTTCTTGCAAAGTAGGGTATCTTTTTATGTATATACTACAGTTTACCCATTTTCCTAATTGTTGATTTTGGAATAATTTCTGTTTTATTACTGTTATTAATAAAGTTTTGTGACTATTCTCAAATTCTGTGGGCATATGTTTTATTTCTTTTTTTATATAAATCTCATGGTGTGGCATTACTTGGTTTTAGCATGGGTGTATGTTTAACATTTAATTAAAAAAATGAATGGCATTTCAAAGTTTGTTCAGTTTTAAAATTTTTGTAGTATAGAAGAGCTGTGGATACTCCACAGTCACTCAAAAACTTGATGTTTTCAATTTGTATTTTATTTCAATTTATATATACTACTGGGTTGTGATATTTCACTTCAATTTAGATGTTTCTTTTTCCAAGTAATAGTGAAGATTAGTTCATGTGCATATTGGATATTTATATATAATCTTTTGTTAAATCTGTGTTCAAGTGTTTTACTCATATTATAAATGAATTGTCTTTTTATTATTGATTTGCAGTTCATTATGTTCTCAGAACACAATTGCTTTATGATATATGTGTGTGTGTGTGTGTGTGTTGATAATATTTTCTCACCCTGACTTGCTTTTTCATTTTCTTCAGGATATCTGTTGACACTCATATGCTTTCAATATTAAGGTTAGTGCTTTCTGTTTCTTCACTAACAAATATTTTCCCGTTCCAATGTTTGCTTCTAGAAAGCTTAGAGTTTTAAATTTTATGGTCCACTGTATGATTTATCTCAAATTAAATTTGTGCATGAGAAGAGGTCATAGTGATATGCAGTATTAGCAAGACCATATGCTGAAGAGATTTTCTAAAATCTTTGCAGGTGCTTATTATTTGACTTTATACGTATGAGCAAATTTTCTATTGAATTGATTTGGATCTTTTCAACAGTACCATACTTTCTACATCACAGTAAATTTATAATTTTTGAAGTATGGTAGAGTAAGTCATCCAACTTTGTTTCTTCTTTTTCAAAACTGTTTTGAGTATTCTAGGGCTTTATTTTTCTTGAAATTTAGATACATGTTAGAAATCACTTATCAATATGCTTATTTTTTCTTTGTTTGCTGATGATATGATTGTTTATGTAGAAAATCCCCCCAAAAATCAACTAAAATACTCCTGAAACTAATAAACAATTATAGAAAATGACTTAGTTTTCAAGACTGCCATAAAAAAATAACTCACAAAGATTTATTAGCTTATGGTTTCAAAGACTGGAAGTCCAAAATCAAGGTATTGGTAGGACCATGTTCCTTCACCAAAATCTTTAACATTCTAGAGCTTGCTTGCCACAATCCTTGGGGTTACTTTGCTTACATTTCTTGCCTCCTGTCATATGGCAATCTCTCTCTCTTTGTGTCTTCTCTTTTGGGTCCTGCTGATTTTGGTTTCTGATTGAGTAGCCTTCTCTAATTTTGGTATTCCTATTTCTATTTTTTATAAGGCCTCCAGTAATATCATTTAAGAACTACCATCATTCAGTTGAGCCACACTTTAGTTAAAAATAACCTCTTCAAGTGGTCCTATTTACAGTGGTGTCACAATCACATAAATTTAGATTAATACCAAGAACATGTATATTTTGAGGAACATAACTCTATCTACCTTATCAAGGTTGCAGGATATGTCATTAACATACAAAAGTCAATTGTTCTTCTATATATCAGCAATCTACAATTGCAAGTACAACTTAAAAAGAAAACGCCATTTATTTTATGACCAATAGAAATGAAATACTTAGGTATAAATCTAACAAGATATGTACAGGACCTAAATGAATAAAGCAACCATACACTAAGGACAATTTTTTTTTGTTTAACTGATATGAAATAATTCAAATAATAAAACTCATGGAGTCAGAATCTGTAATATAGGTTACCAGGATACAGGTTGGTGGTAGGGAAAGGAATTAAATCTTAAAATATACAGAGTTTACATTTGAGATGATGGAAAATTTTGGGTAATGGATGATGGTGATAGTGAACAATATTGTGAATGAAATCAATATAACTGAATTATATATTTTAATGTGGCTAAAATAGGAAAAGTTTACATTATATATGTGTTACTGGAATAAAAATTAAAAATGAAATCCATAGAAATCCACAACAAAGTGAACCATAAGTTAAACCATGGTCTATAGTTAACAGTACAATTATAAAAATATGCTTTCATCAATTTTAACAAATGTACCACATCAAAGCATGAGTGATATATGGGAATCCTTTATTTTAAGCATGATTGTTTTGTAAAACTACAATATCTCTCATAATAAAATAATACTCTCATGAAAGAAATCAAAGAAAATAAAAATACATTCAGAAATATTTATTATGATCATGGATAGCAAGACCCAATATTACTAAGATTTATGTTCTTTGCAATTGGATATTTAGATACAATGAAACCCCAGTGAAAATCACAGCAAGGTATTTTGTGGACATTCATTCTAAAGTATACATGGAAAGGCAAAAGACCAAGATGGTAAACAAAATACTACAGAAGAACAAATTTGGAAGATTGACACTAACCCACTGTAAGACTTACTATAATGAACATGACATTGTGATAATGCTGGATGGATAGACAAATAAATTAATGGAATAGAATAGAAAGCACAGAAGTAGAACCCCACAAATATAGTCAGATGACATTTAACAAATGGGCAAAACCCCATAAATTCTGAAAAGATAGTCTATTTAACAAAAGGTACTTGATAAACTGGACATCCATATGAAAAAATGTGGACACAAACCTTACATTTTCTCAAAAAACAACTCAAAATATATCAGATCTGAGTATAAAATACAAAACTATGTAACTGCTGACAATAACATGGAAGAAAATTAGGTGACCTTGGGTTTTGTGATAACTTTTTAGATATATTGCCAAAGTAAGATCCATGAAAAGAAAAAAATGATAGTTGAAATTCATTACAATTAAAAATGACTTCTGTGCAAAGGATATAGTTAAGAAGGAAAAAATTAAAACTAAAACCACAAATGATAGACTAGGAGAAAATATTTGAAAAATGTGTCTGACAAAAGTCTTACATTGAAAAAATACAAAGAACTCTTTAAACTTACTATAAACTTAGTTACTAATGGATCAGTATTCATCAATTGCCACTTAATGCAAGGTATTAATAAAGGGCACTACATATATGAGGATTATATGGCAACTCACTTTACTTTATGGGCAATATTTCTGTAAACTTAAAGTTTCTCTAAAATTACAATTTATAATTTTAAAAATATTTCTTTGATTTTGATTGGTAATATATTGAATACATTGATATGCATATTGAGTATATAGATAATACCCTTATATTCGATTAATTTGACATTTTAACAATATTTCTTCTCCAAATCTGAGGAAGGCTTAACTTTAAATTTAGTTAAGTCCTCTTTAATTTCTTTGAGAAGAGTTTTGTGGTTTAAGCTTACAGTTATTTTTAATTCTCCAATCATTTTTCTCAAATAATTTTACATTATTTGTATTAAAAATGGTATTTTTAATTATACTTCTAACTATTGTTGTTAATATGTAGAAATTATTGATTTTTTAAAATTGTTTTTTATCTGGAGACAACAAAACTAGTTTATTAGTTCTAATAGAATTTTTCTTATTATTCTCCAATTTTTCAATTGCACAAGTGTGTCTTCTGTGAATAAATAGGTTTTTACTCCTCCCTTTTTAATCTGTATAGAATTTATTTATTTTTAAATTATTATCACACTAGTTAGAAACTAAAGTATAATGATGAATATGAATGTTAAATGTGCACATGCTTGTCTATTTCCTCATTTAGAAAGAAGTTCACATGGAAGTAAATACACAGAGAAGAAGAACACAGAAGAAGAGAGACAGCTCATTAGACAAAGCAGAAGCCTGGGAAGAGAGATGAGCTTGACAGTCTACAGCTGACCATGTGAAGAGCAGCTGAGCCTGTAAATAAATGAGATCTGGGGAGAGAGACAAGCTTTATACCAGCCTTTGAGATAGGAAGAAGATGGGAGCACAGAGCCTTAAGAAGAAGAAGAAGGAAGGCTAAACCCTTGCTAACATCACCAGCCATCCTGCTCCAAACGTGGCCAATGACTTTGGGTGACCAAGTATCTCTTATGGTACCTTGAGTTGGACTCTTTAGGGCCTTGTGATTGTAAGCTTTTACCCCAAACAAATACCCTTTATAAAAACCAACAGAGTTTTGGTACTTTGCATCAGCACCCCTTTGGCTGACTAATATATTTATTTGTTTGTTTGTTTGTTTGTTTATTTATTTATTTAAAGAAACTTTAGATTACATAAATGTTACATAAAAAATATAGGGGAATCCCATTGGCCCTACTCCCTACCCCTCCCACACTTTCCCACATTAACAACATCCTTAATTAGTGTGGTACATTTGTTACAATTGATGAACACATATTGAAGAATTGCCACCAAGTGTGGATTACAGTTTACATTATAGTTTAAACTCTCTCCCATGCAATTTTGTAAGTAATGACAAAATATATAATGACCTGTACCTGTCAATTCAATACCATTCAGGACAATTTCAATGTCCTGAAACTGCCCTCATATTACAACTATTTTTCCCCTCTCCCTCCCCTCAGAACCTCCAGTGGCCACTGCCTCCACATCAGTGATAAAATTTTTCCATTGCTAGAATAACAATAAGTCTATAGTAGAAAAATAGTATGCCTATTTTAGTCCATTGTTCACTCCCCAATTTTGAAGACTTTGGGATGGTGATGCTCAATCTGCCTCTAATTGAGAGGGGACTTAGGTACCATAAGACAGATGGATGGAATTATCTTAACGTGCAGTTGCAGTCTCTTTCTTCTCCTTGGGATGGGTATTGTACATCATCATTACCATTTTAGTTGTCCTAAGTGAGTCCAATGAACTGGAGCTTAGCTATTGCAAATATGCTGAGATTCATGGCCCAACTGGCACATGGACAGACCAAATATTTAAGGCTCTTGGACATACACCTATTAAGTATAGTACTAGCTATAGGTTCACATAGAACTGGCAGAAGAGCCATGTGTAGGGAGACTACAAATGAGTCCAACTCTATCACTCTGGAAAGCATAAATTCCAAGGCAAGGCCCACTTGCAGGGCACCAAACTCCTGAGATGTCTGCCATGCCTATAGTGTCTGTATGTCTCTAGAACCCTCAGGAGCCCTGCTATTTGTGGCAATATTTACTGTGGCAGTCAATGAGATCCTGCTGAGAGGTGCATGAGCATAACCTTTGAAATGACCTCCCAACTCCCTTTGAAATCTCTTAGTCATAAGAAATCATTTGTATTTACCATTTCCCCCTTATGGCCCAAATCTTTTTCCAGATGCATTGCTGTTTGGTTCTTGGTAATAATCTCTCAGTTGCAGGCTCACATTTTACATGCTGCCATTAAAGTCAGTCATCTCAAGGCCATCTGAATTCAGGCTCCACATCAGCAGGAACTTGGCCCTAAGCTGCCTCACCACCTGGGTGGAGCTTTCCCCCAGTGGTGGATGGAAAGGACCTGAAGCTATCTGTGAACAATCAACCAGGAGGAGCTTTGGGAGATCCTTAATGTGGCAGGTAATATTGTTAATTTCTTAATTAACATGGGAGACAATTACACAGTCTTATCCTGCACTCTGGACCTCTCTTAACCTCGGTTGTGTCTAATAAAGGGAATAACAGGGTAATCAAGATCTAGGTCAGTTCCTAAATCTCTCCCCTGTAGAATGAAGAACCTCCTTGTATGCCACTGTTTAAGATTAAAAAGTTCCTGGCTACTCCTAGCTCCCATTCTATTCCCTTGTAACACTCCAATGATTCCAGTGAAAAAGCTTCGTAGGGCTTTCCACTTGAGGGAGGTAATTAATGGGATGCAGCCCCCAGAAATGTCCAAATTTGTGTCTCACCAGGGGCAGGGTTTCTAGGACCCCTTAGCTTTATACTTAGCAGCTTCCCAGGGATTTCCCTGGAAGAATGAAGATGGACAGCCCCACATGAGGTTTCTGACATGGACGGAATCTGGGAGCTTTGCATCTAGGTGATTGTAAAGTCAAATCTTTCCCTACGCTAAGTGTGTAAAATTCTTTCTTCTGTTCTAATCTGTACTTGCTTTAACTTTGCCAGTCTTTTCATGTCTAGGAACTCCTAAATCAGATTTGGATTTTGTCTGTTACAAATTGGATAATTGTAAAAGGTAACCTAAAAATAAGTCTTTAAATCTCAATACCATATAGCAATTGAATTTGATGTATAAAAGAAATCACAAGTGGAATTAATTCAACTGCTGATAAAGAAGAAAAACTTAGCAACATTAATGTTACTAATAACATTGTTTAAGTTGCTTAGTTAATTTAAAAAAGTGCCCAATTTGTTCTAAACTAGAAACTTACTAGGCGTGGTTGGCTGACCCAGCGAGCACAAGCAGCAAGGGGGGGATAAATGAATAAATAAATATAAAAAAAAAAAACTTAAAAAAAAAAAGAGTTAAAGCCATTATATAGATGCCTTTATATGATAAAACAGCAGAAGGATAATATCTGAAATTGCTATAACTGGGTGGATTTAGCCTAGAACTACTATTCTAGTGGTAATTATAAACTATATTTGCCTTTGTTTGTGGCTATATCACATCTAACTACACCCTTGCTTACGCTTGCTGTAGTAATGGTAATTATAAACTGAATTTACCTTTGTTTATGGTTACTTCATGTCTAGCCTCACCCTTACTTATGCTTATGGCTATTTCAGGGCTAGCCTCACCTTTGTGATGGTGACAACTCTATTCTCCTGTTTGTAACATGGCAACTTCTCCTCCCTATGGCTCAAGGGAAGGCAAATTTGAGACACCCCTGTCGCCTTTCCTTCCACTGATATTAATAACCTTGCTTTCTCTCATGGCTATGCAGGTGTGGACTAGATTTCTGCCTGGTGGAATTCTCAGCCCTCAAGGTTGATGTCCACTTTTCCAGTCCAGGAGCCACCAGAGTCCTGTTATCTCCAATGACTGGGGAGTAGGGGCCCTTCCATCTCAAATGCTGATGTCCCTAAAAGCAGCAAGTTATGAGAAAAAACAGATTTTCCTGAGACTTCAATTACCTCAGTGAGTATGCATTGGAATTAGTGTTGCTTATCCAAGGTCTGTCACACTCAAAATGGGAAATAAACAAAGCTCTGAAGTAAAGAAAAATGTTATAAATTGTATTTTAAAACATCGGGAATAATTTGGTTAAAAGCCAATAATTACAAGAAGCAAAATTCTTGTGCAAAATTGCATGGTCACAGTGCATATTAATTATATGAAAATTATAAGTAACATTAGTGAGTTGTGTGTTTGTGTCTAACTCCCTATTTGTGCCTGCCTATTTTTTCAGTGCATATATTCATACATTGGGGTAGTAATATCAAGTTAACAAATTAAAATTCTTAAAAAAGCTTTATTCAAATTGTTAAAAATTATATAAATGCTTAATAAGCTGGAGAATTAAAAAAACATAATTTATCTGGTAATTCCCCAATTTAAACATTTTAACAGCCTTCACAAAACACTGGTTACTAAACTTATTACCAAATTTCAGTAAGTAAAGGAAAAGTCCTTGAAAGCTATGGAAAGATTTTTTCTAAATTATGATTAAAACAAATTGAGCAATTATAGTATATTCCAGAATTTAGCAGTCAGTATGCTTTTAAGATTATTCAGTTTTAGAATTCTATTAAAGAAAAGAGGTTTTACCCTCCTGTGAAGGAAAAAAAGAACACTCATTGCATAAACTATAATTGTTTTGGTTTTGTTTAGTTTGGTTATAATCTCCCTAGGTTTATAATTTATCAATTAAATAAATTAACCTTATATGTATTAAATCTTTAAGATGTTGAAAATTGTAAGTTTGCATTTAATGAAATTAAGATAAAGTAATTTCATTGGTTGCTAATAGTAATTTATTAAGCTTATATAAATGTAATGTAATTTCTAGTTAAGTATAAGAAGTTTGTAAGTGTCTTCTAAACTAAAGCAATTAATTGACAAATTCCAGGAAGCCATTTAAAAGTAGAAACCTACATTGCTATTAGTAACAAAAAGTAATTTCATATTAAGGAAACCTGTCAGAGGTTAACTCAATCTGCATATTAAAGTGGTGATAAGGAAAGATAATCTTGATTTCATTGGGAAGCTTAGATTTTCATAAAGTTATTGAGAAAGTACTTTTTCCTGTACTGCTAAAATAAGGTACCTGTTAGTATAATCATGATAAAATTTACACTTATATGATATGCTATACATTGCATTGGAGTGTTTAGAAAGTGTATATAAAGTAAGAGATAGATTTCAATATCATCAAACTATCTTGTGCATTCAAACCAGTCTTTCAGCACACTTCATGGTGCCTCACCATTTACGTTTTTGGCTAAACTTGTCACTAAGAAACCTACAACAATAAAAGAATCTACCACATCTCTGGACATGCTACTGAAGTAGATGGAAAGGATGTTGCAGTTTTGGACTCCTACAGAAGCCAACAATGGCTCAATATGGCCAGATATACAATGGACATTACCTCCAGATAGGCTCTGCTTTATGGTGCTATGCACCAGGGCTGGTGAAACACTGGACCCTTACCTTCCTAGTCTATCTCTAGGGTCAATGGTGCTGCAGCATGCTGGCTGTGTGAAGGACACACCAAGTGGAGCAATAATTATCAGAGTAATGTGAGTAGAACGTAAACACAATTGGCATTATGGCCTACTTTCACGGAGAGAAAACGTGTATGGTTTTGCAAACCTGGAGCTTAGATCTATTAATTGCAGCTCAAAGAGGAACTTGTGCATTGATTAGTATTAAGTGCTGTGCCTATATGCTTGATGAATATGATAATATCTCTTCATTTCTAGACCAGATGCAGAAGGATATTGAACATACTATAAGTCATGGTAAATTTAATTCATTTTCTAAGTAATTAATGAACATGCCTATAAATTAAAGGAATAGCTCTCTTAAGTACTGTCTTTATTTTGCTTGCCATATAGTTGGCTTGTTGTTGCCTCTACTGTCTTTGTGAATTTATGTCCCAGGCAGTGCCTCTCTACAAGGGGAACTGGGGCTGGCAATTTATACCAAACCCAGCTTGTGTACCACAATCTTTCCCTGGAGTTATTCAAAAGTGTAAAAGAACCCAAGGAAGAATGTTGTTACCCATCAACTTTGAGAGAATGCAGGCTTTGAAAGTACCTGGCATTTCTTACTCTCATGGTCCAGTATGTCATGGATGGCCACCTTTTGGGGCCCAATTACCACCATCTTATCCTTTTAAATAAGAGCATGTGTCTTAAATGCTAACTAAGATGTTTTCTTCCATAATAAATGCCTTATTATTCCTGTGGGGATTTCATCAAGTCCAACAAGGGTGTTGGACCCATCTTCCTTCAACCACAATAGAATAACCAGAGGGTTTTACACTTGGTCAGGTAGAGCCTACTCCACCTAACCAGAAGGATGTAGCTATAGAAGAAAGACCATTGCCTTTCAGCACCCTTTTAAGAATAAGGGCTGAATTGAGGCAGCTTAGTATAGTGAAAAAGGGTACACAGCTGAAGGCCAGCAGATAATCTGGCTAACAGTCAAATGGGCCAGCACACTACATGGCCATAAGACCCTACCTGGAAACCTCCTGAGGGATCCATGAGATCCTGGCAATGAGAAGCCCATTTGGAATGAGAATCCTGTTCATGGTCAAGGGAAAGCTCTGGGTATGCTCAAAAGACCTCACCATTTGCCCCTGGGAATTACAGGTGGGACAACCAATCAGAATAGCAATCAGAATAGCACCTGTGGCCCCTGCCCCAACATTATGAAGGGGGAGGAGGAAAGACTTTAAAAAGGTCTGACCTGGGGCCCCACGTGCATGTCTCTGAAGCATGCCTGTGTCCATGCCTTAGACCATGTATTTTTCTCATTTTCTTGTTTCTTAATAAATTCTTTACTCCTTTGCCTACCATATGGCACGTCCTTAAATTATTTTAAGCAACATAAACCAAGAGCATAGAAGCCCAGAACCCAAAGTTTTCCCCTAGCAGAATGAGGGCTATTGTGATAGGAAAGGCCAAGTAGAAGCCACTAGACCTGTCGCTACCTAGTAAAATATGCAATATTGGATTTCTCAAAGCACTGCATAGATCAGTGCCTCCACCAAAGATTTGAAGGAAACATGGGTGGTGATTCCCACCACATCCCCATTCAACACTCCTATTTGGCCTGTGCAAAATACAAATGTATCTTGGAGGATGACCATAGATTATTGTAATCTTAACCTAGTGGTGACTCCAATTGCAGCTGCTGTTCCAGATGTGGTATCATTGCTAGATCAAATCAACACATACCCTGGTATCTGGTATGCAGCTATTGATCTGGCAAGTGCTTTATTTTCAATTGCCATTCGTAAGGACCACCAGAAACAGTTGACTTTCATTGGGAAGGCCAATAATATACCTTCACTGTTCTGCCTCAGGGATATATAAACTCTCCAGTCCTATGTCATAATATTGTCTTCAGGGAACCTGATGACATCTCCTTCCCTCAAGACATTACACTGGTCCATTATATTGATGATGTCATACTTCTTTGGCCTAGTGAGCAAGAAGTAGCAATGAATCTAGACTTATTGGTAAGGCATTTGCATGAAAGAGAATGGGAGATAAATCCAGCAAAAATATCCAAACCTTCCACCTCAGTGAAATTTCTAGATGTCCAATGTTATGGGGCATGTCTTCTAAAGTGTAGAATAATCTGTTGCATCTGGCCCCTCCTATGAACCCCCCCACCCCAAAAAAAGGCACAGTGCTTAGTTGGTATCTTCATGTATGGAGACAACATATTCATTTGGGTGCGCAACTCCAGCCCATTTACTGAATGACTAGAAAAGCTATTTTGAGTGGGGAATGGAAAAAGATGAGTCTCTGCAACAGGTACAGGCTTCTTTGCAAGCTGAACTGCCACTTCAGCCATATAATCCAGCAGACCAATGGTCCTGGAAGTATCAAAAGCTAATGGAGGTGTCATTCTGAGCCTCTGGAAGTCCCCTATAAGAGAATCACAATGAAGACCCTTAGGATTTTGTAACAAAGCCTTACCATCCTCTGCAGTTAACTACTTTCCTTTTTAGAAACAGATTTTACCCTTCTACTTGGTCTTAGTAGAGACTGAATGCTTAACCATGGGGACCAAATTATCATGAGAACTGTGTTGCCTATCATCAGCTGGGTATTGTCTGACCCATCAAACCATAAATTTGGGTATGCACAGCAGTACTCCATCAAAAAGTGCTCAAGCTGTTTCTGAAGGTACAAATAAGTTAAATAGGAAAGTGGCCAAAATGCCCATTGTCACCACACCTGCCACATTACCTTTGCTTTTCCAGCCCACAGCTATGGCCTATTGGGTAGTTCCTTATAATCACTTGACTGAGGAAGGGAAAACTTAGGCCTGATTTGCAGATGGTTCTGCATGATATGCAAGTACCACCCAAAAGTGGGCAGCTGTAGCAATGTAGCACCTTTCTGGAATGTACCCGAAGAATAGTTGTGAGGGCAAATCCTCCCAATGAGCAGAACCTCAAGTAGTGCAATTGCTTGTTTATTTTGCTTGGAAGAGGAAATGTCCTAAAGTGTGCATATGTGCACTGATTCATGGGCTGTTGCCAGTGGTTTGGCTATATTGTCAGGGACCTGGAAGGAACATGATTGGAAAATTGGTTACAAAAATGTCAGGGGAAGAGGTATGTAGATAGACCTTTCTGCATGAGCAAAAAACATGAAAATAGTGTATCCCACGTGAATGCTTACCAGTTGGTGTCTTCATTAGAGGAAGATTTTAATAATTAAGTGGATAAGATGATCTGCTTTGTGCCTAGCACTCAGTATCTTTCCCCAGCCACTCCTGTCATTATCCAATGAACAATGGGATGTAGATTATGCATAGGATCAGCAACATGGAGTTCTCCTTATCAATCTGCCAGCATCAGAGAACCACACTCAGCCTCTGATATGACACCATTTCCTGAGGTGATCAGCCTGCTACCTGGTGGCAGATTGATATCATGGGATCAGTTCTAATATGGAGGGGTAGTGATTTGTTCTAACTGGAATAGACACACACTCCAGATATGGGTTTGCCTTTGCTGTACACAATGTTTCTCCCAAAACTATCATCTGTGGACTTACCAAATGTCTTATCCATCTCCATGGTATTCCATAAAACATTGCTTCTAGTCAAGGAGCCCACTTCAAAGTAAATGATGTATGGTAATAGACACATATTCATGGAATACACTGTCCTTACCATGTTCCCCATCATTCTGCAGCAGCAGGATTGATAGAATGGTGTAATGGCCCTTTGAAGATTCAATTATGGTGCCAACTATGTGGCAATACTTTACAGGGCTGGGGAAATTTTCTCCCAGAGGCTGTGTATTCTCTAAATCAGCATCCACTCTATGATGCTGTTTCTCCCATAACCAGGATTCAGGGGTCTAGGATTCAAGGGGTGGGAATGGTAGTGGCACCACTCATTATTATCCTTAGTGGTCTGGTATGAAAAAATTTCCTTCTTGTCCTTGCAACCTTAAGCTCTGTAGGCTTATAGGTCTTAGTACCAAAAGGAGGATTGCTTCCATCAGAGAACAGAACAATGTTTCTATTGAACTAGACGTTAAGAATTCTACTTTGCCACATTGAGCTCCTCATGCCTCTGAATCATCAGGCAATGAAGTGAATTACTGGACTGGCTTGGGTGATTGATTCTGATGATCAAGGGGAAATAGGACTGCACCTACACAATAGAGGTAAAAAAGAGTTTGCCTGGAATACATGTGATCTCCTAGGGCATCTCTTAGTGCTACCATGTCCTGTGATTAAAATCAATGGGAAATTGCAACCTAATTCTAGCAGGACAAGCAATGGTTTAAAATCTTCAGAAATAAAAGTTTGGGTCACCTCACTAGGCAAGGAATCATGGCCAGCTGAGGTGCTTGTTGAGGGAAAAGGGAACATGGAATGATTATTGGAAGAATGTGGTGATAAATATGAATTTTTACCATGTGGCCAGTTACAAAGAGGACTGTAATGATCATTAACAATTCTTCCTTGTTTTGATATGAGTATGTTTGTATATTTATACATGAATATCTTTGTTTTCTTCCCTAATCTTTTCCCTTATCATGTGATGTAAGTTTTATTAGTTTTGTATTATACTGTTTAAGGATGTCAAATTTAAGAGGAACTATTATCCAGGGACTTGCACCTTATTCTGGGGGGTCTTAGTGCTTTTCCAATTGTATGCAGGATAGATGAATATTGTTAAGTGTTATTATATAAATGTGTGTGTATATATATATATATATATATATATATATATATATATATATATGCTATTGTTTATATTTAGAGACTAAGTATGTTTTAAGGTGATGTATATGGCTGTCAAGTTGGCAAGGGTTGGAAAGTGACTGTTAGGATAATGTGTCTATTTAGCCAGGTAATTGTGCCCAGTTGTTTGGTCAATAAAGCACAGGGCTAATTGTAATAAAATGGTATTTCATGGACTTTAATCATCAGTGAGTTGATTGCATAGATGGCTGGTTACATCTATAATCAACTAAGGAGATTGCTGTTAGCCATGAGTGATGTCTCATCCAATCAGTTGATGGCCTTTAAAGGGGAAGTGATTTCAGCATTCAGAGAGAGAATTTTCATCTCTACTTCAGACAGCCAGCATCTCCTGGGCAACACATCTAGGACCTCAGTAGGAGTTTGATATTGTTTATGAATTCCAAAAATAGATAGTGGATCATGTTTGTAAACTGGTCTGTTCCTCTGAGGGTATTAGATTGTATTTGGTTCAGAGGTTTCACTTTTACTTGATTAAATTAATATTGGGGTTTTGATTCAGCCATGTCAATAATATGTTGAGTCTGTGCTTCCTTGGTGGGTAGGGACTCACCAGTGAAAATGACATGGCAGAGAAGAGAGTTTGAGTTTTGATGCTGGAGCATCAGGGACACAGGCAAGCCATTCACCAGATAGTTTGTGACTGAAGTTACCAGAACCCCGAACAGCTGAGAAAGCCCAGAAAGAAACAAGCCCTGGGGAGAGAGACAAGCCTTATGCTAACCTACAGCTGAGAACAATGGAAGGTCCTGGTACCACAGAACCTTGGGAGAAAGAGGAAAGCTGAACCCTCACAGACATTGGCAGCCATCGTGCTCCAACACGTGGCAACAGACTTTGGTGAGGAAAGTAACTTATGCTTTATGGCCTTGTGATTGTAAGCTTCAATCCCAAATAAATACCCTTTATTAATGCCAAAAGACTTCTGGTGCTTTGCATCAGCACCCCTTTGGCTGACTATGCCCTAAATCACCCTATATCAGAACCCTTGGTTTGCAGCTTGATCTATGGAATATGTGCTTGTGCATCCCTGTGGTTGTATGAGACCGTTTATAAAGTCTCATATTATTTACATCTGTAATAAGATGTCCTGTCATTTCTGACTAATACAATGTCTAAATTACTTTATTTCATTATATGTCTAAATATGGTAGGTATATTTATGTTGTTGTTTAACAAGTCCCCTATAGCATGGAACTTAATGAGTGACTCCAGAAGTTAGAGAAATTTGAAACTAGCAAAGACCACTTCTGTATTATATGAACTGTAATTTCATTTTAGTAGACAAGTATAAATTGATGGGTCTTTAAATACCTCTTAAATGGCTTAAAATTTCTTTCTAACTTGCTCTGTCAAATTCATTAAATGAATTTAAAATGTGTGTTTCAGGAGAGTGTAGGTCTGAAATCAAACCTTGGATAAAGGTTGTGTTTCTTCATGACTGAATTTCAGGGAAGGAGAAATGCTAGGAATCTCCAGGAGTAAGGGTTTCTGACATCTAGGCTTCAATTTAAGCCAATGCAAATGAATATTTATGAGAGTTTTATGATTATTACCACAAATTTGTTCAATAAAATATATAATTCCAGTTTTGCTATGTGATAATGACTGTAGATTCTAATAATAAATAAACAGAAATTGAAGTGGGAGAAATAGAAAATCCCACAGAAACACATGAATCTTCAATAAAAATAGATATTATGTATTATATGAGAGTTGTATTAGTCATCCAAAAGGGTGCTAATGCAAAGCACCAGAAATCTGTTGGTTTTTTATAAAGTGTACTTATTTGGGATAGAAGCTTACAGTTACAATGCCCTAAAGAGTCCAACTCAAGGTTACTTCCTTACCCAAAGTCTGTTGCCACATATTGAAGGAAGATGGCATGAGATATCGATGAAGGTTCAGCCTTCCTTTTCCCTCTTAAGGCTCTGTGGGCACCAGCTGTAGGCTGGCATAGGGCTTGTCTCTCTTCCTGTGGCTCATTTCTTTCCAGGCTCAGGTGCTCTAGTCTCTTCATAAGGTCAGTTGTAAATTATCAAGTGAATGGCTCATCTTTATTCCCAGGGCCTTGCCATGTCTATGGAGCTGTCTCTCTTCCTCTGTGTATCTGCTTCTGTGTTGTTGATTGAGCATCCATTTATATAGTCCACTAAGGGGGCTAGGAATCAAACCGGCATATCCTAATGACATAGCCAAATCAAAGCCCTAATCTTGATTTAATCAAGTAAAGCCTTTGAATTTAAATCAATGAAAGGGTATCATGTCCAGAGGAACAGAGCAATTTACAAACAATCAATATCTCCATTTGGAATTCATAAATAATATAAAACTGCCACAAGAATTATGAAATAAAATTTTCTCAGGTTAGTCCACCTTTTCATTCTGAGCTTTGTGACTTTAAGGATGAGATTTTAATATATATTCAATTTTAACCTGATTTAAATGTCATCAATAAGATATTTCTTCTGAGGCTCATGTAAAATATATATTTATCTTATATGTATGTATAATATTTATAATATGTATAACATGTGTGCATATGTGTGTATGCCTTTGTGTGTTTTTGTTCTCTCAACTCATTACTCTGGGACTTAATTCTGTCTCCACACAGTTATACCACTTGACTGAATCAAACCACTCTTGTTAAAACAAAGCCTTGGAGAGAAGATAAAATGACAAACACTAAAGAAGTGGTATTACAATCCCCATACTTGTCTCTGGAAAAATTGTGCTGTGGAAGTTTTATATGAACATTCTTAACTGCTGAGTTGATAAAGCACCTTTGAGTCAGCTAGGAAAGGAAGAAAGCACACAGGATATTTAAATGAAGTTTATCTTATGTAAAAAATAAAATGTACAAAGACTCTAACCAATTCAGTTAAGTTAATTTATAATTTAGTTAATTGACTGGAAAATCTAAATCAGTCACACTTTTCTTATAAACTTGTGGGAACACAGGAACTCCCCAATTCCTTAGCAAATAGCTACCTGCATTACTTAGGCATACATTAAAGGTTAACCACCCTCCCCAGAGGGAAGAGAATGTATAGATGTTATTGTAAACTATAATCTTCCCAAAGCAGTAAATGTCCTTGGTAAACTTCCTTCCTATGAGTATAGTGAAAACATTACCACACCCCATGTGTATATTTCATGTGACACTAGCAGGAACTCTGTCCTCATATCCTATGGAATGTCCTTGTCCCGAAACCCTTTATATATCACCCCTCAACTTCTTATCTCTTTGTGGAGTGCTAACTTCATTCTTTCTTTGACTGGCCACGATCAAAGAATTTCTCCTCTTCATAAGTCTCAACAAAGTGTTCTTTGGTCTTGTGGCCATACCAACTCATGCTCTTCAGGAGTTGGGTTACAGCAATTGGTGAGCCATTAGCCAGGAGACAGAAGGACCACTGACATTAGTAGGCATGAGCTCATGGAAAGGAGAATCTGCAGGGATAATCCCAGGTTGGCTTGTAATATGTTGGTGGGGAGGGTTGGCTGACCTCCAGGACAAGTGGGAACTGCAGAGAGAACATAGGGACTCCCAAAAATCTCTGGCAGGTATGCTGGCTGTGCTATAGCAGATAGCAGAGCAGCTGCAGATAGATAAGGAAAAGGGAGGCTATAGATAGTGGCAGCTATGTATGGTCCCTGTTAGGAGATTGTTATTGGCTGCCAAGGCAGAAGTAGCAAAGGCCTCTGTGCATTGCTTAGAAGGAAAGTTAAAGTTAGAGAGGGATAAGTCCTATTACAGGCAGAGATGAAGATTCCTTAACCATTCATCTGCACTGAGTTGATGAGCTATATTGCAAAATTGTGTAAACTGGAGGAGTTTAATCAGATGCTATTTTGATAAAGTTTTAAGCTTTAGTCACATTTTAATCTGATCAGAATTTTTATCATGTTAAAAGGAATTTTCAGTTTTTAGTCAATATCTTACACCTGAACTTCAAGTCTAAGTGCACTCCTGAAGAGTAATCCAGATGATATATGTTAAATGTCTTCTGTCTAAACTGCTAAATTCATGCTTAACTGTATTTATAGTGCTTAAGTATTCCTAACTGGTTGCTGGTTACTAATAAAAGCGTTTCCAAGGATGAGCTTGCATATGACAGCCAATGCTAATTCCAGAGGAGATATTAAAAGCAGTAAAACTCAGAGATGTGAAATGATGGAGAGCTTGGAGACAGCCATACCAAAGGAGTAAGAACTATAAGTGAAATTAGTGAGCTTTTTATTTCTGTTGGTGTGTCTTAACTCTTTTTGCATTTGTCATTTGTTCAGTGAATATTTTCATACATCCGGATGGTAATATTAAATGAACAATTGAAAACCCCTAAAAGAGCTCCACTCAAATGGCCAAAAATTAAATAAGTGCTTATATTGGTAAATAAGTACTCCTGAAGCCCATATTGGAGAAGTGAAATAGGATAAAAAGTCACATAAAATATGAATAAAGAAACTATTTAAGGAAAGAAACTGAAAAGTTTATCCTGAATTCTTCTATAATCTTTCTATAGACTATCTTACTCCCAGGGTCTTCTTCGAATTTTAACTGAATTCCAGTGACTTGTTAAAACCATTTTAGGAAACTAAAGGGATGGGCTAGGTGTGTAAAAATAAGGGAGATGTGAGTTTAGCCTAGAATACTCTCTACTAGCCTTGGTAGTTAAAATGATAGGGACAGAGGGGATATTACAGAATAAATCTTGTTTTGTATAGCCTTTCCTGTACTAGCCAATTAAATTTTAACAGCTTTTGAGATGACAGTAATAACCTATTGGCCAAATTTCAGTAAGTAAAGAAAAAGTAATTGAAAGCTATGGAAAGATTTTTCTAAATTATGATTAAACAAACTAAACAATTATAATCTATTTGAGAAACCAGCAGTCAGTATTCTTTTAAGGTTATTCAAAATTTTATCATTTTATTTAAAGAAAAGAGGTTTTAGCCACCTGTGGAAGAAGGAAGAAAAATGAACATTTCTTGCATAAACTATAATGGTTTCAATTTTATTTAGCTTGGGTGCAATCTCCGTAGGTTTATAGTATACTAATAAAATAAATTAGCATTATATGTGTTAAAGTTTTAAGGTTTTGACTAATAAAATTATTACAAACCTCTTTTTAAAAAATTGATTTTGCCTAAATTGAAATGAATACATTTTTTTTCTTAGAACAGAATGATGGATATGAGATTTAAATGGATATAGAAAGACATAAAGGTTTTGTAGAAGTGAATTCTTAGTCAATGCTGACTAAAATTTGATAAGTTTGTTTAAGGGAATGTATTTTGTCCAAAGATAAGTTGGCTTTTTTTCATAAAATCAGGGTGGAAATATATAAGTCCAGGCTTGAATGAATTTAGAAAGTTGAAGAAAGTATTGTAGAAAGTAGAATTAAGTAACAGAATATGCTTTATAAAGGTGAAATCTGTCTTGAAGTGAAGTAATTATAGTCTATGTGGTTATGGATAGCGATGGGAAACTTGTAAAAGCATTTTCTAAACTGAAGGATTATATTATAAGTGACTGATTCTGGGAAAACATTATTAAGTAGAAATCTAGAGTTAATAGTAATAACAAAAAGTAACTTATGATTAATTATAAGAAGTTTGTAAAAGCATTGTCTAAACTGAAGTACTTAAATGGCTAATTCCAAGAAGCCATTATTAAATAGAAACCTAAATTGATATTGATAACTAAAGGTGAATTTAATGCAGAAAATTAAAATTAAAATAAAAAAAAAACTGTTGGACAACTTCAATTTATTAGGACTTATACTAAGATTTTTTTACCAAATGGTGTACTGGTGTAAAACTATAATTTAACTTTCTCTCTCTGTTAATATAAAAAAAAAAAAAGTTTGTTCCAGTACTACTCAAGTTTCTTTGTGGTAAACAGTATCTTTCTAAAAGAGAAAACATAAAAAAGAAATTAAATGTGTAATTTACTTATATATTTGGGGATTGTATAAAAATTTCTTAAAGACTTTTAAAGTTCTCCTATTTTATTCTAGTACTGATGTGCATGATGATACTGTTGGTTACATTGTTAGTTATTCTTAGAAAAATGTCATGCTATAAAAACAATCAATATCTTTTAGTTATGCTGTTTACTATGATGCTTCTCTGAAAAAGCATGTAGTCACCTCATTGTAAACAAAAAGGGACTTTAAAGGAAAGCAAAAAAAAAGTTTATGATATTTTCCTGTTGATTAAAATAACCTTAGTAAAGGTGTAAAAGTAAAAAGTAGAGTATTAAAAGATTTAAGGCCTTTGGAAGTATTTAGAAAGTGCATAAAATTTTAAAAGACTTCAGTTTTGTCACACTCTCTTGTACATTCAAATCAGGCCTTCAGTACCCTGATTTTCCATTTGCTTTATTGGCTTGGTTGGTCACTATGACCCCCAAAATGATAAAAGGATCTACCCCCTCTCTGGATGTGGTTCTGAAGTGGATGCAAAGTACATTGCAGTTTCGGATTCCTGCAGCAGGCAACAATGGCTTGATGTGGCCAGATTTACAATGGACATTGCCTCCAGGCTGGCTCTGTTTCATAGTGCCAAAGGCACTATGCACCCGGACAGTGAAACACTGGAGCTTCCTTCCAAGGATCAATGGTGCTGCAGCATGCTGACTGTGTGAAGGATATATCAAGTGGAGTAATAGTTACCAGAACAATATGAGAAGAACCTAAACAGACACAATTAGCATTAGGACCTGCTCCCATGGAAAGACAAGTATGGTATCGCAAACCTGGAGCCTAGATCTATTAACTGCAGCTCAAAGATGAACTTGTGCATTGATTAGTTCCTATATACCTGATGAATATGATATCTCTTCTATTCTAGATCATATGCACATATAACAAGTTCAAACTTGTTAAAAGTCTTTATAACTGTAATTCATTTTCTAAGTAATTAATGTGCTTGTAAGATAAAAGAATGGTTTCCTTAAGTCCTGTGTTTATTTTGCTCGCCAAATACTTATCTTGCTGGCTATATTGTCTTTGTGAGTTTATGTCTAAGGCAGTCCCTCTCCTCATATCTCCTAGGTATCTTAGGCATAACCATCACTGTGGGAACTGGGGGTGGAAGTTTCCTAGACAGCATTTAAAACTTACAAAATCAAGCCCATCAGTATCCGTAAGATGCAGCCTCTGGAGGCACCTGGCCTTTCTCATTCCCATGGTACAATTAATCATGGCTGGCCCCTTTTTGGGGCCACTTATCACCATTTTCTTTATTCTTTTAGTAGGACCATGTATCTTCAAAGTTCTAACAAAGTTTATTTAATTTGCAACAGAAACTTTTCAGTTATCACAGTATATACAATATCACATATGGAGGTATTGTATCCAGGTTTAGAAACAGAAAGATTTTAATACCACAAGAAGAACTCAATGGTAGTGTAATGCAATGTAATATAGTGTAATGTAGTGTACTTTAAAGTAATATAATGCCTTTAGCATTAAATAGCATTTGGTTAGCAAATCTCTTTCTCTCTCTCTCATCTCTATCTCTATCTATCTCTATCTCTATCTCTATCTCTATCTCTATCATCTCTATCTCTCTCTATCTATATCTCTATCGATATCTCTATCTCTATCTCTATCTCTATCTCTATCTCTATCTCTCTCTATCATCTCTATCTCTATCTCTATCTCTATCTATCTCTATCTCTATCTATCTCTATCTCTATCTATCTCTATCTCTATCTATCTCTATCTCTATCTATCTCTATCTAACTCTCTGGCTGCATTTAAAAAGTGGCAAATTTTATATTGTATGCCTTTCCCAGAGCATGAACTACTTGGATTCAGAGGGAAGCCAGGGAGGCAGGCAATACTATTTCTGATCTTTCTGATGCTGTGCATCATAGCTGTGGTTGAGAACTTTGGCATGATCATAATTATCAGGGCTTACACCCACCTCCATACTCCTATCTATACCCCACTCCCTCCCCCTCCCACACTTTCTCCTATTAACAATATCTTCATTAATGTGGTACATTTGTTACAACTGATGAATACTCATTGAAGCATTACTACTAATCAAGATTTATAGTTTACATTATGGCTTACACTTTGCATAGCACATGTTTATAGGTTTTGACAAAATATATAATAGCCTGTATCCATCATTGCAATATCATGCAGATCAATTCCAATGTCCCTAAAAAGCCCCATGTTACACTTATTTTTCCCTCTCCCTCCCCTCATCTGTGGTTGAAACTACCATGGTGGGAATGTTCTTTTGGAGAAAAATTCTTGATTTTCTTGGTCTCCTATATCTATATCATCTCATCAACCCTGCGTATTCCTATAGTGCAGGGATGAGCTTTCTTAGCATGCACCTCCCACCTGACTGGAGTATATTTGTTCTTTAGTAGTGTTTTCTTCATGTATGCACCACCCAGTGCTACCTCCTGCATGGAGCAAAGTAGTGTCTTATCTTCTCCACTATTGTCTTCACCATGTTGAAACCCCTGATATACAGTCTGAGGAACAAAGATATAAAGCAAGCTCTGAGGAAAAAGCAGAATTTCCCTTACTGATTTCTGCAGCCATCGATCAAATGTATCATCCTGGACTTTGCTCCAATTAACTCCTACTTACTTGGAATCTTTCTTCCTTCCTTCCTTCCTTCCTTCCTTCCTTCCTTCCTTCCTTCCTTCCTTCCTTCCTTCCTTCCTTCCTTCCTTCCTTCCTTCCTTCCTTCCTTTCTTCCTTTCTTTCTTTCTTTTTACTTTCTGACTTCATATTAATTTGCTTCTGCTGGTTGTACATGGTGATTTTTTTCTTTATTATGGAAGGTGTGCCTTTACAGAACAATAATGCATAAAATTCAGGATTCCCAAATACCAACCCTATTATTAATTATTGCATTGGAGTTCAGCATTTGTCACATTGATGCAGGCACAGTTTTATAATTCTACTGTAGACTATAGTCCATGGTTTAACTTAGGGTTAACTGTGTAGTGTTGTTCCATGGATTTTTAAAATTATTCTATTTCCATATATACTACCTAAAATTTCCCTTTTGAATTACATTCTGATATATATGTCAGTGTTGTTAATAACATTCACAATACTGTGCTACCATCATCACTATTCATTGTCAAAAACATTTTCATCATTCCAAATGGAAACCAGGTGCATTTTAAGACTTAATTTCACTTCTCTATCCCTAAACCATCCCCTTGTAATCTATATTCTAGATTCTGACTCTATAAGTTTGCTTATATTAACTGGAGCACACTTTAAGAATACAGTATTTCTGAACTTCTTAGCTGCATTGTTGAAGTACATAGTCTAGAAGATAGAGTATATTTCAATTATCTTTACTTGTGCAACAACAAACTCTAGGATCTGTGTTGAATAAAATGTAAACTGGAAGAATAGATTATTGTAGGGATCAATAGTAATGGTTAAATTACTTCATACTAAAGACCATCTTAATCAAATTCTATCAGATAACAACTATGCTAAAATAGTTAATTTTATATTTAAAAGTCAATGAAATTTGATTACAACTCAGCACAAGCAGATATAGAACCTTTCCAAAGGTAAAGAAACCTTAAAGTGCTTCAATATTTTACCTAAAAAGTGTTAGAAGTCTTTAAATTAGTATTTTATATTATTCACAATAAAAGCAAAAAATAATGAATTATACAAATATTATTCATAAATTCTTTTGAAACAGCTTTTTAATTGACATACAATAAGTGCATTTATTTAAAACATATAATTTGTTATATTTTGACATTTATATATACTTGTGAAACCATCAGAATAATCAAGAAACTAAATGTATTCATTGCACCAAAAACTTGTTTGGACTTCCTTAAAATGCCTGACTCATGATCTGTCCCATCACTTTAATCCTCAGGAAACCATAGAACTGCTTATTAATATTAAGGATTAGTTTTTATTTCCTTGATTCTAATGAAAATTGAAATATACAGTATGTACTTTTATTTCTTGGTCTCTTTTACTCATAATTATTTTGAAATTCATCTAACTTGTAACATATATCAATAGTTGATTCATTTTTATTGCTGAATTATAACGCATTGTTTGGATATACCACATTTTGTTTATAATTTTACTGCTTGATAGACATTTGGGTTGCTTGCAGTTTTGGGCTATTACAAATAAAGTTGCTATGAATGCTTGTGTACAAGCATTTATATAGAAATAAACTTTCATTTATCTTAAATAAGTACCTAGGTATGCAATGGTTATAGATCATATAGTAAATGAATATTTAACATTTTAAGAAAATGCTATAGTGATTTCCAAAGTATTCGTTATACATTACATTCATATCATTAACATGTGAGAGTTTTGGATATTCCATATCCTTCCAACATTTGGTATGCCCCATCATTTTTTTAAAAATTTTAGTCAGTTTATAAGGGCATAGAAATACCTCATTGGGGTTTTAACTTGAATTTCCCACATGACAAATGTGGAAAATATTTTATGTTTATTTGCATTCTGTATATCTTTGGTGAAGTGTCTGTTTAAATGTTTTCTTATATGTTTTCATTATGTTATTTCAAATTGAACAGACTCACAGAGCTTGAGTCTGGAACATTGGTTTTGAGGAAATAGAAAGGGAGAAGAAGGCTGTGAGCCAATGCCCCTATAGGCAGTCTATAATAAGGTGGCAATGTGTAGTTGTACAGACGAGGGACATGATGGTGTTGCAGTGATACTCTTGGGTTAAGAAGGGCAGGTATTTCAGGGGGGTAAGTTGTGGTTGGGGGTGAGCTGTCCATTGAACTTGAGGGAAGGTTGGGGGAGAGGGCAGGTGAACACTGGGGATTGGTGTGTATGTGGTTGAACCTGCAATATTAGGAATGCTGTTTTGGCATTAAGGCTAGGTAGGGTTACTGGTTTAGGGCATTGGATGTGCAGGGCATTTGGGACAGCATGCACCACAAGCAAGCTTCTAGGAAGTGTGCAATTATTCATCTTGTCACAGTGTGTTACATCAGTGGGTGGAGACCCACATAATGAGTGGGAAGGTGCTGGACTCCCATCTTGGGGAGGACTTCTATGTTCTCCAATACAAGGGCACGAGTCTCTCAAGAGCATAGGTGGTGCCAAATAAGGGAGTATAGACTGGTGTGACAATCCTTAAGTGTTGTTGCAAGTAATTATGACTCTCATCCTGCAAAGAGTGAAGCCTAGTGGCTGCCATGGGTCCCAAGGGGAGGGGGAGAGAGGAATAGAATAGATGGAACATGTGACATTTCCAGGGTGAAGAAAGTATTCTATATGTTTTTGCAATGATGGATATAAGCCATTTTAAGTTTCATCAATATTTATAAAAGTGTATGGTTCAAAAAGTAAGCCATGATGTAAACACTGACCATGGTTGGTAGATATGTTGCAATATTTGTACATCTGTTGTAACAAATGTACCATCCACATATAAAATTTTATTAATAGGGGAAGGGGAAAGAGAGAAGGATGTTGGATATATGTGAGTCCCCTATATATTTGGTACATGACTTTGCTGTTACCTAAAACATCTTTAAAGTCAAAATGAAAAAGTAAGACATTGGGGCAATAAAGGGAAGAAAATGTCACTGTACATACAAGATAACATAACTTACAGTGATGAAACATGAAATGTCAATTTTTATTAATTTTGGCACTATTTTTTATACCATATTTATTTATTTATGTATTTATTTGTTTGTTTGTTTGTTTTGGTATTTTGTCTCCTATTTTTAAAACTTTCATTATTATTTCATTTTCTTATTAATTGTATTTGGCTATTTTATTGGCTTCATTTTTTAAGGAGTTTTGGCTTACAGAAGGGTTACAACTGTGGCAGGGGTGGACCATTTGTGTTGGCTATCAGTGAAGGGGACTACATGAGAGGAAGTTCACCTGGACATACATATAAGGCATAAATATGTATTTAAGTGTTCATAGGGCATCATCATGGTGGGAGGAGGTTCACACAATAACCAAAATAATATTGAATTCCCATGTTGGAGAGCTATACCACATTCTCTGATTAAATAGCAAGAATCCTCCAAGTACAGAAGCAATGGCTAGTGAAGGAAGTTGGTCCATTGATCAACCCTTGATATTGATGACTGTGCTTATGAATTTTTACTCTTGAAATTGAAACTTAGCATAGTACTATAGGGTGCCTAAGCATTACCTCCTGAAAGCCTCCATCTTTCTTATATGTGGCCTCTCTCTATGCCAAACTCAGCATATAAATGCAATAACTTCCTCCCAGCATGGGATATGACTCCCAGGGAAGATCCTCCCTGGCACCAAGGGATTACTACCAAACATCAACTAGCAATGCAACTGGAAAAAGACCTTGACCAAAAGGGGGAAAAGGTAAAGAAAATGAGTTTACATGTCTAAGAGATTTCAAAGTGAGTCCGGAGATCATTGCAGAGGTTACACTTATGCATGTTTCAGCAGGATCTCATTGACTGCCAAATTAGACACTACCCCAAAGAGCAGGGCTCCTGAGGACTCTGGAGACACCCAGCCACTGGTCAAGGTAGGTAGCTCATAAGTTTGGTGCTTTGCCAGTGGACTCTATTTTGGCTTTTGTGCTCCCTAGTATGACAGAATTGGACACTGTTGTGATTTCCTTACACATGGCTCTTCAGTCCCTTCTATTTGAACCTGTAGTCAGTGCTGGAGTTGGTAGGTGTATGCCCAAGATATTTGAATATTTGGACTGTCCATGTGCTAGCTGGGCCCTGAGCTTCAATGGAGTTACACCTACCTACAGTTCATTGGACTCACCCAGGACAACTAACAAGGAGTTGATGATGGACAAGTAACATACCAAGGAACCAAGAGAGTCTACAACTGCAAGAAAGAGATTCTCATCCATCTGCCATATGGGACTGAAGCCCCCTCTCAATTAGAAGTGGAGTGGGCATTATCATCCAAGAATCCTCAGGATTTGGGAATGTACTATGGACTAGAGTGGACTCACTGGTATTCTATAAACATATTGTAATTCTAGCAATGGAAGAACTTATATCATTGATATGGAAGCAGTGGCCACTAGAGAGTTTCTGAGGTAAGGTAGAGGGAAAACAGGTATAATATGGGGGCATTTTCAGGGCTTTGGAATTGTCCTGAATAACTTTGCAACAACAGATACCGGCCATTTTATATCTTGCCATAATCTAGAGTATTGTGTGGGAGAGAGTGTAAACTACAAAGTAAACTATAATCCATGCTTAGTGACAATGCTCCAAAATGTGGTAATCAATTCCAGTGAATGTACCACATTAATGAAAGATGTTGTTAATGGAAGCAAATGTGGGTGGTGTGGGGAATAGGGCATATGGGAATCCCCTATATTTTTATGTAACATTTATGTAATTTAAATATCTTTAAAAAATAAAATAAAAAAATTTAAAAAGTGAAAAGATGGAAAAATATATACCATGTATGTAGTTACCAAAGAAAAGCTGGATATCTATAGTAATATCAGAAGAAATATACTTGAATTAATAAACTTTAACAAAGAAATAAAAGTAATTACTTACTGATAATGGGGAAGAACTAGAATATATAACCATTATAAATATATATGCACCTAACAGCAGAGTCAAAAAATATATAAACAAATACATACAGATTTGAAGGGAGAAATTAACACTTCTACCTTAATAGTAAGAAACTTTAATATACCACTTTCAATAATGGATAGAACAGCTAATAAGAAGATCAATAAGGAAATACCATACTTGCACAATACTCTAAACCAACTAGAACTTATAAACTTATGTAAGACACTTCACCTAACAAAAAACGAATATACATTCTTCTCGAGTACACACGCATCTTTTTCCAGGATAGAGCATATGTTAGGTCACAACACAAGTGTCAAAAAATTCAAATACATTGAAATTGAACAACTTATATTCTACAATGGACTAAGCCTGGAAATCAATCATGGGGGGGGATTGGAAATTCATCAAATATGTGGAAATTAAACAACATACTCTTAAACAACCAATGGGTTGAAAAGGAAATACCAAGTGAAAAAATGAAATATCTTGAGGTGAATGAAAATGAAAATGCAAAATTAAAACTTATGAGATGTAAAGAATGCAGTGTTGAGTGGGAAAATTATAGTTCTGAATGATTACATTGTAAAATAAAAGAAGAAAAACTTCAAATCAGAGTCCTAATATCAAAGTTGGAAGAACTAGATAAATAAGAACAAACTAAACCCAGTGTGAGCATATGGAAGGAAATAATAAAGATTAGAGTGGAGATAAATGAAATAGAAAAAAAATGACAAAAAAGCAATAGTGAAAATCAATAAAACCAAAAGTTTTTTTCTTTGAAAACATCAATAAAATTGATAAACCTTTAGTTAAATTGATAATTTAAAAAGGGAGAGAATACAAATAATGATAATTAAATTGAAAAAGGAGTCATAACTAATGACCCACTGAAATAAAAAGGACTATCAGAGGATTCTATGAACAATTGTGTGCCAATAAAATCGATAACTTAGATGAATTGAGCACATTCCTAGAAACACACCAACTACCTACATTGATGCAAGAGGTAGATCTCCGCAAACCAATTACTGGTAAAGAGATTGAATCAATAATCAAAAACTGTCCAACAAAGAAATCCCAGGACCAGATGACTTCACAGAAGATTTCTTCCAAATAGTCAAGAAAACTTAACTCCAGTTCTACTCAAACTCTTGTGAAAAATTAAAGAGGAGGAAACACTGCATAATTCACTCTTTGAGACCAACATCACACTCATACCAAAGGCAAATAAAGATACCACAATAAAGTAAAACTACAGATTAATGTCTCCTCAAAAGAATAGTAAAAAACTGAATCCAACAGCATATTAAATAATTATACACCATGAGCAAGTGGGATTTATCCCTGGTATGCAAATTTAGTTCAACATAAGAAAATCATTTAGGTTTTGGTTTGCAGAAGAAGATGGCAGTCCCCACAGGAGCTAAAGTTCCTAAAAAAATTTGTGCATGTTGGAAGAACTTGAAGAAGGAAAAATGGAGTATATGATGGTGTTCTTAGATGGAGCTATGAAGATGATGAAGATATGACACTGACAAGATGGACAGGCATGATTATTGGGTCACCAAGTGTGGATGCATGGAGCATACCAGTGCTAGCAAACTGTCAAAATTCATATAGCAGTAAAGTAGATTTTCAAGAACTAAGATGTCTAATGTCCTTACCATGTATGAAGCTGCCACAGTCACCAGAAGGACATTCAACAATTAATTTTATTGAATCTCAAATTTGTCATAAATTAACAACTACCTTCTCATGTTAATATATTGATTAAGTAACACAATGCAAAATACATTAAGTAAAAGAATTCCAGCTGGAAAACATGACTGAGACATTTATAAGAATATATTTAATATAGGTACACCCATTATGTCTTTAGGTAACAAAAGGAAAAATGCAGCACAATTTTTTTTTCTCTTGTCAAGGACCTTTTATTTATGTATAAATCCGGACTACTCAAAGTAGAATCCAGGTTTACAAGATGAAAGAATGGCAAGAAGTGTCAGATTGCTGTGGAAGAAGATGGGTTTCTGAAAAGTAATTTAAAGAAAGAAAATCATAAATGGTATGCTTTATCCACTTGCTTAGTGGGAGAGCTGCACTTTAAATTGTTTAAGGCCGCAGTTCAATGAATACTGTTGAAAATTGTGTTAATTTTTGAATCAGTATGTGTGCTGAATACTACTAGTAACAAATTATATTCAGGATTGTTTTAATACCTTTATTTATTTTTTAAATGTCAGGGGGATATCGATGAATTTATGTTAAAAGCTTTTCCTGTGTTTTACATGTAATAGACATTGTAAATATTTATTTATGCCCTTTATTTAGCAAACCATTAATTTAAGTTTGAGTGAAACCAACAAAAATGAAAAAGATGTTTGCAATTGTGATTTTTAGATTTAAATTAATCTTAAAATGTAAATAAAATATGGACAGTGTCCTCAGAAAAAAAAATAAATAAATAAAAAACCTTTCATGTAATATACTACAAAACAAACACATGATGCTGAGTTCCATTCACTTCCGACTTCTGGATGCTCCCTGTAGCTTTCTCCTTATGTGTCTGAATTTCATTCTGCTTATAAAGGACTCCAGTAACAGGATTAAGATGCATCTTCATTCTGTTGGTCAACACCTTAACAAGTAATCTCACCAAAAGTTCTTGTTTACAATGGGTTCACACCTATAGGAATAAAATATGCTCAAGAACATGGTTTTCTTGGGTACATATCTTCAAGCCACTACATCATCCTACAATGTCCAGGACTGTCCCTCACAACAAACAATGATCAGTTTTAATGGCAATAGTGCCTTAGTTGAGAAGCCTTGTTCTCAATTATAAACTGCCCTATAAACTATCTTAGAACATATATTGTGTGTTCTATTGTGACAGTGGAGTCAAGTTTTTAAAAGGATAACTACAAAATCCTTAAATCTTTATACAGTTAGTCATACACATTGTAATAGCTAATAGGTGCAAAAGGAAATTAAAATCAAATTTAGAAAAAAAGTTTTATAGACTCAGATATTCCATAATACAAAAAAAGAAAAACATAAACACTTGATATGAATTTTTATATCAAATATTAGAAAAAAACAAAATATAAATAAACAGAACACAAAATACAAATAAATAAATAAAGAAGAAAAATACAATTAAAAAAAAATAGAAAATAAATTTCTAATGGAGTTTAAAAATGCCAAAATCAACCCTTAAAAACTAATACAATCTTGTAAAAATTAAATTAACAAACCTTTTGTAACCAATTACCCATATTAAGAATGAAGAAAAATTGTAAAAATATATTAAGAGCATCATAAAATGATAGAATTATACATTTTATGGCAATGAATATTGTAATTCATATTGAACTGACACACTCCTAGAAAACAAAAGTTAAAAAACGGATAGAATAAAAACTGCAAAATATTAGTAATATATCTCTTTATTAATTGATTTGAAAATCATAGAAATTAGACAGGTCAAAGAGAAATCCATGTCAAGAGAGTATCACCAATAATACTTTTAAAATTTTAAGGAAAATTTAACACTAATTTGTTTAATCAGTAGAGATTACATCTTAAGAGAAATATTTTAGAATCATCTCAAGAAACCAGTGTAATTTAATGTTATAAATTTAAACTTTTATGAACTCAGTCTTTACCCTGGTCCAGCTCTGTACATGAATGTCCTTTCAAAGGTCATTGCCAGCTCTACAGATTCCTTTGCAGTGGCTATCTTGCCTTTCCTGTCCCATACAAAACTATGATTATATTAATATCCAACAAAATCATACAAAATATATAGTTACAAATTAAGAGAGTAATACTGGATGGGGCCATTCAGTTTGGGGGATTAGTGACCAGAAGAGGCAACAAACAGGAATTATGGATTGCCAGAGATAATGCAATGCTTGATGTGAGTGCTAGTTACACAGGTGTGCTCAGTTCCTGAAAGTATCCACAGTAACTGCACATTTCTTTATGCATTTTAATGTCAATAAAATTCTTAAAATTAAGGAACACAGCATATTTAATCTATAGGAGACAATATTATAAAATATATAATGAGAGTTATAAAACCAAATATGACTTTCTTGTCAATAAATTTAAATATATAAATAACATTTTTGTAAGCAAATACACATATATGCATATATATTTATATATCATTTTGCAAATGTTTGTATGTATTGTGAGAATTTTGATTTTTACCCACAATAAAAATAAATAAAAAATTAAAAAAAAAATAAAAATAAAGACTTCATATAAATGCTTTAAAAAAAATAAAATAAAAGGGCTTAATTAAACTATTATAATATTCAATAACATAAGTCAGATCATGAAGTTAACTTCAGCTCTACATTAAATATCTTCACTATGAACACTCCTAAATGCAATTAGACAGTGTATTAGTCAGGGTTCTTTTGGGAAACAGAATCAACAGGAGATATCTGAAAATAATATGAGATTTATAAGAGTCTCTCACATGACTGTGGGGATGCACAAGTCCAGGTTCCACAGAGGCTTCAAACCAAGGGCTCTGATGAAAGTCCAATGAAGGTCCTTGATGAGTTTCCGGGAAATGTTGGCTGTCCAAAGATGAGTTGGGAAATTCTCTCTGAATGCTAAAATCACTTCCCCTTTTAAGACAATCAAATAATTGGATAAAGCATCACTCATTGCTTATGGCAATCTCCCTGGTTGATGTAGATGTGATCAGCCATCTATGCAGTAAACTCGCTGATGACTAAAGCCCATAATTGTCCTTGTATTACAATTAGTCCATTGTTTGCTTGACCAAACAAATGGGCACAATTACCTGGCCGAGTTGTCACATTAGCCTAACCATCACAGATCACCACTTGTCAACTCTGCAACCATACACATTACCTTAAACCATACTTAGTCCCTAAGTAAAAACAATAACAGATATGCATATATATATTTCTGCCTAACAATGTTCAACTCTCCTGTGTACAACTGGAAATGCATTAATTCTTTACGGAATAGGGTGTAAGTCCTGGGGTAATATTCACTCTTAAACTTGACCTCCTTAAATATTATGACATGAAACTAGTACAACTCGTCATATGGTAAGGGAAAAGATTGGGGAAGATAACAAAGAGTATGCTTCAAAATAAAAGTATGGGCTAAGGAAGCTACAAAGAAAACACTAATAATTCAAAACAGTATAAATAATATAGTTAGCACTCTTGGTGTTAAAAGGTATTAAAAATAGAATTTAATTTTAAAATAAAAACAAAATAGACCATTCGAATTTAAATTTTAAAAATTCTCTCTAATATTAAAGAAAATTGCAGAATGTCAATAAACAATAATAAAAAATATGTATATTGGGATCTACATAATACAGACTAAGCAAAGCTCAAAGTAAACTAAGAAAACAGCTACTTTATTACCTGTTCTAATTATAATAAAAATGTGTGATAAAATCCAATCTTCTGCATCAATTTGCCAGAAAATAGAAAATGACAATAAAATGAATGAAAATGAAAGGAAAATATAAAGAATATCATGATAATTAGGCACCTTATTTATTCTTCATTTTGGAAAAAAAATGGATATTCTGCATATTTCACCTTTCCATATAGATGTTATAATTAACTTATTAATTTAAACAATATTAAATCTCTTAGCATCAAGATTTACTTGGTAATTTGTGCTTGATGTTTGGGTTTTGTTTTGGTTGGTCAGCTAATTTATTTGATGATTTGTTGTGCTATGGCCAGGGAATGTTGCATGTGTGATTTCAACTTTGGAATTTATTGAGGTGGGGATAGCTTATAGAAATTTTCAGGAGATTGCATTATGTTCTTTATTGTAAATTTTCTCGTGAAAAATTGCCTCCATCCCCTCTCCCATCCCAAAATGTTGATGAGATAATTTTTTTAAAATTACAACTCAGGGTAATAGAAAAAACTGAAGAAAAACTAAGGTCAAATATATATATCTATATATTTCATAAAGTCATAATGTCAAGAATGTCCAAAATGTTGAAAGGAACTAACAAGAAAAAAAGTTAAATTAAAATTCTATATATCCAAAGAATATTCTGCAAAATGAAGAAGTCAAAATAAAGATATTCCAAAATAGAGATATTCCAAAACAAGCAAAAATGGAGATAATTTTTCTAAGATATGAGTCAGAATGAAGAGTAATAGAATGTCTCAGAGAATAGGTTGAAAACTGCTCTTTTTATTATGTCAGTAGTGGAAATGTCTCAGATACTATGATTATCTTACCTGGAAACTAGTTGAATCATCTGAAATATTATTCAAAGCAGTGAGTTTTATAAAGTTAGTGAGTTTAATATTAATATGCTGAAATGAACAGCACATTTAGGAGAAACAGTCATTTAGAAGAAATAATGAAACAATAAGGAACAGGAGGTGGTCAGAAATATATTCATGATAGAGTAGAAAGATGTTATTTTTGAAATGCACAAGAATATTTTTGAAAAAGTGTAGATCCTCCTTCTTTTGGAGATAATTCTCACCTAAATTAGCTGACATATTTAATATGATTATCAATTAAAATATAAACTCTAAAAAACATGGAGGTCATGTTTAAATGAAGAAATAAAGTCAAATATACTAATAAATCTCTTAAGAATATGAACAGTGAATTGGAATATGCCTTAACAATGAAAAGAAAAATGTGTTCTAAATTATCAATGATAAAGTAGAGTAGATTGAAACTCAAATATTTAGAAAGAATAATGGAAATATACATTATTATTTATTATGGATCAGATATGTATGGGAATATAATACTTGATAATCATTGATTATCATGGTGTTGGGGTATATAAATGTTTATCATATATACAATAATGATCTATACCTCATATCACATAACAGGTTACCAGAAAAAAAATATAAAATAGGGTGTTTTATTCTTTTCCTTTGTTTTAATTTTAAGAAATGAGCATTCTGTAGGAAAACAAAACGAATCCTTTCAGACATGGGCTAAAACATGTATTTCTGACTCAAGTTTAAAACATAACAGACACAAGTAAATGTAAAATTGTATAACTAAATAAAAATAAAATATTTTTTAAAGGAAAAATAAAGAAGAATTTAAAATTGACTATCAGGCAAAATATTTGCAACTCAGATAACAGACCAAGGGTTAAAAGATACTTATAAAAATACTGATCTTGAGAAGAAAATATATAACACAACAGAAGATGTGGAAAGCATATTAAGAAAAGTTTTACACATATTAAACACAAGAATTAACCTTATAAATACATACACATACATAGTTAAACATTTTTATAAGTATATTTGTTACAGTACTACTTGAAATAGCAGAAATTGGAAATATCAACTGTATTTAATACAAAGGATATTTTTAAAATACAGAATATCCAAAATATTTAACGGAAGACAAATATATATATTTCTTAATATTTACCATTTATATGGTATTAATTTTTAAAATGTGACATAATTCAATTTTAGATATCAAATAAAACATGAATTATGTCACATGATTTTTAATATTATACAGGATTTGAAACTTTGCTGTAGAAAGTTTGAACAAACTGAAACCTAAAGTTTAGAGAGCCATCCATATTAAATAGTATCAATTTCATAATATAATTTTTAATACTTACTATTTGCACATGTATTTTGGAAATCTAGTCCAAGTTGCTCATTTTTGTTGATCTCTCAAAATACCTTCATGTTTCAAGCTAAGAACAATCTCTTTCGTGCTAGAGCATTACTGAAAGCTTTCTTAACATCTTTGTTTCTCAAGGTGTAGATGAGAGGGTTTACCAATGGGGTGACTGCACAGTAAAACACTGACACCACTTTCCACTTGGTGAAATTGTATGTGGCTGGAGGCTGGACATAGGCAAAGATGATGGTGCCATAATAGATGGTGACCACAGTGAGGTGGGAGGCACAGATGGAGAAAGTTTTCCTCCAAGGCTCCCGGGAAGACATTCTTACTATTGTGACCACAATTTGGCCATAGGAGGACATAGGAAGGAGGAAAGAACTTAGAATCACAACAGAGCTACATGTGTAGGTCAAGGCCTCTGCTAGGAAGGTATCTGAGCATAAGAGTTTGAAAATGGGGTCTGAGTCACAAAAGAAATGATTAATCTTCTGGGGGCCACAGAAGTTGAGGTTAGAGATAAGTATGGCAGGTAGGAGAGGTGCAATGAAGCCCCCAATGGAAGATCCAGCTGAAAACCATAGGCAAATCTGAACATTCATGAGAACTGCATAGCGTAGAGGGCTACATATTGCCAGGTACCTGTCATAGGCCATCACAGCTAGCAGGATGCACTCAGTAGCCCCCAAGGAGAAAAAGAAGTAGTACTGGGTTATGCAACCTGAAATAGAGATGGTGACAACCTGTGATAGGCAGGTAGTCAGCAGTTTAGGCACTGTAGCTGTGGTGTACCAGATTTCTAAGAAGGCTAGATTTCCTAAGAAAATGTACATGAGTGTCTGGAGAGTGGAATCCATGAGAACAATATAAATGATGAGGGCATTTCCTGTGAGGGAAAGCAGGGACACAATGAGAAATATCACAAATAATGTGAGCTGTGGATGGGGAACACTGGAAAATTCAAGGAAAATGAACTCCCTCACTGTCGTTTGGTTTCTTACATCCATATTTCATCTTCTCTGATCTGAAATGAATCAAGAAAGCCCAAAAAGTATAGGTAGATGAAAAACAAGAATTGGGTATTCTCATATTCATTTTTTAATGCTAATAATGGATACCTAACAATAACAAGAAGTGTTGGCTGAGAAAAAAAACAAACAAACATGACATCATTCTAACCCTGGATTAACTTGTTTGATTTTCCATTAAAAAACAATACTCCAAGGGAAATATTGCAATAATCCACATTTTAGAGATGAAGAAACTGAAGAAGTAGGTAGCTTTCACACAATTACAGCACTCTGTTGGTGGAACTGATTTTCAAACCTGCAGGTTGATTTAAAATACCATGATCCACATAAATGCATGTAATGTCATTACATGGAAGTACATGACATTAGATTCAATTAAGGCCTATTGAGAGACCAACAGCATAAAGCAGATCAGAAGCCAGGGATCAGGGGCCTCTGGGCTGGAGCTTTCAGACATATGAGTAACCCCAAGAGAAAGGGGTATATATAATTTTAACTTGATTACCCCCTGATTTATGCCATCAAATTAAGGGTTGGTAACTATCGGTACAGGGATAAAATTCTATCTTCAGAAAACAAAGTAGGATTCAAAATTTACATGAAAGAAATTTTGTTTTTAAATATTCTTTAAATTCCCAAAGCAAGCATAGAATTGTATGTTTTATGAATAGTTATGTCCATCTATTTTCACACAGTGGTAAGAAATAGTCAAGCAAATAAATTTAAGAGTTAGAAATCTTTTGAGAAATAACAGATTATCAAAAAATGTATTAGCTTACATGTGCTGAAATGCCAGAATATTCAGATGAGAAATGTAAAGTAAAATTTTCTTGATATCCATAAAAATTATTATATATATGTAAAATATATTTATTTTACTGTTTAAAAAATCCCTGTGGTAAAGTCACAAACTTGAAAATTACTATATCACACTAAAAAAGACAACTGAACTTAACATGAACTCATTTGAGTTCATGTCTACAATGTGTTCTTTTACACCTTTAAGGATGTTTGGAATCATAAAACTCTACTGGAATAAATATATACAGGCTTTAAAACACATATTAAGTTTAACTGTGGTGCATTGTTGTTACAATACATACTTCAAGATATATATATAATGGACATTATGAATTAAACCTATTTAAAATGTCAAGGAATATTAATGTGGTTAGTTTACATTTTATTTGTATTGCTAACCAAACTATTTACATTAATCCCTTTAAAATGCTAAGGTTTTTGCCATATTTCTCACAGTAAGAAAAATTAAAGTGTAATAGTTGCTAACTATACCACTATTCAAACATATTTTGAAAAATATCATGGCTATCAGTATACTTAGAATCTTTAGTTTAGACTGCTTGGGTGAAACAGCTTAGACTACTTAAGTAGTTATTACATATATATATATATATATATATATATATATATATATATATATCATTATTTTGATTCTCTGATTCTCTAAAGAGAAACATTAAAATTTATTTTATTCATGTAACACCAAGGATACAATGGGTTTCTTATTCTGTTTATGACAAGAATATTGTCAGCTAATTTTCTCCTAGGAATCACACACTCAAGGAAATCTAAATTAATTCTTTGGAAAGAGAGCTTTGACAAAAGAATCATGCTAACATGATCTTATGGAGATAATCCCTTCCCTTTCTCTAAGACATACCATGTTTGCTTAATTCTACCTTTAACAAAATTAGGATTACAGTCTCTTCAGAACTACATTAATTTAGATGGGAATTGGAAGATAGAGAAAAGTAATTTAAGTCATTATTTTTGCAAAAATAACAATGAAATCAAGGACTTTATAAATAATTTTTATTCATTTGTTTTTGTTTTAATTTTCAAACTATAGTAATTTTTCCTATCTGCCAATTGAGTGTTTTGAGAGGTATACTGTCTGTGGTAATAGAAATATCTAAAATCATTTTTAAAAATGTTTGCAGTTTTGTGGCTATATTTCCATTACTTCCAAGACAAGTGAAGAACAACGTAACTACTTCCACAGGTATACTCATGGCTTATATTCTGTTTTGCTATTTTTCTGGAATAAACTATTACTTAACTTTTCTTACAAATACTTCTTTTCAGTGAGAATACATATCAACATATTGGAGCCTATATAGCATTTGTTTGGATCAGAGGAAAATAAACTATAATATCTCCTCACTGCTGGTGGCTGGGGATCCATTAGTGCTATTGCCTTCATCAGCAATCCCATAGACTGTGCCATCACATTTATGCTGTAAACACCAAATTCTCTGTTGTGTTTTTCTTTTTCCTCAGATATCTCTTTTTCCCTGTTTACAAGGTGCAGGGAAAGCCATGGGCTGAAATTCCCTTTGTGAAAACTATTTTCATAATTTCAATAGTCTAGAGACCTGGAGAGCTGCCCTCTATCTTGGGATTTCATGCAGGGTCCCTGAGCATTTTCTATTGGTTTGGGATATTGTGCTCCCCCTAAGAGAAAAGAAATAGCAAAGGAACTACAGGTGGCATTAACAAAGTCTCAACAGGTACTGAAGGAAAAGCCACTAAAGTTTCTTCATTGGCTAATATTGCCTACAGTATTCATGATTCAAAAGATGATTGCAGAATAGTATCCTTTTGTAATAGGGTTCTCTAGGTAAACCGAACCAAAAAATATATATATTTATATATAGTAAAATACTGTATTTTATATATATATATATATACATACTGCAAATATTATTTTTTTAAAAAATAGCAATTGGCTTGCACAACTGTGGAGATGGGCAAGTCAAAATTCCATAAGGCAAGTTGCAAGCTGGAAACCAAAGGAAGATTTTTCATGAATTCCCTAGGAGAAGATGGTCAGATAAATTAGAGATGGAAATTGTCCCTTCTGATTGTTGAAAACATCACTTCTCATAGTAAGGCCTTCACCTGACTGGATGATACTTCTCTCATTATTCAAGGCAATCTCCTCAATTTATTATAGATATAATCAAACATAGATGCAATCAACTTACTGAAAATTTAAACCCTCACAGTAAAAATCAGGCCAGTACTTGCTTCACCAAACAATTGACACAATAACCTAGCAAGTTGATACATGAAATTAACCATCAAAATCCATCCCTTGTTAATTACTTGACACCCATACACATCCATACACATCTTCTAACTAAAGCAATAGCAAACATATTTTCACCTAGCAATACTCAAATAACATGTATACAATCAGAAACATATTAACTTTCCTCATAATAGGGTGCAAATCTTTGGGTAACATTCACTCTTTTTTTTTTTTTTTTCATAGAATGTATTTATTCTTTTTTTTTTTTTCTTTAACTTTATTTTGTACATTTGATAATTGAAAACATAAGCAATAAAAGTTGGAAACAACCCAGGTGTCCAACATTCACTCTTAAATTTGATATCCTATAGCTTGAATACTATAAAATGAAGGCAATGCAACTTAAGTCATATAATAAGGGGTTAGGATAGGGAGCAAAAAGATATTTGCTTTATGTATATGTACAGATATAATTAAACAAAGAAGAAATATTCATAACCATCACAATCCTTATTTCTGTAACAGATCATGTGGTTGTAGCTCTTATTATAACTAATGTATTCTACTACTACTTTCATATTCCCTCTACCTTCAGCAAGCCTATCACCTAGTCATAGTTCTTTGCCTGATAGGGCAAGTCATTCCTGAAGTTTCTGTACCATTAATAGTCCTGCCCAGATTGAGTTGTTGCAATTTTCCATTGATTTTACTCACAGGGCATGATAGTATTAAGTGACACCCCAGGGCATCTCTTTTATTCCAGGCAAATTCTTTTGTACATTCATTGTGTAGTAGCAGTAAAATTCCCCCTTGATAATTAGGATCAATCATCTCAGCCAGTACAATAATTCCCATCTTAGCCTGTTTAATAAGAATACATGAGGAGACCAAAGTGACCAGGTGGATGTCTTAACTTTCAGTTTAATGGAATCATTACTGTGTTTTCTGGAGGAAGCACTTCAACTTTTGGGACTAAGTGCTATAGGCCATAAGAGCTTAAAGTTGAAGAGACAGGAAACAAAATATTTTGCTAGTGAATTGCTAGGCATAATAATGAGTGATGCCACTCCCAATTCTACCCCTTTATTCTTGGAACATGAATCCTGGAAATGGGAAAATAGCACCATAGAGTGGAACATACACAGCCCCTTGGAGAACACTGTTACCCAGTTGGAACCATAATTGAGTCTTCAAATGTCATTTCCTTGTTCCATCAAGCCAGCTGTATCAGGATGATATGGAACATGGTAAGACCAGTGAATTCCATGAGCATGTGCTGTGAAATGTGTTTTTTGATCAAAAACAACATAGTGTGGAATACCATGACAGTGGGTAACACTGTCCAGAGGCATTGCATACAGGAAAGGAAACCTGTATTAGTCAGCCAAAGGGCTACTGATGCAAAATACCAGAAATCTGCTGGCTTTTATAAAAGGTATTTATTTGGGGTAGAAGCTTACAGTTACCAGGTCATAAAGCATAAGTTACTTCCCTCACCAAAGTCTGTTGCCACGTGTTGGAGCAAGAAGGCCACCAATGTCTGCCAAGAATTCAGGCTTCCTGGGTTCCTCTCTTCCTGGGGCTTGTTTCTCTCCAGGCTCAGCTGTCCTGCTGTCTCCACAAGTCCTACTGCCATGGCCTAATCAAGTAAACGTGAAACTTCTGAATCCAATATAATCTAATATGCCCAGAGGGACAGATGAGTCTATAAATACAACACAATATTTCTTTTGGGAATTCATCAATAATATCGAACTGCTATAAAACCTATATAAGGAGTGTTGGTCTTTTCTAGTTGGAACAAAATGATGCTCCTTCCATGATGAAAGTGGTCCAATTTAACCAACCTGCCACCAGGTAGGAGGTTGATCACTTCAGGAAATGATGCCACATTGGGCACTGAATGTTCATCTCTGCTGTTGGCAAGTTGGGCACTCAGCAGTGAATGAAGCCATGCTGGGAAAAGTCCATGTTTCTGACCCCATGCCTACCTTCCATCCAGTTCACCATTGCCACTTTGTTAAAGAGTCCATTGAGCAATGACAGGCTAACAAAAGGAGGCTGACTGGTATCAACAGAATGGGTCATCTTTTCTACTTGATTTTTAAAATCTCACTCTGGTGAACATTCACATGGGAACAAATATCTTCATGTTTTATGCCTATCACAAAAGTTCTACCCACATGCCTCTTCCCAAGACCTCTTTTTCACTAATTTTCCAATTTTATTCCTTCCAAGTCCCTGGCCACCCAGCCAAACCATTGGTGACAAGCTGTGAATCAATGTACAAAAACACCTCTGGTCAATTTTCCTTCCAAGCAAAATGAGCATCCAGGTAGGATTTCCCCTACCACTGTCCATTAGGGATGTCCCAGAGAAGGGGCTACAGTGATGCAACTGTGCACTATTAAGTAGTACTTGCATATCATGCAAACCATCTACACCCAAGCCTGAGTTTCTTCCTCAGTCAGTTGATTGTAAGCAACTCCCCAAGAGGCCATAACTGTGGGCTGGGGAAGAGAAGGTAATGTGGCAGTAGTGGTGACCATGGGCATTTGGGTCAATTCCTCATGTAACTTACTTTTGCCTTACAGGGTCTGCTTGAGCCCTATTTCATATATAACATTTCATGTTTTATGATGGATTGCTGCTGTGTACATGTAACTTTATAGCTTGGATGTTTGATAATACCCAGCTCATTATAGGCACTTCAGCTTTCACAGTAACTTAGGAGCCCATGGTTAAGTGTTCAGTCTCTAGTAAGATCTAGTAGCAGACCAAACTGTTTCTCAATATGAGAGTAGTTACCTGTAGAGGATAGAAGAGCTTTGTTCCAAAATCCTAAGGGAATTTCTGTGACTCATATAGGGCCTTGACAAACACTTCCAGCATCATTAGATGTTCTGGATAATATGGCCCAACTGGCAGAACAGCTTGCACAGCAACCTGGACCTGCTGCAGAACCTCTGTTGTTCTGGTCCCCACTCCAAACTTGCAGCTTTCCAAGTCACTTAGTAAATGGATGTAATAACACACCCATAAGAGGATTATGTTGTCTCCAAAATCCAAAGAAGCCAACGAGGCATTGTACATCTTTCTCGGTCTTAGAAGAGTCAGATGCAACAATCTATCCTTCAATTTAGGAGGGGTATCTTGACATGTCCCACACCACTGAAGACCTAAATATTTAATTGAGCCAGAGGACACTGAATTTTTGTTGACTTTATCTCCCACATTCTGATAAGCAAATGCTTTACCAATAAGTCTACAGTAGTTGCTACTTCATGCTCACCAGTTCCTATCAACATGATTTCATTAATATAATGCACTAGTGTGATGTCTTTGAGAGGGAGATACAATTAAGGTCACTGCAGACTAGATTAAGACCTAAGGCTGGAGAGTTGATATACCTATGCAGTAGTAAAGTGAAGGTGTATTGTTGTCCTTGCTAGGTGTGGCAGTATGAAATTCTTTTATGAATCCCAAAATGAGAAAGGTTATATTTTTTTACCAAATCCATTCCTGTGGATGTAAGACTCTTTTTATTTAAGTTAGTCAGGGAAGTGTGAATCAGTTTGAGTGTCCTCTCTCTTGCTGGGGCTGATATAAATTGAGACAGAGAAGAAAAGGGAGCCACCATATTATATTGTTCCAACCTTGTGATACAGAAGACTGCAGGAAAACAGAAACTCTGAGTGGCTCAAGGAGCTTAGTCTGATGGAGAGATGAATCATATACCTGATAACTGACAGTTGAACTTGGGAAGAAGTTTGAGCAGCTGAGATTAATAGAGGAGGCCTGGAAAGAGACAAACTCTATGCCTAGTTGTCCACTGCTGAGTTCTAGGAGAATGTAGATTATGGAGGAGAAGGCAGAAACCCCAGCAGAAATCAGTTGTTATCTTGCTTTAACATGTTGATGGACAATAGGATCAACAGTAAGTGACTTTGGTGAGAAAACACCCCTGATGATGCCTGATTTGGACATTTCACAGCCTTGGAACTGTGAGTTTTTACCCAAATAAATTTTCCCTTATAAAAGCCAACCTATTTCTGGTCATTTCCATTTGCAAACCTGTGGCAAACTGAAATCACAGATGAATGAAAACCTGTTTGTAGTGGATTTTACCAACAGTAATTGAGGAAATATCTAAATAAACAAACAAACAAAAACAGTTGTCAGATTAATAGCTGCATACCAGGTAACAAAGGATGTGTTGATTTCTTCCAACAATCATAACACATCTGGAAGA
>JAKSZT010054387.1:3599780-3618475 GCA_026826555.1 Tolypeutes matacus | reverse complement strand
TTCTTCCAACAATCATAACACATCTGGAAGAGCAGCAGAAATTGGAGTCCCACTTAATTAAGTTTATGAAAATTCACGATGATCCTCAAGATCCATCTGTTTTGTGCCCAAACCAAATAAGAGAGATGAATGGAGGTTTGGTGGGATCACCACCCCTGTATCCTTCAAGTCATTGGTGGTGACACTAATCTTTGCAATACCTCCAGGAGTGTGGTATTGCTTTTTTTTTTTTTTTTTTTTCTTTTTTTTTTTGGGATCAGGGGACTCTCCGTCAGATATGCAGAGAAGAGCCCTGCCACCTCATAAGGTGTGGCTTTTATTTTGGCTTTAGAACAAAGAAAATATGTATGTACATATACAAAGTCAATAGATACTTGACAGTTTACATTTTTTGATTTACTATTTTACAAGGTAGAGGCAATTCTCCTTTCTTCCATTTGGTCTTTTCTATGATAATATACCTTATTCTACAAGTCATGGAACCATTGTAGGGATTCTGCCAGTTGCTGAGTATGTCTATTCCAATTATTCATCCCAAAATTATGGAAATAACCACAGATTGAGTCCAGGAAGACACGAGACTCACTTTGAGATGGACCTGAGCTAAAACACCAATATGACCACTTGACCATCATAAATCCGTACTCTAAATGGTGAATCACAGTGATGTTTTAGGTCTCCTGGAATTAATGTCACTTCTAAGACAGTGTCTAAAAATCCCCATTTCCTTTCCCCCAATCCACAGTTGCCCTTGTAAGAGGCTGTAGGTGTTTTTGCAGAAGGAAAGAAGATAACGGTACAAATTTTTGGTAGTGTAATTGGGCCCTTCCCCAAAGTGTCCTGGACTTCCTGTCATTCAAGGGTTTCTGGGTCTGTAAACTATCTTAATTCTGGGAATTGATTAAGGAACTATGACTCTGATTTTGTAATTCAAGTTGAATTTTTGTTCACTTGACCTAGAACACTTCTGCTTATACAGATCAAATAACAATTTATTTATAAATTGTTTATATTTATAAATAAATAACAATTTATTTTACTTCTAGTTACTCCATGATCTTCTAGCCAATGCCTTAGCCTCTGAGCAACAGATCATTTTGATTGCTGCTTTGAATCCATTGTTCATTGTAGTAATCATACTCACCTTGTCTTTGGTGATTACTTGCTGACACTTGGCTTCTGCCACCCAAGATTCAATCATTCCCATTGTGTTTAAGGACCGACATTCTCTGATAGCAGTTCCCATAGTAATATCTGACCTACAAAGAAGAGAGAGCACAGAGTTCTTCAGTTAAGATGGAGTTAGTCTCATAAATTTATTCCTCACAATCCTGGTGAAAGGTATATCTTCTGGACATTCCTGGGATGGGTGAGCAGTGATTAGATGATAAATCCACTCTAATATTACAATGTCTCTCAGCTTTTGGATCCCCTTATATACATTATATAGGAAAGTTACGGCATTTTAACCTCAGTCATTGTAGGTTACATTTTGTTCTATACTTTAGCCAATCACCCAAACAAACTTTAGAACCCTTTCTATCCCCTTGTACTACAATAATAAATACAGAATCTCTGCTTAGTGGAATTGTGTCAATAAATTTAGCTTAATCCAACTTTATATTATTTCCACCATCATCCCACATTCTTAATATCTATTTTTCCTCACATATTTTACTGATTTATTGATATAAAAAATTGAAAACATTATGCAATTCTTTTACAGCATACCATACCTTCTCTTAGGTCACACTGTATCTAACATATTGGGGTGCTGAGACATCAGTCTAAACAAAGTAGTGTGTTGGGGTTAAAGTAGGGTGTTGGGGTGGGCCAAGAGAATAATCAGAAGTGTCTTGCAAGCAAATTAGCTCTGGGTATTCCACTGAAGTTTCATCTGGTGAAACAGGATTAATCTCTTCAGACTGAGGAGTGAAGGCTCTTTCCTTATGGGAAGTGGTTGCAGGTTTGTCAGGCACAGCATGGGCAAATCTCTTCAAGTGGAGATTAGATGGAAGATTCCTCAGAGATGACTAGAGGTGGGTGCCTTGTTTTCAGGGCAGACACAGATTTTTCTGGCAAAAGCTAATCAGAATCTAGGATTTCAATGTACCCTCTGCCATCATCATTAACATATATGTTCCCATTGCAATTTTCAGGATGCTTTTACTTTACTACCAATAACCACAGTTTAACAACAAAAACACTGCAAGTTTGGGAATTTAGTTTACATTGTAATTAAGCCACTCACAAAATAAGACAGTATGGTTTCAGAAAACAAAAGTCAGTGAATGCAGAAAATAAGATTTTCTGTCAAGGCACATAAAGAAATGTCCACATCCTTCATGTGGTACATAAGTTGAAAATCTGAAGCCTTCAACACATCCTTTTCTTTTACAACTATATGTGCGATATTTAGGTACAATCAATCAACACCATGTAACTTTTAATACCAAAAAACATTAAGGAGTCAAAAAAATCTTTCACCCAGAGCCTTTCCTCTTATAATGATTTGATTCTTTGTATCCAGTGGTTATATATTATCTATTGCCAACTCATGCCATGGACTATCAATGTCATCTGAACTGTTAGAAAAAGCCTTTAGTGCTTTTGAATCTAATCATATTAGAGAACAAATTCCAAAAACATCAGAACTTATTCAGAAATCCCATCCTTAAGATTCTGTTTCTCAAGAACTCCTCTGTGTACCAATTCTGAATTAATCAGAGTTTTAGGGAAAGACAACCAACAAGAGATATATGTTTAAATATTATGAAATTTTTATAAGAATTGTCCTAAATGACTGGGAGATGGGTAATTAAAAAATCCATAGAGCATGCCACAAGCTGGGAATACCCATGAAGTTTTTAGATGAATTCTGGTGGGAAATAAGACTCTCTGAATTAGAAATGGAAATTTTCTCTTCTTACTGATGAAATAATTTCTCCTTTTAAAAATCTTTAAGTGATTGGATGAGACTACTTTAAAGGTTGAAGGAAAGTCTCTGATTTACTTGAAGATATAATCAGTCATAATGTAATCAAATTACTAATGGTTTAAGTCCATGAAATATCTTCATATTAGCAATCAAGTAATTGCCTCGTTGACCACACTACTGAACACATAACTTGGCTAAACTTACACATGAATTTAACCATTACATAGTATAAAATACATAAAATTTTGACACAGATGTGGAGTAATTAAAACCTTCATACATTCCTGTTGGGAATATAAAATAGAGAAGCCACTGTGGAAAATAGTTGGGTATTTCCACAAAAAAATTAACATATGGTTACTATGTCAATCAACAATACCACTCCTAACTGAGAAAACTGATAACATATGTCAACACAAAACATTATACACACATTTTCATAGCAGTATTATTCATAAAAGATAAAATATGGCAAACAATCCAGATACCCATCAACTGATGAGTGGATAAACAAAATGCTATATCCACACACTGGAATATTATTCAGCAATAAAAAGGAAAGTTTGGAAAACAATATTCTATGCAAGCTGGAGTTCTGGGAGTATGTCATCAGAATAGACAGTCAGGATCAACTGTCTCAAAAAAAAATGGAGAAAGGGCCAAAAGCTGTCTGAGAGGCCTGTTTTGGGAGTCAGCAGACCAGGACAGTGCTATACAACTCCCAGGAGGGTGAGGGAAAAGAGATGAAGAGACCAAAACAATAAATGTGAATTATAAAACCTCCATGGGGGCCAAGAAGTGATCCCATGCCCCCATGCCAAGATACTAAGCTCAGATAAAACCCCTGGCTCACTCTAACTAACTGAGAAGGGAATAGACTTCTTCCTCCCTCTCAGCTGTCACAAGGGAAAAGGAAGGTGGAGTCAGCAGGCTTCTCTTCTGTGAATTCTGCCAGCAGAGCCTGCTTTGAATCTCAGCCCTGGCCAGGCCAAAACACAGGGCAGTGGAGACTGAAAGAAACATGTCTTTGGTAAGGTGCAGCGATAAGCACCACCTGCTGGCTGGTTTGAAAATTGCATGGAGAAAAACTGCATTTCAGGCTCTCCTAACTCAAACTCATTGAAGAAAATTTGTGCTCCATTAGTGAGGTCCTGTCTTGATTTTGATAACTTAAGCTGGGCAATTTTAAAGACTTAGAACAGGTTGAAATAAATATCAAAGAAAAGCTGTGTAAAATAATAATATGCAAGACAGAGATATTTACCATTTAAGTAAATACATCAAAATATTCAGAGGCCTAGACATCTGCAAAAATTGCAAGCCATATTAGGGAACAAGAAGAGATTGCCCAGCCAAATGAACAAACCAAATATCCTGAAGAGATATAGAATTTAAGACAATTAAGTAAAGCTAATCACACAAATCTCCGAATCAATTAAAATAATTGATGGAAAATATGACTAAAGAGATAAAGGGCAGTAAGAACACACTGAGTGAGCATAAAGAACAATCTTAAAACTTGCAAAGAAAATATAGTGTTTATGGGAATTAAAGGCAGATATATGAGATTAAAAATAGATTAGAGGGAGCAGATGTGGATCAAGCAGTTGGGTGCTCACTTCCCACTTAGGAGGTCCTGGGTTTGGTTCCCAGTGACTCCTAAAGAAGAAAAGCAGATGTAATGAGCTGACACAAGTTGATGCAATGAGCTGACACAATGAGCAGTTGCAATGAGCAGAGACAAACAGCAGGAGGTAGAAGTGGCTCAAATGGTGGGGCACCTGTCTCACACATGGGAGATCCCAGGTTCAGTTCCCTGGGCCTCCTAAAGAAGACAAATAGATAATGAGGAGACAATGAGCTGACAATGACCAGACAAGGGAGCAATCTGGGGGGGGGGTGTGGAAGCACAGTAATAAAAATAATAAAAAAGATAAATAAACTTAAAAAAGACACTAGAGGCACATAAGAGCAGATCTGAATTGCTCAAACACAGAATTAGTGATTTCAAAGACAGATAACTCTAACTGGAAAAGAAAGGAGAACAGAATGAGAAGAGAATGGAAAACAAAATTGAACAGAGAATCAGGGAAGGACAGCACACCACATACAGAATAAATCCAAATAGACCTACCCTGAGACACCTACAATTCAGAATGAAAAATATCAGAGATAAGGAGAGGATTATGAAAGCAGCAGGAGAAAAGCAAATATCAGAAAAAAGAGACCCTCAATAAGATTAAATGCTGACTTCTCATCAGAAACTATGGATGTGAAAAAAAATTGTTATGATGTGTTTAAAGTATTGAAAGAGAAAAAGTGCCAGCCAAGAATTCTGTATCTGGCAAAACTGGCCTTCAAAAATGAGGGTGAGTTCAAAGTCTTCACTCAGAAACTAAACCTGAAAGAGTATGTTACCAAAAGAATATAATTACAAGAGATACTAAAGAGAGTGCTGCTGCCTGGAAGAAAATAACAAAGGAAATAACAAAAAAATGAGAAAAATATGGGAAAAAAGTGTAGAAATGAAGATTGTTAAGAATGGTAAAGTAAATGAATTTAAAAAATTGAGCCATCCATATGCTGTCTACAAGAGACTAATCTCAGATGTAAGAACACAAACAGGTTAAAGGTGAAAGGTTGGAAAAAGATATTCCATGCAAATTATAATAAAAAAAGATCTGGAGTAGCAATATTAATAGGGGAAAATATATTTTTAATACAAAAGTATTATAAGGGATGAAGAATGTCATTATATATTAATAAAAGTGGCAATTCACCAAGAAGAAATAACTATAATAAATATTTATATACCTAACACGAGTGCCCTATGATACATTAGGCACACCCTGGCAAAACTTATGGAAGAATTATATATCTCTACAATAATATTTGGACACTTCAATATACCACTCTCAGTATTGTGTAGAGCATCTGCACAAGAAAAATAAAGGAACAAAGAGCTTAAGTAATTTGATAAATGAATTAGACTTAACAGATATCTATAGAGCATTGCAACCCAAAACAGCAAGATACCCATTCTTTTCAAGACCTCATGGATTCTTCTCCAGGATAAACCAAGTTGTAAACCACAAGACAAAACTTAGAAAATTTTAAAAAGTTTGAAATTATACAAAACATTTTCTCTTATGATAACAGATTAAAGCTGTAAATCCATAACGAATTGAAAAAGGGGAAAGTTATTAATATGTGGAGATTAAACAATATACTCTTAAATAATCAGTGGGTCAAAGAAATTACAAGATTATTCAGCAAATATCTTGAGATGAAGGAAAATGTAAAGAAAATATACCAAAACCTATGGGACACTGAAAAGGCAGTGCTGACAAGGTAATTTATAGCCCTCAATGCTTATACTTAAAAAGAAGATAGAGCTAAAACTGAAGAACAAACTGCACACCTGGAGGAACCTGAAAAAGAACAGCACACTAGTCCCAAACCAAGACAAAGGAAAAGTATAGTAAAAAATTGTGCAGAAATAAATGAAATCGAGAACATAAAAACAATACAGAAAATCAACAAAGTGAAAAGTTGGTTCTTTGAGATCAATAAAATTGAGAAACGCTTAGCTAGACTGACAAAGAAAAAGAGAGAGAAGACTCAAATAAATGAAATCAGAAATAAGAGGATGACATTACCACTGAACCCAAAGAAATAAAAATGAGCCTAAAAGGGTACTATGAACAACTGTATGCCAAAAAGTTGAAAATTTAGATGAGAGTACAAATTCCTAGAAACACACGAACCACTTACACTTACTCTAGAAGAAATAGAATACCTCAACAAACAAATCACAAGTGATGAGATGGAAACAATCATCAAAAACTTCCCAAAGTTAAAAAGCCCAGGACCAGATGGCTTCACACGTGAATTGTACTAATTATTCAAAGACAATCTTATACCAATCTTGATTAAGCTTTTCCAAATAATTGAACAGGAAAGAATGCTACCAAATTCATCATATGGAACCAACATCACCCTAATAACAAAACCAGATAAAGGTAATTGAAAAAAGAACATTACAGAACAATATTGCTAATGAATATAGATGTAAATATCCTCAGGAAAATACTTGCAAACCAAATCCAAAAGCACATTAGAAGAATTAATTGTTCCCCATGATCAAGTGGGTTTTATCCCAGGTATGCAAGGGTGGTTCAACACAAGAAAATCAATTAGTGTAATAAACCACATTGATAAATTGAAGAAGAAAAATCACATGATCCTCTTGATTGATGGAAAAAATGCATTTGACAATTACAGCACCCTTTCTTGAAAACAGTACTCAGAAAGATAAGAATAGAGGAAGATTTCTCAATATGATAAAGTGTATATATTAACAACCTGCAACTAGTATTGTATTTTATGGTTAAAGACTGAAAGATTTCCTGATGAGATAAGGAGCCAGACAAGGATGCCTAATGTCATTGCTGTTATTCAATATCGTGCTAAAAGTTCTAGCTAGAACAATTAGGCTAAATAAAGAAATACAAGGCACACAAATAGGAAAGGAAGAAGTAAAATTTCACTATTCACTGATGTGATCCTACTTCTAGAAAATCTTGAAAAATCTACAACAAAGCTACTAGAACTAATAGACAAATTCAGCAAAGTGCAGGATACAAGATTAATACGCAAAAGTCAATAGCGATTCAATACACTACTGATGTATAATCTGAGGAGGAAATCAGAAAAAAATCCACTTATAATAACGACTAAAATAATCAAATATTTGAGAATAAACTCATCCAAGGACATACAGGACCTGTATTCAGAAAACTATAAAACATTGCTAAAAGAAACTGAAAAAGACAAATAAATAGACCTTCATTGTTCATGGACTAGAAGACTAAATATCATTAAGATGTCAATTCTATACAAACTGATTTACAGATTCAATGCAATCCCAATGAAAATCTCAACTTTTTTTTTGAGAACAGGAAAAGCCAATTATCAAAGTTAATTGGAAAATTAAGGGGCCAGATATAGCCAAAATTGTCTTGAAATAGAAGAATGAAGTTGGAGGACACTCACTTTCCAACTTTAAAGCAAATTATTTAGGAACAGTGGTAGAAAACAACATGGTAATGACATAAAGACAGACAGATTCACCAATGAACCAAATTAAGAACTCAGAAATAGACCCTCACGTCATTAGTAAAGTCATTTTGACAAGACTGTCAAGCCCTCCCAACTGGGCCATAACAGTCTATTCAAAAAATGCTGCTGGGTGAACTGGATAGCCATATACAAAAGAAAGAAGAAGGACCCTTATCTCTCACCTTATACAAAAATTAACTCAAAATTGATCAAGGACCTAATTATAAAAGTGAAAACCATAAAACTCTTATGAGAAAATAAAGGAAAACATGTTCAAGATCGTATGTTAGGTGGTAGTTTCTTAAACCTTACACGGAAAGCAGGAGCAACAAAAGAGAAAATAGATAAATGGGACCCAATAAAAATTAAACACGTTTGCACCTCAAAGGTCTTTGTCAAAAGTGTGAGAATGCAGCTGACTCAATGGGAGAAAGTATTTGGCAATTACACATTTGATAAAGGTTTACTATCCATGGTACATAAAGAGATAGTTCAACTCAACAATATAAAAAAACAAACTACCTGATTAAAAAAATGGGCAAAAGCCTTGGAAAGAAAATTGTTCAAAGCAGAAATACAAATGGTGAAGAAACATGAAAAAAATATATTTCCATCACTATCAATTAGGGAAATGGAAATCAAAACTACAATGAGATTTCATTTCATGCCAATTAGACTGGCCACTAATAAAAAGTTGGAAAACTTTAAGTGTTGAATAGTATGTGGAGAGATAGGAACAATTATTCACTGTTGGTAGGAATGTAAAATGTTACAGCCACTGTGGAAGACAGATTGGCAGTTCCTAAGTAAGTTGAATATAGTCTTCCCATGGTACCCATAAATACCACTACTAGGTATATACCCAGAAGAACTGAGAGCAGACACACTAACAGACATCTGTTCATAGTGGCATTATTCATGATAGTTAAATCTGGAAACAACCCAGGTATCCATCAACTGATGAATGAATAAACAAATTGTGGTATATGCACATGATGGGATATTATGCAGCAATAAGAAGAAATGAAGTCATGAAGCATATGACAACATGAATGAACCTTGAGTACATTATGTTGAGTGAAGCAAGCAAGACACAAAAGGACAAATATTGTATGATTGCACTATTATGAACTAAATATAAATTATGTAAACTCATGGAGTTAATAATCAGAATATTGTTCACCAAAAATTAAAATGAATGTAGAGAATGGAAAACTGAGGGCTAATCTGTGCAGAAATCGTAAAAATATTGTTTGTAAATGAATGGCATTGGTGAAAACAAATCACAGTGTTTGTAACCAGCATATCAATTATAGAGTTATAAAAGTGGTTGAAAAGAAATCCTAAGGACATTTATATTACTAGAAGGAAAGCTAAAATCTGTAACATGGGCCTGTAAAAGATAATGAAACCTCATGAAAACATAAATATGGGTGATTTGCATGTATGACAGCTTTTATTTATTTTACAAAATATGAATATAAATATACTAGAGAGAAGAAAAAAGAACAGCAGCTATGTATGGCAAGGGAAGCATAGAGATTGAAAGGTGATGAGGGTTTTTTTTCCTTTATTAATGAAAGTGCCCTATAAATGATTGCTATGATGAATGCACAACTATTTCATTACACTGAATACCATTGATTTTACACTTTGGATGGATTTATGCTTTATTAATATGTATCAATAAAATATATTTGTTTTTAAAAAAGCATAAGCATAATATAACAAGAATGGAAGCAATTGTTTTCTAGTAGGCCAGTAGGGAAAATCATGAGCACTATTCCTATCATTCCCACTTTTAATTCTTGGAATATGAATCCTGCAGATTGGGTGTTGATTTACAGCATAAATACTCTCCTAGAGCAAATTTTCCCACCCTGCAAGGTAGTGCCATGAAATCACAATGTCTTTGATTCTTCAAAAGGCAATTCCATCAGTATATAAATTCAGGTGTCTCAGAATGATGGAGAACATATTAAGATCAGTGAATTCCATGGATATGTGCCAATTTACAAACTTCATTTGCCGTGAAATGGGTTCCTGGATGAGAAACAATGCTGTGTGGAATACCCAGACAATGGATAGCTATCTGGATGTCTATAGATGGTAGTATTGTCAGAAACATTGCATGCAGTAAAGACAAATCTGTATCTAGAATATGTGTCTATTACATAAAAACAAAATTCTATCCCTTTCATGATGAAAGTGTTCCTATGTAAATAAACTGCCTATAGGAAGCAGACACATCGTGTTGGTAAATGTTGCCATAATGGGGAATGAGTGTTGGTTTCTGTTGCTCGCTGATGGGTGTACAACCATGGCTATAGATAAGTCAGTCTTGGAGAATGGAAGTCCATATTTCTGAGTCCATGCATATCCTCCATCCTTGCCACCATGGCCACTTTGTTTCTGAACCCACTTTGCAATGACAGGAGAGACTGCAGAAAAGGGCAACTGGTATCCACAGAACAAGGAATTCAGTGCAGATTCTTATTAAAAATCTTCTTCTGTTGAAATCACCCTCTGATGAGTGTTCACATGGGACACAAGTATATTAATGTTAACTGTCCATTCAGAAAAATATATCCACATAATTCTTCTCTAGACCTTTTTGTCATCAATTTCTCAATCATATACTTATATGTTACAGACCATACAACCAATTGGCCATGACCAACAAATAGATAGATACTTCTAGGAATTTCTCCTTCCATGTAAAATGAACAGGTAGGAATGACTTAATGTTCTGCAGACTGGGAGGGTTAACTTTCACCTTTGTCCCTCATGGACATCCCAGAAAGTTGTTATAATGCTCCGGCTGTTCACATGTTGTAGTACCTCATTGTGGCTCAAGTTTTTTATTCATCAGTCAATTGATCATAAGATTACTCAAGAGGCAATAGCTACATGAGGGGAAGAGAAGTTAACACGCTATAATTAGGGCACATGGGCATTTGGGCCACTTCCTCCTGTAACTTATTTGTGCCTTCAGGGCCTTGTGAGCCAATCATACATATACGACTTCCATTTGATGATGGAGGGTAATTGTGCACATTCGTCTTTATGGCTTGGTGGGTAAGAAAACACCCAGTTCACAAAGGGCATCTCAGTTTCCCTCTAACTTTGTGACCCATGATTAAGTGTTCAATCCTTGCTAAGGCCAGTAGCAGGCTGAAATCTGTTTCATAAAATGAGAGTTTTCATCTGCAGATGATGACAGGAACTGCTGCAAAATCCTAAGGGTCTAAACTGTTATTATCATATATTAACAGAAGCCTGCACAAGGTTCTGAAAATCTTATCTATTTGATACTGACACTCCAATAACCATAGGATCAGCTGCATCATAGGGCCAATTGTTATAGCAGCATGCATGGAAGCCTAGACCTTGTTGCAGAGTTTACTGTTATCCCTGACGCCAATCAAAGGAAGCACCTTTTTTGGTCACTCAGACATGGGGCAAGAGTAGCTCACACAAATGAGAAATATTTTGCCTCCTAAATCCACAGAGGCCAACTAGACATTGCACCTCTTTTTGGTTGTAGTAGGGGTCAATGCATCTTCACCTTAGAAGGGATATCTTCACATACCAGCATTACTGTATGTCTGGAACTTTCACTAAGGTGTAGGACCCCTTATATTTTGTTGGATTTATCTTCCATATTCTGACACAAAATGCCTTACCATAATACTTGAGAACTTGCTACTTCTTGCTCATTAGGTTCAATGAGCACAACGACATCAATATAATGGAACCATGCAATGCCTTTTGGAAGGGAAATGTGATCAAGCCCCTTGGAAACTGGATTATAATATGGGGCTGGACAGTTGTTATACCCCTGAGGCAAGACAATGAAACTGCATTGCTGGCCTTAACAGCTGGAAAAAAAAGTTCTAAATTGCAGGAATCTGTCCTCCAGAGTTTTGTGGGGATCTGTCCAGCAGAACCCATGACAGTGCAAAGAATCAATCTTAACACTGAGGTTGAGAGAGGCAAGGGGAAGAGCAGCTGAAGGAACCATTCTCCTTTGCTGACTCCCATCACAGTTTTTATTCTCTTTTTACAAAGAACAAGGTCAGTGTGTATGTGCAGGAGCTCAGAAAGTTCTGGGCTGCACAGGAGATAATGGAGAGGCAGAAAGCCCTAACTAAGTAACAGCGCAAAGCAAGAATGTTCTTACTATTTTAAGCAGGAACTGATAGCAGAGGTTTTCTGCCCATGCAGCAGTTTTCTGCTTGTGCAGTAAAGCAGGCCCTAAACTGTTTCAAAGATATATTAACCAAAGCATTCCCACACTAATTGTCTTTATTAATAGATATTGAGAAAAAAATCAGATTAGTAGCTTCACACCAGGTGCCTGGGAATATCTTGATTTTTTCAAGCAATGGCATCACATCTGGAACAACTGTGATAGGAGTCACAACTTGGTTGTGTTTACTATAATCCACTGTCATCCTCTGTTATCATGAGACACAATCACTCCCATTGTATTTATTTGGTCTGTGAAGGCCAAACAAGAGAGCTGAATGAAGATGTTTTAAGACTCACCACTCTACATCCTTCACATCCTTGATAGTGGCACCCACCTCTTCCTTTCTTACCATAATAGCCTTCATTCCACAAATGGGGGAGCAGATGTGGAGATGTGAGAAAATCTATTCCAATTATGTATTCTGATCTGGAAATAATCACAAAATGAGTTCAGGGACCCACTGGACACATTGTGAGATAGAACTGAGCTAAAACTCCATCTATCACCTTACCTGCATGAGACACTACTCTGGTGGATCACAATGAAGTTTTGTGTCTCCTGGAATTAAAGTCACTTCTGAGCCACTGTCTAGTAAGCTCTAAATTATCTGAATATTTCCCTTTGTGCAATGCACAGATACCTTGATAAAAGGCCATATGATCCTTTGGTGAAGGCCAAGAGGAAAATAATCAGTACAACATTTTTTACAGTATAACGGAATACTTCCCTATGGAGATATGTCTTTCCATTCATTCAAGGAGTCTATTTCTCTAAACTATCTCAAGTCTGGAAATTGTTTCAGGTGTTGTGACTCTAACTTTATTTTATTCAAGCCAGTTTTTTTTTTCAGATAAGCTAGAAATCTTTTATACAGATCAAATAAGAAATTACCAGACTGCCCATCAATTTCAGTTCTAGATACCTTATGAGCAGCTAGCCATTGTCAAAGGTCTCTGAGAGTCAGACTATTCTGATTTGTGTTTTCACTCTACTTTCCATTATGGCAGCCCTATCCAACTTGTTTTTGACAATTAATTGCCACTTCTTGGCTCCTGCAAACACGGGACCCAAACATACCCTTTTTATTTAATGATACAAATTCTGTCTCAATATTTTCCACAGTAATATTTGTTCTACAAAGAAAACTGCCACAGAAATCTTCAGGTTGGAAACAACTTAAATTTATTCCTCACAGTCATGGAGAAAGGTGTGCCCTCTGGACATTCCTGGATGTGAGTGTGGGGCACAGATTGCATGGGCCTTGTATGATAAATCCACTCTAGTATTTTGAACTCTATTAGCCTTCGGATCCCCTCATGCACATATACCAGTGCAGTACTCATTAAATGGACAGGTTACAGATGAGATCAGGATTTTGAAGCCCTCGAAGGCACAAATTACAGGAGTAAGTACATGAAATGCCCATGACCCCCTACTCTAGAAATATTACTGTCTGTATCCAAGTCAAACATTTGTCCTCTTTGAGAGTTTCCTACATATGAAGGGAAAACATGAGTCTTGTTTACAGATAGTTCTGTGTACTTTGCAGGTACCACCCCAAATTGGACAGCAGCAGCACTACAACCCCTCTTTGGGATGTTCCTTAAGGACAGTGGTGAGGGGAATTCCTCCCAGTGTGCAGAATTTCTTGTAGTGCACCTAGTTGTTCATTTTTCTTGGAAGAAAAATTGCCAGACATTTGATCATTTACTGATTCAGGTGTTCTAGCAATTTATTTTATGTTTCTAGAAGAAACATAATTTAGAAATTGGTGGCAGGAAAGGCTGTGGGAGTGGTATGTGGATTGACCTCTCTGAATGTGCAAAAAGTAGAAGATATTTTGTCCTATGTGAATATGCATTATAGGGTGACCTCAAGAGAAGAGAATTTTAATAATAAAATGGATAGGATGACCCTTTCTTTGGATAACAGTTGGCCTCTTCCCCCAGCTATTCCTGTCCTTGGTCAATGGACACATGAACAAAATTAATATGATGACAAGGAAGGAAGTGATGCTTGTTTTCAACAACAGTTACTTTCACTCACCAAGGCTGACATGATTAATGCCATTGTAGAGTTCCCAAACTACCAGTAGCAGAGATCAACTCTGTCTGATAGCACAATTCTCCAAGGTAAGGGACTACTTAACTGGTGGGAGGCTGATTACATTTGATTGTGTTGAATATGGAATTGTCTGTATTTTTATTGGAATACACTTGCTGTGGATATGGATTTGTCCTCCCTATATACAACAATTCTGCCAAAACTACCACCCTTGCACTTACAGAGTGCCTTATCCACCATCATGATTTTCTACCCAACTTTACTCCCAATCAAAAAAATCATTTCACATTATATGAAGCACAGCAATGGACCCATGCTGATGAAATTGAATGATCTATTAGGCTGAAAGCAGTATGAACAGAATTTAAAAAAGGAAGTGTAGAAGAAGATTATTGAGTTAAATTAGTATTAATGTGAAGCAGTGCCAAAAGAGGTTTTCGCTCAAAAGGTTGAGCTGGGGGAGGAGCTTATATGGCTGCTTGGGAAAAGGGAAGGAGTGGAGGAATTGGGAGTAACAATGGAGACATAAGCTATATGAATTACAATGAGTACATGAGCTGCATGAGCTCAAAGAGGGATATGGACTGAGCAGGATGTCCTTGAGTCCATGTTTGTTAATTAGCCAGCAGGATTTTGGTGTAAGATTGTGGCAATTTGGTGAAGATCAGCATAATTTGCTGGTGCTGGCCTGATTTCTTTGTTACAGTTCTTTATTTCTGGGCAGGGGCAGTCAACTTTATCAGAACTATAAGGGATTATTGGCATGTCAGTTTGCTTCTGTTATCCTGTTTCTTTTTTTTCTAATTCCATGGATAAAATGGAAGTTCAGGAAAATCAAGATAGCTAGTAAAATTATTTATTATTCCAATTTTTCATTTCCCCCTTTTGATTGAAGAAGTTCTTTGAGTCCCTGAAGATAAAATAGGGCTTTTGGGGGGAACTTATGGGTTGATAACTTAAATTTATAGGAGATTTTGAATGATAGGTCATGCAGTTTCAAAACATAACATAAGCATTTTTTAAAAAGCCATCTGGGTTACAGTACAGTGATTTACAACAGTAACAGATATTTGCTTTTGGCTACTTTAAAAGGCTAACTTGCATTAAGATTTTAATTAAGTAAACTATTGCAGTTGTGTGTTTTTGGGTTTTTTTTTTTTTTTTTTTTTTGGCTATAGTATAAATATCAGAAGGTTAGCATTTGCTTAAAATATAATTTAGTAACTTAAAGCACATCTGTTACCTTTTTCAGTTTTAATTCTCTTATTTTCTCTTTTATTTATTTTTTTTAATTTTGAGGGATTTATGGGCATTGTTAATTATAGCTACTTCTTGTTGAAAAGGGGCAACATCCTCATATTCCTATGGGTTGGATGCATGGAACTATTTAGAATGCAACTGTACCTATTCTTTGACATTGTTTTTTGCTGTACTATTTATACCGTTTGTGTGCTACCTTTTGTATAAAGTAAAATTTGGCAGACTGAGACAAAAAGCATGGGAAAACTTTAAAAATGAATATATTTATAATTATTAACAATGATATTAGATTTTCTTGTAATATAGAATGGAACTAAGATTCTAATTTTGAGGAAAGTTAGCACTTCACTTGAGGCTTTGTGTACTGCGGTAATTTGTAATATCTGACTGAAAACTGAATAAGAGTAACTTCCAGAATGACCTCCTGACTTTATTTGAAAATCCTTAGCTATGACAATATTATTTTATTTTAATATTTCCCCTATCCATCTGGTTAGGATTCTATTCCAGAAACATTGTTGATGACTACTTGGTATTAATCCTTTGGTGTCAGGAAGTCTTATTCCTGGACACGCTGCATTGCCAAGGGAAAAAAAAAAAAAAATCTTTGGCAATCAAGTCTCATATTGCCAGAGAAAACTTTATCCCTTCAAGTCCTTTTCCACATAGGGGGGAAGATAGAGAAAGATTGGCTTAAAGAGACAGGAAACATATGAGTAACAAAGAGGGTTTTATAGAGATGACATTTTTGCCATTATAGTTAGTTTTAGCCTTGTTATTATAGAAATACTTTATGAGTGCAAGTCTCAAGACTGAAGTCTCAGCACTATAGCATATTTTGTTTTCACAGTTTTACCTTGCAGAATTTTACTATTTCAATAAGTTGGGGGCTACTATTGAGAGAGTAGTAGGAATTTTTCAAATGAAAAAGTTTAATATTTTATGTTTTTCTCATGGTGAAAGAACAAATGGTTTTGTAAGAGTTTGAAATTAAAGATATCCTTAAAGGTTTTATTAGACTATTAAAAGTTGTCAGCTTTGAACATTGTATTTAAATAGGTCTCTTGTATTTTTCACAGTGACAAATAAGTTAGTAAAATAGTTTAGAAAAGACCTAATTTCCAAAACATATTTAGCTCTGTATTTTTTTAAAGCTATTAATGATTGATAGAGTCATTCTGAAAAGGCACAGATTCTTTGTTCTTTAAATATATATCCTAAAGGGACTTTTATATACTTCCACTCAAAACCCAACCATTTAAGAAAATTGTGCAACTTTAACAGAGAGAGAAAGTCAAATTTTAGTTCTACATCACTACACCATTCAGTAAACAAATCCTAGTTAACATAGTTCATAACAGATTGAGGTGATGTCTGACAGGATTTTGCTATAAATTTACTTTTTGATTTCAATATGAACATGCAAATTTTACTTATTAATGGCTTCTCAGTATCAGCTATTTACATTGAAATTTTTCACTTTAGAGAATGCTTTTACAAACTTCCCATAACCAACCATAACTACATAGAGTAGTTACTTCACCTCAAGACAAATTTCACCTTTAAATAAGCTTATTGAATACACTCAGCAACAAATAAAATTTACTTCCACAATCCTTCTACAATTTCCATATCCATTCAAGTCTTGCCCTATGTATTTCCATCCTGATTTTTTGAAAACCACCCATCGTATTTTAGGAAAAAACACACTCCTTTTAACAAACTTCCAAACCTTCTACTTCTTCCCATATTTATTCAGGTTTTCTTACCATATTTTCCTCATTTTAATAACTAGTCAATTTATTTTAAGACAAATTATTTCCTTTTTCCTTAATAAAAAAATAACATTCTGTGTAACTTCCATATTAAAGTTACCAAAATGATTTTGAAAACTATCTCTAAACATTTTATAACATATACTTACCATCAAAATCAAACTTGTTAGAATATTTACTCAATTTAGTTAAATGGGAGTATATTTTCCCCTTTTTTTCTTTTAAATACTTATATGCAACATTAGCGTATTTGATCAGTAAATTTGCATAAATTTAGGGAGAACATACTTAAGTAAAACAAAATTGTCAGAAATATTGTTTTCTTCAGTTTACTATTTTATCATTATTTCACTGAAAAACATTTAGGAAACATTTACAAGGTCATATTTCTGAAAGAGCTCTCTGGAAGCAAGTTAGGGGGCCTGTTGCAATCAGCACTAAGTCATGATGTCATTCATGCTTACAAAAGCAGTCCATATTTTTCTTTTTTTTATTTTTAAAAGTTATTTAGTTTAAAAGTTACTAAACTTTTTTTTTTATTATTATTATGGGTAAAAATCAAAATTCTCACAATACATACAAACATTTGTAAAATGATATATAAATATATATGCATATATGTGTATTCGCTCACAAAAATGTTATTTATATATATATATACATATATTTTAAGAGGTGCTTAGATTACCCAAAATATTACACAGAACCCACTGGGATTCCCATGTTGCCCACCTCCCATACCTCCAACCACATCCCACACAAACATCTCCCACAAGTGTGGCCCACCACCCTCAATGAACTTACACATCCTGGAGCCTTGCCACCAACCATAGACCACAGTTGACAATGTAGACCACACTCTCTCCCACTCAGTTCTTAGTGGTGTGTGCTGATTTAAAATGGCCTACATCCGTTGCCACAACAGTACTCAGGATAACCTCCAACTCCCAAAGAAGCCCCTGTATTTCAACTGCTCATCCCCTCCCTACCCCAAAAGTGTCAAGTGGCCACTGGCTCCACCTCATTGTTATAATTTCTTGCATTGCTAGAATCACCATATGTGAGCAAGAGAATACCATCAAGTCCACTCTAGTCCATAGTTCTTCCCCCAATCCAGAGGCGACTGGGATGGTGATATCCACTCCAACTCCAAGTGAGAGAGGGCTTATATCCCATGGATATGGTGGGTGGGATGATCCTGCCTGCAGATGCAGGCCCTCTCCATTCCCTGGGATGGCCATTGCCCATCGTTGTCTCCTCACCAGGTGACTTGGATGAGTCC